>CM032121.1:34434229-35034229 GCA_018894105.1 Jacaranda mimosifolia
TTAGGCCAAAAGCAACATTAACTTGCTAGTTAACAATATTTCAAAATTTGGTCATTCCTATGTTAAAAGCAACGTTAACTTGTGAGTTAAGAATATTTCAACTGCACTCCTCCGAACATTGAGGGCCCGTTTGGTTTCATTTTCAATGAGCATTTTCATTTTTGAGTGAGAATGGGGAGAGAAAAATTAGTTAGAATGATTGAATTTGAAAATGAGTTTTATTTGGATGTGTTGTAGAAAAATTATAGGTTTATATAGATGTGAAAATGAAATATATTTGAATGTTTGGTGTTTTTGTATTAAAATTTATGTAATTTTTGAATTTTAATTAATAATGTGATGTGTGATTGTTTGAAAAAAATAATATTATTAATTGAATTTGATTTGAATTTGAATTTTTAATATTTTTGTGGTAAATGGTATATGAGAAGTATTGGAGAGATAAAAAATGATTAAGGTAATGATAAGGGTTGAAAAATTGATGAAAATGGAGAGAGAATATAATAAAAAAATATTTTAAAAATAAAAATATTTGAGAAATGGTGTAAATAGTGATAGTTTTCTGTTTTCATTTTCAAGTGAAAATAAAAATGGGTTGTGAGAATGAAACCAAATGGGCTCTAACCATGGTTGGATAAAGTGATTTGTCAAATACTCAATTCACCAAAAATGCTAGATTCCCATTATCAGTCACTCCAACAATGGTTCTGTAGTGATACTTCCAAAATATTGCATCTTTGGTAAGTGATTGTTTAGTGTCATTTGCATGTCTAAGTAACAAGATGTTCCATAACACTATAATCATGTAAAAATTTTGTATCTTAAAAAAATTATACGTAGAATTGGTCTTATCATATTACAAAAAATAAGAAAATATTAGTGGTAATATAAAAATTATCATTAAGTGACAAGAATTATTAATTTACTAGAATGATGATTCTTTCAAATTCAATAATGGCAAAATCCAATATTTATATTGTCATTATTGACTGTAGTAATATATATGGTATTTAAATATATATATAGTATTTAAATGTCACATTTAATTATACGATAAACTAATATTTTAGCAACGATTATAATAAATTTCTCTCTATGTGTGTATGTATGTATGTATTACTAATTATTAATAACCATAATCTGAATATAATTCTTTTAACTATCAAATTTATGAAATTGATTATCTTAACAAAACAAAATTCTTGTCAAGATTACTTTCCTAATAAATGTATGACTAGTGATATTGCGTGAAATTTCAAATTCCTTGTATGAGTAACAATGTTAAATTGAGTTGACTTGCCAAAATCTCGAACATAAATCGAATAACCTAAACAGCACACATTCAATTCGGCAATAAAAATTGTCTAAATTCCAGGCTGTAATAATGCCTCTGCTCTCCTATATATACACCACGCAGAGCCAATTCTTTCTCGGTTACTTCCCCCCGAAAGCACACCTCCACCGCTAGCGATCCTTAATCATGGTCAGACGTAGCGTCCGCCCAAAGTACCTCCGCCGCCAGAACTCCACCGTCGCAGATCTCGAAGAAACGCAAAACAGAGTCGTCATCAGAAAACCGCCGCCGCCGCCGCCGCTATCGCCACCCACCAACCCCACCACCACCGAACCCATCATAAATCTCTCCGATGTCAAGGCACTATTTTCATCAATCGCGACTCCAAAACTGATCAAATCAACCCTCACACTCGAGGCCTCTGCATTCGGGCCTATGGTTGATTTTGGTTCGTGGATCATGGGGTCGAGGCTGATGGACGACCCACTCGTCCGAAAGATGTTGTTCGGATTGACCGAACGTACTTTCTACGATCATTTTTGCGCGGGTAAAGATCTGGAGACGGCGAAAAAGACTATGGAACAGCTTTGGGAGTCTGGACTTAGCACTATGTTGGATTATGGTTTGGAGCACGCTAATGACAACGAGTCAGGTGATCAAAATTTGGAAGAGTTTATCCGGACTATTGACTTGACCAAGTCACTTAACACCTGTCCGGTGAGTAGTTATTTTCTGAACTTATTATGTGATTCGTCGGGTTTGACTAATTAACATTTTCTCCACATTCAACAGGTTAGCTTTGTAGTAGTAAAGATCACGGCCATTTGTCCTTCAAGATTGTTGAGGAGAGTAAGCGATCTATTGAGATGGGAGTATAAGGATAAATCAGTGTCTCTTCCATGGAAGCTGAACTCGTTTCCCATTTTTTCTGAATCGAGCCCTCTTTATCACACACCAATACGGCCAGAGCCCTTGAGCCGAGAAGAAGAGGACGATCTCCAGTTAGCATACGAAAGACTGATGACTATATGTGAGAACAGCTTAGAAGCTAACGTCCCTCTGCTCATCGATGCAGAGGATACGTCTATTCAGCCTGCAATAGACTATTTCACTTATGCAGCAGCGATAGAATATACTGCTGGAGAGGACGAGCCTCTGCTATTCAACACGATTCAGGCTTATTTGAAAGGTGCAAAAGAGAGGCTTGTGATAGCAAAGAAAGCTGCAGATGAAATGGGAGTGCCTATAGGGTTTAAATTGGTGAGGGGTGCATATATGAATAGTGAGAATAAAACAGCTGCTTCTTTAGGGGTCGAGTCCCCAATTCATAACGGTATCCATCGTACTCATGCTTGTTATAACGACTGTGCTGATTTTTTGCTTGAAGAGATGGCTAATGGATCGGGTTCAGTCGTTCTAGCAACCCACAATGTCGAATCAGGTACTTTATCTATGGTTAAACAGACTTTCACTTTGGATCCTCTATTTCAATGTTCTATCAAATCTTATGTTATCTCAAATCCCATTTTATATATATAAATGAAGTGGAACAGGATATAAATACGTATTAGAATAGAGGATCTGAACTGTATTCTTGAAAGTATTAGTGTTCTTGATGGAAATGGTGACAAAATGCAGGACAATTGGCAGCTTCTAAGGCAAGTAAGCTGGGAATCGAAAAGGATAGCCCATATCTCCAATTTGCTCAGCTCTATGGAATGGCGGAAGCGCTTTCGTTTGGTTTGAGAAACGCAGGTTTTAGAGTCAGCAAATATTTGCCATTCGGACCAGTTGAGCAGATTATGCCGTATCTTCTGAGGAGGGCCGAGGAAAACAGGGGCATGTTGTCTTCTTCATCCCTCGATAGAACACTAATGAAGTAAATGAAGTTGAACTTATTTTAAAAACTCTTAAGATTTATTGGAGTTCACATGTGATTGGATCAGTAGTTTTCATACCGTTTTATTTTGTTATGTGCAGGAAGGAACTGGTAAGGAGATTGACATCACGAGTTTCTTGACACGTTCAAGATGGGATCTGTTTGTGGGAAACAATCCAACTTCGTGATTGATATTAACTGTAGATAATTGTATAAGTTGGGACTGCAATGATTTGCCAAGATTATAGTTAGTTTAATAGACATAGGTTCGAAAGAGAAGAAGAAGAAGATTATGAATCATTACAAAAAGAAAAACGGAGAATTGTTGTCTCCCTTCAGTTGGATTAATAAACCAGCGTTAAGAAGGATGCTATCCAAGTTCTTCTACCTATCAGAAGAACTTTTCTTTTCTTTTTTGTGTATTGTTATTAAGTTGATAAATTTATGATCTATGTTTTGAGTTGCTATTAGCGTACATTTTGAACCTCGTAAATGATAAAAGAGGATATCTGGATAGGTTTATAAACTTCTTAAAATATCTTATTTAATGTTTAGAAACTTATAAGATGTTATAAAATATTTGATAAATTTTTAAAATGATATCTTAGAAGCTCGCAAATTAAGATGATACGGTCTTATAAGTTCTTTTTCCAAAAAAGAACAAAAAAGGTTCTAATTTATTTTTAGAATATTCGCAAACTTTTATAATTTTAATTATGTTAATTACAAAATTCATATTACTAACGTCTTATAAATTCAATATTTTATTTTATCCAAACACTTTTAAAAATTTATTTTAAAATAAAATATAATATCTGATAAGTTCTAAAATATTACAAGATATATGAACTTATGAGATATTGCTCTCTATAAAGTTGAATTTATGTCAAATATCAAACATGTTATGGCTGTCATGCCCTGAAATTCACAACTTCAATCACTTAAAGGCCATTTGGATTTATTTTCTGGAGGAGTTTTCATTTTCTAATGAAAAGAAATAATAAAAAGTTAGTTATAAAAGTATTTTTGAAAATGAAATATTGTTTGAATGTTTTGTTTAAAATGTAATGATTATGTAGGGTTGAAAATGAGTTGTATTTGAAAAATATAGTGTTTTGTATTAAAAATATGGTAAGTGTGAGTAGAAAAAAATGAAAAGTGATGAAAAGTGAAAATGAAGAGAGATTGTAAGAGTTTGTTTAGAAGAATATTTTGAAAATAAAAATATATGTAAAAAAAATAAAATTTGATAGCTCTCTATTTTCATTTTCAACAGAAAATAAAAATGAATTAAGAAAATAAAAACAAATGGGCCCTTAATCTGATCATTCTATCATCCAGAGCAATTGTTGAAGTTAAAAAATGATGGGATGACATTTAAAAATATAAGGGGGGAAAAAGACAAAAAAAGAACATGCCGGCGCTCATTTTTCAATAATTTGGACGTAAGGATCTTTCCAAAGAAGGCTAGAAAGTGGAATTCTTTATGAAAAATGCGCAAGCTAATAATGCACGTTTCCTACATGAAATAAAATGTTACATTGAAATTTATAAGGCAAAAAAACAAAGTTGTATTTGTGTTTCTCCTTTTTTAAGCATCCTGTTCCGTTTTGAATTCTTCTTAAATCTATATTTTATCATTTATTTTATTTTACGTGTAATATAAAAGATTAAACAAAAGAGAAAAATAGTATTTACATACAAAATATGAAGTGAAAGCGAATAAAATAATAGAATCATATTTGTACATGAAATTTCAAATAAAAGGTACATTGATACTTCCTCATGAAATAACAAACTAAGAGAACTCTCAACATTTTCTTATGTAAACAAAGAATACAATAATATGACAATACATAATCAAGTAATTATGAGGGGACTTTCCCCTTTTATGACTTGTGAAGTTTTAAATATCCAACTCTAATTGATCTGATTCAAATGTTTGGGTTGACTCAAATGTTTGGCCAGCTAAGAACGATGCATTTTCTTTCTCTTTCTTATGCCTAATGCCTAAAAGCCTGCTTTTTGCTTTTTTTCATTCTAAAATTTCAAAATCAACTTAATTTCATGTGGGTATAAATTATACAATTATAATTATGTCCTCGTATATCTTTAAATAACATAATACTTTATGTTTTGCATTCTTTTACATGGGTCTGTTTATATCAATCTAACTCAATTTGATCTTATTAACGGTTAATTTGAACTTTTCAAATCAAGACTTGAATTGATTACGACTTTATTTGACCCTATTAATGGTTAATTTGAATATTTCAAATTAAGACACTCCGACAATTTGTTAACTAACAAATAACATGTTATTTTAAATATTATATTCACATATTCATACATAATTTTAAGCAGTATAATTTAATATTTTTTCTAATATTTTCTTCTGCAATCATAATATTGACATCTTTTTATTTACACGAACACGAACATCAAAGGTTTGTTTCAATTTAAACCATGAACCCACAGACATACAAATGTAGGGTGATATTAATGAATCAATTAGTCACTTGACATAATATTGACTTGAACATTAAATTTTTTTACTAAAATCTATTCAATAAACCTAATCATTTTTTATATTTTTAAGAATCAACAAAACACGTATTCCTAATGCTTATCTCATCGAGTTGATGTAAACTTGTAGGAGGAATCTTTTCATTCATTTATGACAAAAATATGCTCACTACTATGTGAAATCAACATATTATGCTTGTCAAGAACCTCTCTTTTTTTCCCTTGCCTTTGTTGATCATCTATTGGCACAAAGAAGGACAAACACAGTGAAGAATGGCCCCATAGATAAGGTGGGAGTCAATGTCAGGATTAGCTAATCAACTCAAAAATGTAAAGCAAAATGCTCCACCGAACTTGGATTGATAAGATTCTAAAAGCATTCAATTCTAAGAATCTTGATTGGGACAAGTCGGATGTCCAAATCATACAAAGAGTAGTCTAATCAATGTTTCATATGATTCCTGTCTGTAAAAAATTATTTGAGTCACCATTAAATCGTTAATAGGCATCCATTGTTAGAAGTGTAGGACCCAATCAAAATTTGAAAAAAGGCGTGATGTATATTTAAGAATTTCGTGTCTTATTGAAAACGCTACTTATTACGTATTGGTCAAATTATAATTTCATGCTATTTATTAATTAAATTATAAGTACTTAATTATCTGAAATTTAAATTACATATATTTGTAAGTGCGTTGAGCTAAATGTATCTTGTCCATGTAAACGAAATCTATTTACAAATAGTGCTTAAATTTGTTAGTTTACTATGCATTTAATTTACGCTTAAATTTGAACCTAGAAAATTATTATCTTATATCTAATTTATAAATTATTATAATTGATATGAGCCAAGGTAAATGAACTATAAAACTGAATCACAAACTAATTGTCTAAGTTGCGCCATGAGGTTCTGATGGAATGCGCCAAGTAAGTAAATTCATTTTGAACTCCGTCAACTTACTTCTCCTAACACTATAAATATCCCTAGGTTCGGCATTAATATAGGGAACATAATTTTTGTGGTTCTTAATTTTCTCTGTGTACATTACTCTCTTTTACAAATGATGATTTGAGCATAGGATGATTTTTAATTGAAATCACACCGACACTCAACCTTTTAATGTGAATTTCAAGATCATGTGCTATTTGTTTCACGAAAGATATCAAAATGATTAAAAATAATTTTGTACTCAAATAATTATTAATTTGAGTAATTTGTGTTGGATTTAAAAATAATAATCATTATGAGGTTATCTCTTGCGTAATTAGTTTAGTTGCGAAACCGTATGAAGAACCAACTACTTTTATTGTTTTGGCTTGTTGTATGAATCTTACTCCACTCCCGGACCACCTCCCAAACAAAACACCCACCCAAAAAAGACAAGAATTTTTTTTAAAAAAAAAAAAAATCTTAAAAGAACATGATTTTGTTTTGGTTTGGCCTAGTACCATGTTAGTTTCAACTTTCATTTTTCTTTCATTTTGTTTCAGAACTGAATCATATTTTTGTGGACTTTGTATTTGGTGTGGATATCGAAAAATTTGCTCTTGATATGGATTCGAACGTCTTTAGTATATGTTTCGATTCAAATTCTGTGCTCAACTATAAATTGTTGGGAACACTAGTGTATTCGCCAGCCAAAATATTTCAATATTCAAATCAATATTCAATAGAAGAAGAAATTCTACAAAAAGAATTATGGAAACTTTAAGATAGAGATTGCGTGCCTAGTGGTCCATAACTAGATATATTTATAATAATAAGTCATAGAGTTTGATAGAGTTAAATATCTTGAGATAGAGCCGATGGGGACTAATCTGATAATATTTTTTAATATGATAAAACCCTGTAAATTTAAAGATAACTGCATGGGTTTCTATTTATGGCCCATTTAGTTTATTTATGCAACCTTGGGAAAAGTTAAAAAGTCATATGCCTCAAACGACCAAATAGGGTGTTTGGATCATGTCTTGAGATAAAAAGTCAATCAATTTAAACTATGTAATTTATAGTTGATGAATTTAAATTGGTTTAATTTTATTATAAATTTAATTCAATTCAATTTATTTTAAATTAATTTGAATTATATCCATTAATTCGACTTTTAAATTTAAATTTAAATTTTTTCTAAAATATTTGATAAGTTACTATTAATAATTAAATCAATAGATTATAGTCTTCATTTGGTAGTTGAGCTTCTTGCTTAACAATTTAATCAATATTTTTTTTAATCAATATTCATCAAGCTCAGTTGCACGGACCTGTGATCCTAGCGGAGATGACATGGGGCCGAAGCAACTTTGATTGCACAAATCCTAACCCTATATCAAGGGTGGATTCGAGGCTGCAGAGAGTATTTAGAGCAGATTGAGAACTATCGTCTTTCCCTTTGCCCAAATTAAAAGAAAAAAAAAATCAATTTAATCAATATTAAAATTACTAGCCTTGTAGAATGAAATTAAATTCTGAAAGAAGATATAAACTACAAAACTATAAGTCCACAACAATAATGCATAAAAATAAATAACATAAACTATAGCAAGTCAATACTTATGACAGCCCTAGATTTAGTTTTATTTTAGTTTATTTATGGTATTCTATAATTATAATATATATATATATATTAATATTATTCCCATATAAAAATTTGATTTGATATTTAATTTATTTTTTTATTTTTTGGTATAGATTCATCCATTTTTTTTCAATTGAATTGACTTTGAATACCCCTAAAAGAAAAGACCTCTCATATGAGATCCATGGATTCTATTATTATATGTAGAGAGAAAGTCAATTTTTCAGTAAAATACTCGTATAGAAATTATATAGGCATACGTATAGACTTACTTGGTACAACAGATACAAATACAATACTAGTACAACAAACTAATACGGAATTGATAGATATTCATGATGACAAATTATTGAATTTTGTGTATCGCTTGTATGTGGACTTTCAGGTTTCTCTTGAGAGAATAAGATGGCAAAACTTTAGAAGGAAAAGAGAAAACGATCAAAAATGCAGTTCAAATCATCCCTTATGAGGTCTTTATCAGTTTCACTCTTATTTTGCATCATGTGAGCACATCTGGATCTGCAAAAGGTATCACTCAGCTGTTCCCCCTAACCACAACTGATCCCCTGCTTAAGGAAGGATCCTATAGAACATTATATAAGTTCAATCGACAGTTGAATCCAAGTTCTCAGCTAACGATGATCAAAATGTACTTCATTTAAATATTATGCACTCAATAACATCTCAGCCGACTACAAGAAAAAACATACTATTAGCTCAGCTTAGAGTTTGATAACCCAGAGGCCCTTGCATTCCATCTCCTCTACTATCATTTTTATTCAAAAGAGAAGGCATCCAAGGAAACAGCTTTCCCAGTTCCTTGGTTAGTGTACTAGGATTTGTTTGCCTCTCGTTTATTCCAAACTTTGCCCTCTCTATAGCTTCCATGATGTCTTCCCTCGACACTGTTTCAGCCCCTGCAAAGTCAGAAGAATATGAAGTTATAGATACAAAACTGATGAGATCCTACTAAGAGAATTACATACCGAACGAAATCGATAAAAAGCATCTAGACAAAACATGAAGACCAATGATTCATGCTCAAGAAAATATTTAGAGGGTCTTTGGCTAAACCTATTTAAAAAATCTTATAAGCCTTTAAGATGTTTTTAGAGATGCTAGATCTTGTCCTCCAAATAAGCTCTTAGTGTGTTCGAATAAAATAAGATGATGGGGCTTACATCTCATGAGCTATCAAGTATGTTATAAAATATTTTGATGAGCTTATAAACTCACCCCAAACCAATACCGGAAGTTCAAAATGCTGCCAAATCTAGAAATCCTGGAGGGAGTAACCTTACATTGAACTTGTGCAGTATTTAAAATTAACAAATAGTTCTTAGGTTGCATGTTCCCAATTCTGCATTTCATGTTTTCTTGGTCAGGTTGGAGCAAGCAGAGAGTGCAAATTACCAGGTTCTTGCATTGCAGCAGAAAGGAAAACAAATGAAATTTGTCTAACCTCTGCGAGCAGCAAGCAGGGCAGCCTCATTGACGATGTTTGCAAGATCGGCCCCAACAAAGCCTTGGGTAAGAGATGCAACTAGGTTGCAAATAATGTCCATGTCTTCCTCAAGGGGAACTCCTCTCAAATGTATAGCCAAAATCTTTCTCCTTCCATCTTCATCTGGTTCTCCCACATATACTTTTCTCGAAAACCGGCCAGGTCGGCACAAAGCTGGATCCAAGGCTTCTGGTCTATTTGTTGCAGCAATAACAACTACATTTATATCTGAGTCGAAGCCATCCATTTCTGTCAGCAACTACAAAGTAAAAACTATCATAAGGGCCAGTCATCCCAAAGAGAAAAGATTTTGTTAATCCATTCAAAGGAACATTCTGACTTGTCGAAGTCCAATATCGATGTGTAATGAAATTTAAAATCAGAAACATACAACATTTCCTATTCGTCGATCTGCGCCTACCTTTATACAGTTAAGTACAGAATTATCTATTCTTGAAAATGAATTAAAGTAGTAGATCTTTAGCTTCTTACCGTTGTGGGAGAAAAATCAGACTATTTGGGAGCTTGGGTTGGTAAAATGTTGCTCATTATGAAGTTGATTAACAATATTGCCGAACCCATTGGCATATTTGTGTTCGGCGGAGTGGGTGAACGTACTCGTGAAGGAAATCTTTACATGGAAATGAAAGAGTATAGAATAATTAATGAAAAAAATATTGCATAATCAAAAGTGGCTTGTACATTTTCAATTTAAATTCTGAAATTGCCATCATCATTATGTCCTGTCATATTTTTTAACTGAAACTGGAACCAGGAAATCAGCGGTTTCATTTTCTACCAGCAAAGACGATTTCAGAGTTGGTTGATGGAAACTGAGGAATGGGGCTTACATCACATAAGTTCCTTGCACTATTTTCTATTGAAATCTGCGATGATTTCCAGCTTCCTTTTACTTTCCATTTATTTCTAATGGCGACTTCATAGAGATTTTCATGTTTACATCCACAACCTTCAGCCATGCATTAGTTTGTCAGTCATAATTCCTGTAATAGTGATTACTAGTACACTGAAACATAATAGTAAATTATGCATATGTTGGCCCACACAATTTTAGCATTATACGTCTGTCTGTCTGCATGTAAAATTATTTTCTAATGTTCATTTAAAAAAATGAGGGTCATTGTTTTAACAGAGGAAAAGGAGTGCTGCAAGATATAATTATCAATTCAAATTGAGAATACCTGGTTCAGTGTTTGGTCTCTTTCATCATTGAAACTTCTTCCACGCTTCCCACCAACAGCGTCAAGTTCATCAATGAAAATAATTGATGGTGCATTCTTCCTGGCAACGTTGAAAAGATCTCTTATGCGAGCAGCCCCTCTTCCAACAAATAATTCCACAAATTCGCTAGCAGAAACTGAAAAAAATGGCACTCCCGCTTCTCCAGCAACAGCACGGGCTAGTAATGTCTTTCCCGTTCCTGGAGGACCTACAAGCAGCACGCCTCTGGGTAATTTGGCCCCCAGCTTGCTGTAGTTAATAGCTCCTTGGAGGCAACACACTATCTATTAAGAAGAAAATAGAATGAGTGCCATATACAAATGACCTATTTTCTTAAGAGCCATAAGAAATAAAACAAGCTAAAAGCCATCAATGCATATCCAATATATATTTTAAATGCATATCTGATATATTTTATATAACATTGTTCCATATAAGAGGACACAGTACACTTTCATATCTATGCATCTATACTGGCATTTCAACTTTAAAATTTTGGGAAATTGACAAAGATAATCCCCAACTTTAGTCACCACAATAAAAAGAAGAAAGCTATGGTCGTCTATTGTCAGAGCCCTGAACGACAAGCATTTATTCCTTTTTTATGTTATAATGTGCACGCTCTATGAAAAGGAGGATTTTGGAAAATTGATTCTCTTCCAAGTTCGTTTAACACTGATTGATTAACAGCAAAAGGCATTTTATTTCTCATGTTTTCTCTGAAAGTAGCCCTTGTGCCCAAAAGTTAACATTTACACATATCACCATCCGCACAAGGCTACCAGTTCCCAAACAATCATTTACGTTACCTATGGTGAGTGAAGTGAGACAGAATATGAGTATCTATCCTTATAAAAATGTCATAATTATAAAGCCCTATGTTGGGTTTTTTCTCTCTGCAGGAACTTGCTCATCTCCAAGAACCCATTTTGGGCTTTAGAATTTTAAAGAGGAAAAAAGAGCAGCCATGGAAAGGTGTACTTGGTATTATTTCGAACCTGCATATTTACAGAATAAGGCTTTTTTGTGTTCCAAGGAGTTGGGTTTCATATTCTCCTGTTTAGTAAACTCAGCTAAAGAAGAGAAAGGAAAAATTTACACCGAGTATCTTGGTAGAAACCGGTCCATATTCTTCACCATGAATTAGTTACATTGTAAACTGAAAGTCTTCAGAATTCCTCGGATGTAATTTTGTAGGAAGATAACTTACCTCCATCAGCTCCACCTTTGCAGCATCAACACCTTCCACATCTTCAAAACCAACCACTTGGTTGCTAGGTCTTCTTTTCCTGGCTGGACTATTGGCAGCAGAAATTTGACGATAAAGAAGCCACATTAAAGGAGTCAAAGGAATCCATAAAGTGAGCACCATGATCAACATACTCCTCAACGACATTAGAACTGATTGAGGTGCTGAGCCATACGAAGTACCCTTTTCTCTCATCAGACTAAGAAGATAGCTCTCATCATGATCAATCTTTCTTGTAGAGAACTCCCAAGCAGACAATGAATTTCGAGATTTTGTCAGTTTCCCAAACATATTTTTCCCCTCAAGATTATTTCTTCCAATTTCCTTCTTGGCATTCCTATCCAACACACTCTCCCCATCGGCTGACGACTTATCTACTGCAGTTTCAGTGTCTTTTTCATTCCATAATTTTGTATTGTAATATATGCGACGAGTACCCTCCTCAAACAAAACCTTGGCCACACTTTCATTTTGAAGGCTCATTATCAAGTCCGAATACGGAACAACTTTTGGTGTCGGCATTGCAGTAATTTTGAGAAACAGAAAGCAAAGACCTAATACGACAGATACAGAAGTAGAAAGTGTCATTCTTTTAACATTCTTGCGCATAAATGTTCCGATGCCATCTAGCAGAGACTTAATTGAAGCCCTTTTCAACCTTCTCGACAATAACCTTATCCTAGGGCGCAATCTCAATGAAAACCTCCTTCTTAGTTCATTATTTCCTCCTTTAACCAGCTGACTGTCAATATTTATCTTCTCATTGACCACTAACTTAACCTTATTGCAACATAACAACCTATGCTGAAGTTTACGAGAACTATAACTCAACAAAAAAGGATTAGAAACAGAGATGAAGCAATTCTTGGACAGTGTCCAAGGCAGAGTTCTCTGTTTCCCAGAAAGTTTGGACTTTCCGATAGAAAGATTCAATTTTTCTTGGGCAATCAAGAATCCATCATTCGAAGCAAGAGGGAAAGATGCCATCTTTCTAGGAATAGAAAAAAGGAATTTCCATTAACCCAGTTCAAGATTTGCCTCAATTTACTCAAAGAAATTGAGAAAAATGAGTATTCAGTCAACTCAACAGTGTAGAATTACCTTCACTTGGACATAATAAGATGGAAACACCTTCTTCATGAGCTGATTGTGGAGCTTGAACAGATGGCGCTCTACGGCGACTCTTCTGAGGGGGAAGATAAGAGGAAATATGGGTTTTCAGAAGATCCGTTATCTTTGTGTTGGCAGGGTCATGGTCAATGGATTTTTGTGAATGTATCCACCAGGGGTGAGAAATGAAATTTCTGTATTTGTTGGGGAAATATTGAAAATATTAATGAATTTTGGGGAAAATTTATAGTGGGCCTCAAGAAACTATATTGCATTGGTCTCTATTTTTGGGCTCAGCATTGGGTTTCTGAAAGTACTACAATCTTCAATAGGTCTTGCACAAGATCCAATAAGCCCCACAATTTTATATTTTTATTCTAGATTGTACAAGCTTGCTACTGGGCTTGTATTACAATTCATTAATAAATTCTGGGGCCGTCAATGGGTCGGATTAAGAATCATGCTGGATTTAAGTTCGAATTCAAAAATAATATGTTAGATCCAAATTTGATCCAAGATCTATCGAATCTGTAGTTGGTATAACTATATTCAGATTTAAATAAAAGTTGGATATCCATCGAATATCCAAAAAAATTCAAATTAGAATATTTGAAAAACAATCATATATTTATTACTTTTCTAAAAATTTAGTAGAATCCAAATTCAAAACAATCATCCTTAAAAAAATATGCAACAGATTAATGAATAAATTTTCAAGTCTATTGATCACTTAAAAGCAATAATAGGATTTAATTTAATCACATTCATTCACCAAATCATTCCATTTTAGATTCTGTTGCTGATAATAGTACTTATTTAGCATTATAAATACATAGTTATATTTGATTATTCAATCAACTAACTATAGACTCAAAGTTTTATAAAAAAAAAACTCATTTTAATCAAATTGAGATTTGTATTGCATTCTTGCCATATTATTGCATTCGACTCCTACTTATTATTCTTCCCGCATCATTTTTTTGTTATAAAAATAGAGAAATAAATAATGTATTATGATGTAAATAAGCTCAAAATCTAATAATTTATATGAAAAACACTTGATTTGATATATTGCAAAGGAGTTCATTACTTCCTTCATCCAAATATCCACATTGGCATTATTATAGGATCCTGTGTATATATATGTAGAATACTAAATATATTTAGATTCGAATTATTAACGGATTGAACCGAGCCATATTCCTATTTGCTCCATTTGGATTACGAACTTTTTTAATCGAATCATATCCATCGAATCTTTTATCGATTAAAGATTCAGAATAGTCGGATCGAATTCGAATTAAAATTCTCTCCATTGACAGCCCCCTATTTATAAGTTTCTCAAAATATTTTATAAGATATTTAAGAACTTATACTATATCACAAAGTGTTTGATAATTTTTTAAAAAATATCACTTATAAGCTCCCCAAATTTAATCGAATCTTTTGTCGATTAAAGATTCAGAATAGTCGGATCGAATTCGAATTAAAATTCGCTCCATTGACAGTCCCCTATTTATAAGTTTCTCAAAATATTTTATAAGATATTTAAGAACTTATACTATATCACAAAGTGTTTGATAATTTTTTTAAAAATATCACTTATAAGCTCCCCAAATTAAATGTTAGGATTGTATAATTTTTTTTTAACAAAAGTAAGGACTTCTTAACTTATTTTTGAAATATTAAAAATTATTTAATTTTGATCATATTGATTATGAAGTTCTCATTACAAACATTTTGTAAGTTTTAAAGTCTTATTTTATCCAAATACTTCAAAAGCTTATTTATAAAATAAAATCTAATATCTTATAAGTTCAAAAAATATGTTATAAGATGTTATAGTTTATAAAAATTTTCGAATAATTTTAGCCAAATATTCTCCAACTTACTAGCTTAGTTGGTTCAACTCATAACAACGAACAAATAGATTCTATACCCAGTCTCATTTGTTCTAATATTCTATAAGTTAGAGGGTATTTAACTAAATTTGTACGAAGGATTTTATAAAATTTTACATCTCATATGAAAATTTTGAAACTATAAGTGTTACATTTTTTTTATAAATAAGTTTTTGAATTGTTTGGATTAAAAAAAATTGGAGCTTGTGTGATATTAGTATAAATAATTTTTTAATTAATATGATTAAAATTAAAGTACCTTGTTAAGATGCTTAAAGAAAAAGTTAGAAGCTCCCTATTTCTTTTTTTAAAAATAAATAAATAACTTATAAAATTTTATTTTGGGAACTTAAAGTTCTTTTTTGAAAAAAAAAAATTACTGAACACTTTCTGACAACTTATAAATTCTCAAACATCTTACAATATAATTTAAGAAGCATATAAACTCACCAAACATACTTCTTATCTTCTCTAAACCTAGAGATGCTATGTATTATTAGGTTCCATTTACTTATATAGATGGGATGTATCAAATTCATTGTTTACTTAAGTGGATGGAGTTAGTGGGATAAGTCCTAAATTGACAAAAACGTCCTTTAAGATGAAATGGGCAAGTAGTTTTGAGTGAATTGGGACATAATGAAAAACAATACTCATCCTTTGACACAATCAACCCAATTGATTATTCATTTCCTTTATTTCTCTCTACCATACGCCAAAATATTCACAAATTATTTTTTCTTACTTCCGGCAAATTAATTAATGGCTCAAATTAGGTTGCCAAACGTGCATTTTTCACAATTTTTGTGGTGCTCTGTCAAATTATAGGAATTTGATTTAATTGTCAATTATTGTGAAGAATTTCATTGTTTATTATTGATATTTGATATCTTCACAAGAAAAAAATAAATAAATACTTGGTTGATTATTTTGAAAAAATAATAAAATTGTAATTTCACGACATTGTCCAATCAAGCCACCCAGTTAGACTTTTTAATCACTATTATGACCATAATGGGTCATCTCTCATTTTATGTGAACAATTACAGGCCAAATATTTCTCGTTGGGCCATCATCAATCAAAGTAAATGAATGATGAAATAGGATGTGGTCTTTCATCCTAATCCATCAAGTGAAGTAAATAAGACCTTAATGTTTTGATGGAATTTATGATGCCAAACTGACATTTAAGCAACAAATAGAATTCACTTTCGACATTTCAAAATTATAAAATGTTATTTTTGGTCAAAATAAAAAGAGATAATCGAGCCTATATTTCATTTTGGACCCTTTAATTTGAGTTGTGTTCCAGCACATATTCTCTTATTAAACGTCAAATGCATGTAGCCCACAACCAAATATTCATTTAAAAAAATATTTTATACATTTAATATTTATTTATTATATATATAAAAAAAAACACTAATTAAAGTAAAAACTTTTGAACGACTAACACAACCACGACCACATGCCCTTTTTTATCTGATTAAAGAGAAAATGACAAACTTTTTGCAATCAATTGTGAGAGAGCATATTCTTTAAATATGCACATCTTATTTTACATGTGTATACCTACAATTGACTAGAAAAAATAATTAAACAAACACCACTAGTTATGGCAATTGCACCATATAATAAAATCTCCTAGTGTCTTATCATTTACCAATGACAAACTTTTTAGTAAGGCATACATCTTTTGGGCATGCTATGAAGATCATTGTCCCCACTAAGACAAACTAATCTGCATTTTATTTTACTTTATTTTATTTTATTTTTATTATTTTTTAGTCTTTGCGTAGGACAAAGTATGCAAATGCACATCCCAATATTCTAATTAAACTTTACAAAGAGCCAATCATTTTTGAGGAATCGATTATAGACAACATGTTTCTTGATAATTATTGTTAACCTTTTTCATAGAATAGATGCTTATCTAATTGTTAATACCACATTTTTGGAGCTACTATCTTAAATAAGTTTTTAGTTATGTTTGATTATCTCGTCGTTAAGCAAAGGAGGTATAATGGGTCCAATTTTTCATGGATACCAGCTCATAATGATTGTCTCATTGATATGGCACCCTTATCCTTTGAATAATTTAATAATAAAATCAATGTCGCTCGTCTCAAATGCGAAACAGAAAATATCAAGAAGAGTTGTGTTGTCTACAAATACTTTGGAGCATGCCGTGGTAGTAATTTAAAAACGAAATTTAATTTATTAAGAATTCACAAATTATACATACAAATTTAATAACCAAAATAGTGTCCCATAGATAAAAGAATAAAACAGACATAGATTTACGTGGTTCGACAAATTCCACTTCCTCTGTAGAAGTTTTCTTTCTTCCACTATAAGAAAATTTTAGTAGTACAAGACAACTCTTAAATTTGACATATCCAAATCCAAAATAAAAAATAATTTATACAATCACTCTCGTAACTATCAAAGAAATACTCACTCCACCACTTTGTATTACCCCACTCGTAACTCAAAACAACTACTGCATGAGTGTTGTGAGTCCCACTAGTGCAGAATCAAGCAATTGAATAAACACATCTATTTATAAAAGCAAACTACATGATCACTTCACCTAAATTGGAAAACCTAATACCAAAAAAAAACTCTAATTTGAGTTAAACTTGATCTCCAAAGAACAGAGTCAAATTCCAATAATAATAATTTAAATTACTCATAGATTTTGGTCAATCAACTAATCCTATATAAATACAATTTATTTATTGTTCAATTAGTTGAATCACTGGTTTTTTTTTTAACTATTGAATTAGACGTGGACCCTAAACTTTTTTTTTTTTACACAAGCACGCACATTAGGAGCTCGTTCGGGCTTGAACTCCTGACTTGTTTTGTGGGAGGCTTATGCCATTGGGTTAGATGCCACTCGACGACGTGGATTCTAAACTTGAAACAACACAAATTCAAATCGCTGCCTAATTATCCTAATGAAAATATTTAAAAATTTAAGTCAGAAAGAAACTTGAGTGTCAAGTTTATGACTGGAGTAAAGATGCAAATTAGTATATTAAAAATTTACTTTGAGTCATTTAATGATTGTGAGTGAGTATTTATAGTAGGTTGCTAACATGGACCTATCATATTAAGTCTTGATGATTGTTAGGAGAACGTTATGTTTAATTCATAAGTGGCCCAAATATGTAAAATAATAAATTAATAGTGTACCTTGTATCATTCAATGACTCCGAATATTTATAGTGAATAATTGACGTAAACTTATCATGTTAAGCCCCAATGATCCTCTTGCAGGATATACACTGCTTGTAATTTATGAGTGGCCCAAATTAGGGGTCATACTACAGTTTTATGGTTATTCACAAATATTATTCATACATATATATTTGAGGTCATTGGGTTTATATCCTGCACCTCATAAATGTAAGAATGATGTTACTTAACCAATTGACTAATAACATATATTCAAGATGACTGCCAAATATATAATTTATTAATCTTGACATTCATTCAAAATTAGTCATAAAATGTTCCACCCTTCTGCAAACTAGCTTCAAGTCCTAAACTATGTTAGGTGTTGTTGCAAGCGGAAAAATTTGAACGGCCATAGTCATGAGTTATATGTGAATTGACAACCAAGAATTCAGTTAAAGCAAGATGCGCACGCGTGCTGGTGAGTGGTGAATTAACTCATTTTATTCAAGAATTATTGCGGCACGTCTGATCAAATACACTAAGAATAGAGAGTTAAACACGCAAAAAAAACCTTATAGTAAGTTAGTGTCATTGTCTAGGCCAAGACAAAAAAACGTGAAGAACATTATGGGAGATGTGAATGACTTATATTCGATGAACTTGCATAGAGATACATTTAACCTATTCTTGGGAATAAAATGCTTTATTTTGTTATCATTGAGAAATGGAATTTCTTCTTAAGTTCTATCATTATATTCGTGTTTCACTTTATTAAAGAATTTAAATGGATAAAAATTGGGCAGAAAATGACAATAGTATCGCTTGATGAAGATTATTTTACTGTTGCCAATGATAAATGAATCTCTAATAAAAAATGTATGATTCAATAATAGTTTTATATTCAAAAAGAAATTGCATCATGTTTCAACTTTACCAAGTCAAAAAATCAAATTAACAAAAATGATCAAAAGTGTTAATTAGGGAGCAAGAAGAATATTATATTTTTTTCCTTCTTTCTCTCATGATGCACGTAGTTCAGTTCACTAGAAATACTCACTGTTAAAAGAAAAAGTTGATAATCACATTTCTATAGAGAAAATTTATTTATAAGCAAACACGTACTTGAAGTCAATTCACATTTGAATTTGAATTTCACACACACAAGATATAAAGACAATATTACTAATTAATTTATATTTGATTAATTGATCAGTAGCAACAATATTATTTTCATATTATTTTTATATATGTGTTATTTAAGTTTGGTTGAAGGGTCAGTTTAGGCAAAAGGAAATACAAGGAAAAGGGGCAATTTTGGGTTGTTGGGGGGGCCAGAAAGAAGAGCAGCCATGCAAGATATGTGTGGGAAGTCCAATAGAGCCAGTTAGCCAAACTGTAAATCCAGCTATTTTCACTTCTTTTTGTCAGTAGCAGCTTCCTGACTTCCTCTTAAAAGGTGCTAATGAATGAACGGTGGGGCTTCGGCCAAACCAACACGAAGCCTTGTCATCCACTGCACCACACAAATTTGCAAGGATGGTACCCAGCGATCACGTGTCAACCTTCTACCCTATTTTTATTTTATTCCAAAGTAATCTACTTTCTTCTTTTTTCTTTTCCATTAGACATGTGCAAAAGATCTTTTTCTTTTTTCGTTATTAACGTAAAGAGGGTCATTGTTGGTGAGATAAAGTTGTCAATGATAGTAAAGTTGTATACTAGCATATGAAATGAGCACTACCTTTATCATTTATATGTGCATTTTTGTGATTGACACTCATTGGCTTTTGAATTTGGATACAATAGGAATGATTGGGATCCTACAAATAAATTTATCGTTGTATTGATGTTTTATTAATTAAGTCGAATTTGCAGATTTTTTTATATAAGGTTAAAGTTTTGAAGTGGCCCACATTTAAATTAGTAATCAATTTAAAGTGAAAATATTGAATAAAGGGTGTGATGTGATATAGTAATCCCAACCTATCAAGTTATTCCCTTTTTTAGCCATGTCAACTCGGGGGAGAGATGGAGCCTGGCACGCCATACCTGTGTCAGCATGTGCGTAGGAGAGCTGGAAGATGAGGCTTCAACAAGGGGCGGTTACGACATTAAGGATAAGAAAGGACTATCCCTGCAACGTTGCTTGGACCCTTTAGTATTCGGGAGTTATGCTTGTGCTCATAATGTACCATTTAAGGAAGTTATACTCATACTATAGCATTTAACCTTGCATAATTGGGAGGAGAGCTGAAAAGACAGTAGGATTAATATAAAGGGGTAGAATGTCAAGACGAAGAGAGACTTATTTTACGATTAACAGTATTTTTTTTTAGTATAAATTTTTTAGATCACAACATTGGCACTGTTTGTGGGAAAAGTTGCTAGAACTAAGGTGTGAGGGCAGGTTTGATAACGAGGTATGGCTAGTAAGTGGAGCAATGAACCCCTATCCCAGGCCCTCAAGGAATCAGTTGATTCCCAACTTGTAGAAGAGGGGCCCATGACTTTGGAGCAAGTCTCGAGGATGATTACTACAGTAGTCAGAGTGACAATGCTCGCTCCCTAGAATGTTCATGCAGGGTTAAGATAAAAATGAAAGAGGTTGGAGGAAAGTGGGTAGAAGAGTTGCCCGGAGTCCTGTGGTCTCACTCCACTTCTAGGTCAACCACAAGGGAAGTCCCTTCACTATGGTGTATGGCGTTGATGCCCTCATAACTGTTGAGATAGGCAGAGAAACTTATAGATTTCAGAGTTATCAAAGTGGTGAAATTGAAGAGCCAATGAAACAAGCTTTAGACCAAGTGGAAAAATGTCGACGAGACACGGCGCTGAGAGCAATCAGATATAAACAAAGGATGCAAACTTTTTTTAATATGAAGGTTAAAGCTCGGACCTTCCAGGTCGGCGACTTGGTTCTGCGTAGGTCCTATGTGCTGAAAGTTCCCCGCAAGTTGGATTTGGTTTGGGAAGGGCCTTTCAAGATTGATTAAGATATTGCCAAGCGAGGCATACGAGCTCGAGGATTTTAAGGGAAGGCCTTTGCCTTGTTGGAATATAGCTAAGCTAAAAAGGTTTTTTGTGTAAGTCAATAAACAGTGTGGAGGTAAAGGCTCTTTAGCTATTTCTATCTTTTTAGATATTTCTTCTGCTTTTTATGATTTTGTAAAAAGGCTCCTTACACCTTGCAGAAATGCTCAAAAGTTGGGAAACAACCTAAAAAGCCTTGATAAATGATCTATGCATTGTATCTCATGGGAAACAGCCTCGAAAAGCCTTGATAAATGATCTATACATCGTATTTCATTGGAAAATAGCTCCTAGAAAGAAAAGGCCCTGCTAAATACACTCAAACGGGTTGAAACGCCTTTGTATACAACGCCTTATATTAGGCCTAAGATCTTTGATGCAAAAAAAAAAACATTAAGTTCTTTGTAGAGGATAATGTTTCTTATTCTTTCTTACTTGGCACTTTCTCGCACGATTATTGTTGTTTGATAAACAAAAAAAGAGATAAAGGGAAGAGCTAGGTACAGATAGATCTGCTGGAACAATAAAGGTGGGCTCGTTTCCTACCTCTGCCTCTTCTAACTCATTCTCTTCATCACTATCCTTGGGAATCTCCTCTCCAATGGGCAGGTCATCCAGGACCTTTTGCCTATCTAAAAATTTGAAAGAGAAATCAAAAGGGAGCACATCACAACACTTGAATTACTTCTTGCAGGTCTGGAAGCCATGGTAGTAGTACAATAGCACCTCCTTTGCAATTAAGGCGCTGAACTCATTTGATTGAAGGAAATTCTTCTTTTCTAGCCAATAAGATTTAAGAATTGCGTTTCTTTCAGAAGAGGTCGGGATGGACTTGCGATAGCCTTTTTGATCTCTTGTTCCCGTAGATGTAGAGTTTGGAGAAGTTGTTCATTTAACTTTTTATGATCAAGTGCCAAAGATTGGAACCTTTTAGATAGATCGGTTATCTCTCCATGAAGTTTCCCCATCTCAGCCTTTAAATCTTTATGTTCTTGAAAGAGCTGGTAGTATTTGTCATCCCTAATCTTCTTTGTAGACTTTTACCTCGTCAGCATAGCTCTTGAAAGCAGACTCACCTAGATAAAAGAAGGGGAAGAAAATCATTTATGAAGAAAACATGTAGCTTTTCGAGAAATGTAAACGGGCATCAGACCTTGGCTAAAAATGATGAGTATATAGAGCACAAAGAGGAATCAGAGAGTCTTTCTATCTCAACTCTGTTAGGACCAGCAAATAGGCCGACTGAGAGATCTCTGCCTAAGATGAGGTTATTGTCATGAAGAATAAAGTTGCTCGCAAAAAAGTGGTGTTGGGATTGGAGTGTTGTTTCTTTTCTCCTTATTAAACTCTCCTTGGGTACCTCGGACACTATAATCTCATCCTTAGTATTGGGAAGGGCAATCACGTCTACAATTGGAGGAACTGAAGTGGGCGCCGGGTCCTGGAGGTTTAATGAGGCTCCAATAGGAGAGCTAGGAGGGGGAACACCTGTGTAAGTCCCAGTAAGTATAGAAGAGGAGCTAGGAGCCACTCGCTTCTTCTCCATCTTCTTCCATTTCCTGGCCTCCTCGACCTTTCTAGCTTCAGCTTGGATGTGAGTGTTTATCATCAATTCTTCAGTCAAGAGAGAAAAAGGGAAACATAAGCACTAGAAACACATAATATGCAAACAAGGATGTAAGGGTTAGATTGAACTCAGGTTTTTAGTCAGCTCTTCTCTGACTGGACTCAGCCCAAAGTGAGACAAAATCCCAAGTTTGTTAACAAAAGATAGGTCAAAATTATGTGCATTCAGTCTTTGCAATAGCTCACGGTATAGAGTAGGATGGTTGGAAACCTTATACAGCTCTCTATAGGAATCCTTTTAATTCAAGAAGTCTTAAAATTCCACGATTCGGGGGAAGAAATGAAAATATACTTATCCTTCTAGCCTTTCAAAGAGTTGGAGTACCCAACTAAGAAGCTCGATTCAAATGTTGATACATTGCACGAGGACATTCAATGTATAATTCCAATAGTTGTGTAATGATGGTCGCGCAGATTTCAAGGCCAAGCATCACAAGTGAATTCACAACTTCATCGCTACTCTCTCTCATACCTCTTGAACTCCACCGAAACAAAGCTATGAGAGTAGGGGGCCTAGTGATGTGACATGGTAATCCCAACCTGCCAAGTTACTCCCTGTTTTAGCCATGTCAACTTAGGGGAGAGCTGGAGCCTGGCATGGCATATCTGCGTCCATACTTGCGTCAACACGTGTGTAGGAGAGCTGGAAGATGAGGCTCCAATAAGGGACGGTTACGATATTAATGATAAGAAAGGACTATCCCTGTAATGTTGCCTAGACCCCTTGGTATTCGGGGAGTTATGCTTATGCTCATAATGTAGCATTCAAGGAAGTTATACTCATACTGTGGCATTTAAGCTTGCAAAATTGGGAGGAAAGCAGAAAAGACAGTAGGATTAATATTAAGGGGTAGAATGTTAAGACGAAGAGAGACTTTTTTTATGATTAACAATATTTTTTTGAGTATAATTTTTTTAGATCACAACAGGATGAATAACTTATAATAAAAGTATAATTGCAAATGAGTGAATGATAACATACTTATAGAATAATATTTGTAAAAAAATGATGTATCGATTAAGTGACTCGTTACCAAATCGTCTATGCCTTTCAGATTTAAGTGTTAAAATTAACCGAGTTTTTGAATTAGATTTACACATGCAAAAAAGCGTATCGAATATAGAGTACATTGAAATTTTACTTATTCTTCAAGGATAATAGTGAAATATTATATATATATATATTTATTTATTTATATATCACGTTAGGTTTCAAACTTTAAAATGATAAGAATTGGAATTAAAGAAAGAATATTTGTTCCAAATTTATTGATCGTGCTTCCTTGTTAAGCTTTGTAGAATTTTTTTTTCCCTTGTAAAAGATATTTTTCACAAATTATTATCTAAATTCAAACAATTCATGTGCTTGTTGAAATCATTATTCACCACTTATATGTTAAATAATAATAATAATTATTATTATTATGTGAAACGATATATAATTTCTTCATAATTTTTATTTAAAACTAGTTTTGATTTCGTGCGTTGCACTGGGTAATAGTTTTAAATTTAAAATTCTATTAGATTCAATATGTATTAATTATAATTTATATATTGATATTTTTTAAAATATTATAAAAATTGAATAAAAATAATAATTTATAAAAATTAACAAAATTTTTATTATAAATATTTTTCGAACATCAAACTAACAAAATAGTAAAATAAATAAATAAATAAATCATAGGTTAAAGGAAAATCATAATATGGAAAAAGCTGAAAAGAATCTATCAAAATCGAAAAATATATCTAAAATTTTAATTTACCACAAAATCAACACTTTAAATTCCTTTTGTCAATTAAGCTGGCTCATAAACATACAAAAATTATTAATATTAGTAAATCATATAAAAATTACCAAAATACATGCATAATAAAACATATAGAATTTAACTCACCAAACAAATGATTCTATAGAGGTGAGGCAAAAAAAAAAAAAAAAAAAATTCGTACCTTTAAATATTATTGTATTGTATGTTTGGATTTTTTAGTATATATTATTTGTAGGGATTATGAGCTTAGATTAAGAAACTTAACTTAATTAAAATATCAAATTATGGAATAAAATATAGTTTAGGGAATATTAAATTAAGGCAAAAATTTTCAAACTAAACATAGAAAGAGTTATAGGTAATCTTACCATTTCAAAATATAAAAAATGTCAAAACTACTATCAGGACTTAATGCCTAAATTTATGAAATAAAAAATTAAATATTTAGCATAAATATGTCAATAGCTAAATTTACATACTCACATTAGCCATTTACATAATAACTTCACATTTGTTATATATACACATGTATATATATATATAGAGAGAGAGAGAGAGAGAGTAGGAGTTTTTTGTCAATCACAAAAATTAACAAAGCATACATAATTGTTGTTTTTAATGATTAAAAGTAACAACAGTTGTATTATTTCTACACACGCACATTAGGATTCTGTTTAGGCTTGAAATCCTGACTTCTTACATTATATGTTTACAACAGTTGTACTATACTTGGTAAAGTTTTAAAATTTCTTAGCATATGCAATCTTGAAATTATTATTATTTAAATAAATTAACCATCATTTTACTTTATTTGAAATAAATATGTTACTTTCATAACATGTTTTATAATCTAATTCGAACGAATAATATAAACATAGCTGGTTAATATATAAATTATAATTGGATCCATAAAAGTGTAAATATTAAACATATGAAAAGCAATAAAATTGCTTTTGAAAAAAATTAATTGAAAATAATTTTTACAAAGAAAATTCTAAGTCTTAGTGATTAAAATATTAAATTATGAAACATATATATATATAGATATATATACATATATATAGAGAGAGAGATCGCTAAAACATTAATGCTCCATGCATCAAGCCAGCAGTACATATATAAACTAATATATATAAATAGGTGGGGGGGGGGAGAGAACTTGAACAAATATTTTATACAATAAAAATTAAAATAATTTATATTACATTGATTAGGCACCATCTAAACCTTTTAAAATAAAATTCACATACAAATAAAAGAAAAAAGGTTTTGACGCGTGTCTCAATTAATCATTGAATCAATATTACTAAATTATTAAATTTGAAAAGAAAATATTTATTAATATAGTTCATTTTTATAAATAAAAAATAGTTTTGAATCCACACATTTTATAGACAATAAATTTAAATTTAAAAGTTATTTTATTTAACTTTAGTAATAATTTAAATATTGATAATGTTTTATTTAATCATTAAAAAAATAAATCATAAGCCACCACCAAAACATCAAACCAATAATAATAATAATAATAAGAATAAGAATAATAAGAAGAACAACAACAACACAGGTTAAATGAAATCCATAACACAAAAAAGTGAAAAATTGATAAAAGCAAAAACGAAAAAACATAGGTTAAATGAAATCCATAACACAAAAAAATTGAAAAAAAAAATCGAAAAGAAAAAAATTATTGTAGTTGGTATTGTTAACTTACCACAAGTCGGGGCTCCAAATTTCTTTTACAAATTGACACGTTCATAAGCACAAAAAATTATTAATATTAGAAAACCATATGTAAATTACAAAATACATGCATATTCAAACAAATTAGAGTTTAACTCACGAATCTTACAATGTGAAGAAAATAGAAAGACAATGGTTTTGTATCTTTAAATATTAGTCAACTGCATATTTCGATTATTTTTAGTATAAATTACTTGTAGGGAATTATATGCTTAGATTAAGGAATTTAACTTAATTAAAATATCAAATTATGGAATAAAACATAATTTTAGGAAATACTAAATTAAGGTAAGATTTATATATATACATATATATGAAAAGTTTTTTATTATACATATAATAAAAATAATATCTTATTAAGGCAGATTCATCTCTTTTTTATGGATTATTATTATTATTATTGTTGTTGTTGTTGTTGTTGTTGTTGTTGGAGAGAGAGAGAGAACTATAAAATTAAATTCATACAGTAATTAGTACTTTGCATACATAAACTAATATATATACACACATATATATTATTTTTCATATAGATATATTGAGTACTTACCAATATTAAATATGGAGTTACTAAAAAATCAATGAAGATAGTATTTTATATTAATCACACAATAACTCATTTTTATAGCAAATTATATATGAAAAATGCTGAGTATCCACATCATTGCCACATAATAAATATTCTTAAAATAGTATTGAACAGTATTTTACTTTAAGAATAAATTGATGAGGGTAAAAATTGTATATAACTGGATTGAGACGGAATTTGGGTGGATTGACCTGCCTAGTCGAGTAAATAAGCTCCACATATACTTGGGCTGAGTCCTACAACCACGAGCAAACATCAGGCTAGCCGAGATGCCCTCAGCTATGGCACTCCGACGCTCAAGTCAGTATGAAAATGACCAGATAAAATGAGCAGCAGAGTGATGGCTTTGTAGTATAGAATGTCATACCTTCAGAGAGGTTGGAAAGGGGGTATTTATAGCCTTCCCCGAGTGAGGGATTTTTCTGAGATGCCCTTAGCATGCAGAAATGGCTCTTGTCCTTGCATGAGGGGCTTTAGATCATCTCCCATTCCTATACTATTAATGGTAGCTTCATCTCTAGCTTTCATCAACAGAATAGTACACTGAAGGCGTGCCCCTTATCTGGCACGGCAGCATGGGCGGTATTGGGGTAGCACACGCCATTGATGCGGAGGCATGCCACCTATCAGGACATTTAATATGGCAGAGAAGGGATTCTGTAGTGAGTCGACCTCACTGGTCGACAAACAGATCAATCTCAGTGTTAGCTCTAAGTAAGGTTGACGAACAGCGGAATCGACAGTCGAACACTCTGGTCGGGAGAGTTGAGCATCTGCGTTCGTCTCGCGGCCTGGTCGAATAACATCAGTGTTGCTTAGTGTGCCATTAAAAAAGAGGGTGAGAGATCAATCAAGGCCAATAACGTGACTGGGCTCTGAGGATGAGATGGGCCTGATGATATACCATTGGGTCGATAGTCTATAGGTTGGGCTTATTGGGCTGTCCCATATTATGAGTGCCCCCCACTCCCGAATTCTAAACGAGGTTATCGACGAGAAGGATTGGGGAGTAGTTTGGTGTGAAGATACGAGGACCAATTGACGAGGGTTCTAGCAATCGACCAGGGTTTAGTGCATTTAATGCGCTTGTTACATCATGCTATGTGGAGTGTCAAATGACGGTTACACCATTATTACAGATGCTTTGGGGTTCCCACGCTTGGATGTCTATAAATAGGAGCGGCCAAAGTCTTCATTTTTACTTTTACCACTTTGCATTTGGTCGAATTTTGAGCCAATTGCTTTTCCTGCGATTGTTTTGTGCCCTAGACTTTATCAAAGATGTGTAAGTCTTTCCTCAATTTTATTCGAGTACCCCATTTGTTTAAGAAATGCAACACTTATATGATTATGAGGTTGTCAGGGGGGATAGTGAGGCTACCCATTCTAATTGGGGGGAGAGTCGACCAACGTGTCGAGCAGCTCTTCGAGTGATAGCTTGAGTAGCGATCGTGCTACTGGCGGGGGTAGTGCTGGGCCAAGTCAGGCTCCAGCGTCACATGGTTGACTATTCACCCCCAACTACTATAGTGATATAGTGTCTAAGATAACTCCTGCCAATCTGGTGCGTATTAGGCAGTGTATCGTGTTCCTACAGAGTATGAGCTTTTAGTACCTGGACCTACTGATAGAATGCATCGACCTCTGGTCGAATGCATTACCTGTTTGAGGAGGCTTTTCGATGTGGTCTTAGGTTCCCATTAGTTGGGCCTATAGTCAAGCTGCTGAGAGGTTTAGAAGTATGTATAACCTAGTTGCTACCCAATTGCTTCCCGACCATATACAATTTTGCTGTTTTAATGCACTTCTTCAACCAACCGGCCACTTTTGCAAATTTTTCGAACCTATTTCACCTCCCAATGTCCCGAAAGTCGAGTAGTACCGATGAGTCAGGTTTTTATTACCTCATTGCTCGACTCTTGTCACCCTATCCTTCTCCTATGGCCAGGAGTGGAAAAAATATTATCTATATGTTCGAGTGGCTGGGGGCTTCAATATTTTGAGAGGGTGGTGGATAGGGCATGTCGAGATGCTGGGGAATTTAACTCTGATCTGGCCCAATACATTCATCTGGGACTTGGTCGAGTTTGGTCAGGTGAGGCCTCAGTGTTTATCCAGGAGAGGAGTTTGGTGCTAGCTGGCTTATCGTTAGCTCAGTTGGACTTGCCAGCAAATGCTCGACTAGGTAGCTAGTGTTGTCAATTCTTGATTAGTTTGCTTATTTGCATTCATCTTTTTGTTCGATTTTAATCTTTTGTTGCTTGTTTTGTTGGCAGATCGAGAGGAGACAATGAACCGCACGTGAGCATAAGCTTTGGCCAGGCCCCAGAGGAACGAACAGCGTCAACAAGATACGGCTTTGGTCACATTAGCACAGCCCGAGACAATGACGCCATTGCCGTCGCCCACTTCGTCGCTAGCTCGACCTGTGGCGACCACCGGGAACAGCCCTATGAGTCGAGGAGAAAGGCCAACGGTTGAGTAGGTCGGACTTACTCCGAAAAGAACTGCTATTGAAAAAGGCAAAGAAAAGGCTACGGGGCCAGGCCAGCCTTTGGAGATGATGTGCTGTTCCACTTGACGAAGCTGCCGTCGCCCCAATTCGAGACGGAGTTGAGTATGGGTGTGCACAACTTGTACTCTATGGTATCGGTGGGGTCGACTGGGGCCTCCCCTTTAAAGGGGATGATAGCTAGGCTATTCGGGTTCGACCAGAAGAAGTTCATGGACCTGAGCTAGGACACTGCACTAAAAGCTCTGGCTTATCACTCGAATATAGTAAGGGTTTGGTTAGTAAGCATGTCTTGTCGAATGTTATTTGCTGGTCAAGCATTGTTTGCTTATCAATAATTTTTGTTTTTCAGGTGAGCCAATTAGGCTACAATTTTTATAGAAGGTTGGAGCTGGCTCTAGCCGACCGTGAGCACCTATAGGGAGGCGAAGATTTGGAGACACTGAGAGCTTAGCTCGAGTCTTCCCAGACGAGGGTCGAACAACTGACAAAAGAAGTCGAAGAGGTCAACAACTAACTCATAACGAAGGATAGTCAGCTAGTCGCCGCTATCACTGAAAAGACAAGGATGAATAAGCTGTTGAATTAGGCCAGAGTAGATGCGCAGTATGGCTATGACTCTGGGCTATGACTCTAGTCGGACAACTGGGTATAATACGGCAATTCAGGACGCTCGAGCAAAATTTTACAGGAAGCTGCCTTTGATGCGGTGAGAGGCTGCACAACAGTTCATGTTGTGCTCGGCCTTTCAGGATACGAGCATTATCTGTTCTTTGGATGATGCCAAGGGCGCTTTGATAAAGTGATCAAACAGCTGGAGTATTTGGGCTATGCTTTTTGAATAGAGGATAAAGATCGCATCAGCCCTATCTTGGATGAGCAAGTGTAGATGTATCCCAATTCTGATGAGGTCATTGCTAAAGAGGGAGCTTCCGAGACTCCCCTGGTTGAGGGAGCTGAGAGATTCCCCCGGTCAAGCCCCTGACTGAGGCGGAGAAAAAAGCGGCCGAGGTGGCAAATGAGTTTGGGTTTGCGAACGACTTCGCATTCGAGATTTGGGATGGCATGCTTGACGCTGCTCAGTATCTTCTGCCGCTTGGGAATGATTTCTTGGTCGGTGAGGCAAGGTCTTCTTAACTAGCGACTGCTGCTGTTCAACCTGCCATGGTGGTGCTTAAGCAAGGAGTGAACAGCCCTGTGGTGGTTCCCATTCCTTCAAGCAACAAACTCGACCAAGCAATTGAAGAGGGTGTTCGAGGCCCCCATACTAAAGGCGCGAGGTCGAGCAATCGCTAAACTCCTTATCGTTTATCTGATCGCCCTATGTGGCATTGTCTGATCGATCATTATGTTCATCATCATTATTTTTCATTTTTTTATAGGTTGTAATCGAAAACTTTTAAATTAAATGAAATGTTGCTTTTTGCTCGTTGATGTGTACTAATCTTTGCTTTGCTTTTAACGCTTTTATTTCCGTCGAATGTTAATTGTGCATGAATAAACAATTCGACCTTAGACAATGTAACCCTAAAAGATAATGGGATTAATCCAAGATACTCGTCGACTCTTAGTGCTGATTTTTCACTATCTCATTGAGCTAGAATGAACGCCTTTGTCGAACGAATCATATTAACTTAATGCATCATACTGAGTTGACTCCGACTACAAGGTCGAGTGGGCCATGATTTGATGTACCTGTGGTTTAGGTCGACATTAGGGTCAATAGTAGACAGTTGGCTTGTTGATTGGTTTTGGCTGTAAAACTTTGGCTTGGCGTTGTGAAGCCTATTTTAGATGCGAGTAGATAACTGTAGAAATGTTGAGAATTGCATTTTCATAAGAGAATACAATGGAAAACAATGGTCTCTTTATACATAGAACTTCTTTAGATTTACAACATTCCAAGGTTGTGGGAGTTCATTGCCATTCAAGTCCGCTAGTCGATATGCATTATGTTTTGACACCTTGACCACGAAATAAGTCCCCTCCCATTTTGGTTCGAGTTTACCTACGTTCCTCAACACCTATACTTTCTTGAGAACGAGGTCTTCGACTTTGAAGCTACGTGGTTGAACTGCTTTGTTGTAATGTTCTGTCATTTTTTACCTGTACCGCTGCATTGTATTGTAAGCTTCGTGTCGCAGCTCATCTATGGTTTCCAAGTCCAGTTCCCTTGCGAACACATTTCTGAGTGGATTATAATAGATCACTCGAGCTGTGTGTTGTATAAGCTCGAACGGGACGACTGCTTCGGAGCCGTAAACCAAACTATAAGGGCTGTGACCTGTGGCTATTCAAGGCGTCGTTCTGTATGCCCACAGCACCTTGGCGAGCTCGTCTGCCCAACTTGCTCATGTTTCTTCTAGTCGAGCTTTGAGGTGGTCGAGGATAGTTATGTTCGTGACCTCTGTTTGGCCATTAGCTTGGGGGTTTCCAACTGAAGTAAAGTGTTGGCAGATCTGTAGAGCTTCTCACCAATTTGTTGTGTTCTTGCTTTCAAATTGGGTTCCATTGTCTGAGATCAGGACTTTAGGTAAACCAAAACAACAGATGATGTTTTTCCAAATGAAACTCTTAATGGTGGCATCGGTGATTTTCAGAACTGTCTTTGCCTCGACCCACTTGGTGAAGTATTCGACTGCGACAATGATGAATTTCTACTGATCTGATGTTTTTGGTAAGGAGCCAACTATGTCGATCCCCTATTGATCGAATGGCCACGCAATCTCAATGTTTACCATTGACGCATCTGGCTGGTGTGGTATGTTTGAGTAAAACTGGCATGATGGACACCTTCTTGCGAAGTCGATCGAGTTTTTTAATAATGTGGGCCAAAAATACCAGTAATGAATAATTTTATGTGCCAGGGCTCAACCTTCGGAGTGATTTTTGCAAATACCTGTGTGGATTTCTTGAAGGACCTCACGGGCTTGATCCGATGTTAAGCATCTAAGAGATGGCTTGGATATCGACCTCCTGTAGAGCTGTTCGTGCTTGTCGAGGGTAAATTTAGCTGCTTGACCTCTGATCCTGCACGCCTCATTTTTGTCCTCAGGGACTGTGGCTTAAGTAGCCCTTGATTGGGTCTTGCCAAGAGAGAGGTGCTTCTTTGATGCTCCTTACCAAATTCTGGTTGCGAGTATTTATGGAGGGCTTATTGGCAATTAGAAACATTGTAGTCCTTTCTCTGGTCCCCCTCGTCGAGCTTGAAAACTCGAAGAGGACGTCAGCCTACTCGTTCTCTAATCGAGGTACCTGGCTGAGGGTGAAACTCTTGAACAACCGTTGTAATTTTTTCACCTCGGCCAAGTACTGACTCATCTTAGATTCTTTGGCCTCAAAGTTTCCCTTGATTTGCTCTGCGACTAGCTAGGAGTGGGTGATCGCCACTAGCTGCTCGACTCCACGGTGTGCTGCCATCTTCATGTCAGCGATGCAGGCTTCATATTCTGTCTTGTTGTTGGTGATTGGGAAGTTGAGTTTGACTGCGAAATCATATTCTTCCGTGAGTGGGGAACGAAGTGAGACACCAATTCCACTTTCTGAGGTGGCCATTGATCCATCGACGTGCAAAGTCCATACGGAGGAGTCCTGGTCATGTTAGCTAGGGAGGTCGAGCTTCTCGGTGACAAAATTGGCTAAAACTTATACTTTTATGGCCATCCGGGGCTGAAATGTAATGTCAAATTCTCCAAGCTCAATGGCCCACTTAGTCAGTCTTCCTGACGTGTCTGGCTTCGACAGAACCTTATTTAATGGCTGATCTATCAATACTGTGATTGCATGAGACTGGTAGTAGGTCGCAACTTCTGTGCTACTGTAACCAAAGCGAGGGCTAACTTCTCGATCTCAAGGTAATTGTGTTCGGACCCTTGTAGCGTTTTGTTGCAATCATAAACAAGTCGATGGGTTCTATCTCTCGTTGAGACCAAGACTGAGCTAATCGAGGCCGTGGACATGGTTAGGTAGAGGTGCAGGCCTTCTCCCAGCTCAGGTTTGGTGAGCATGGGTGGCAAGGAGAGGTATTGCTTGAGATCGACCAGAGCTTGATCGCACTGTTTCGTCCATTGGAATACTGATTTTTTCGTATTCTTGGGTATTTTGTAGAAAGGTAGACTCTTGTCGGCTAATCGTGCAAATAAATCTGCCAAAAGTTATGATCTTGCAGACTAGGTGTTGTACGTTCCAAACTGTTCGGGGGGGAGCGATGTCCAAAACTGTTTGGATCTTTTGCGGGTTTACTTCAATCCCCATTTGCCTAACCATGTAACCTAGGAACTTACCTCCTTGGCCTCGAAGGTACACTTGTTGGGGTTAAGTTTCATACTGAATGCCTGCAGTATTGAGAAGGTATGATCGAGGTTGATTAGGTGACCCTTAACTTTTTGTCTTGACAATCATGTTGCCGACGTAAACCTTCATAGACCTTCCAATCTCGTTTTTGATCATGAAATTAACTAATCTCTGGTAAGTTGTTTCTGCATTTTTTAGCCCAAAAGGCATGACCAAGAAACAGTATACCCCATTGGGGACGACGAATGAGGTCTTATCCCTGTTCTCTGGTGCCATGAATATTTGATAATAGCCTTGAAAGGCATCCATCATACTCAGCAATTCACAACCAGCTGTAGAATCGACTAGTAAATCTATATGAGGCGAGGGTAAGGATCTTTAGGGCAAGCTTTATTCAAGTCGGTAAAATCATTACACATACATAATTTCCCCTTATTCTTGGGGATGAGTACATCGTTGCAAAGCCAAGAGGGATATTAAATATCTACAATATATCCTGCCTTTAAGAGTTTGTTGACCTCTTATTCAATGATTTGGGATCTTTCAGTATTAAAGGTCCTCGTCTTCTGCTTTACTAGCTTGTATGAAGGGTCTACATTGAGGCAATGGACAATGATTCTGGGGTCGATTCCCTGGAGGTCGAAAGCTTTCCATACAAATACATCAATATTTTGGCGAAGAAAATCGACCATACGACACTGTATGTGGTGGCCCATATCACTTCCAATCCGGGTGGTCTTATCGGGGTTACCAAGTTCCAGCTCGATTGTTTTGAACTCCCCAATGGGCTCAACCCTAGTACCCTTTATCTTTCATTTCTTGCTTGTTTTCCCTTCCTTGGGTTCCGCTACCAGGGCATCTCCCGAGGGCTTTAGTTGGGATCGGTTCTTCCACTTGCTGGCTTCGATTAAAATGGTATAGCAGTGGCATGCTTTCTTTATGTTGCATAAGAGCTTGCCTATGCCTGCTGGGGTCAGAAATTTGATTTACATATAGTAGATTGAGATGATGGCCGTTCAGGGCTGGTTGACTAATAATGCCATTGTAGGCAAATGGAGCGTCAACGACTAGGTAATTTATCATAAGGGTTCTGCTATAGGGAGCTCCCCCAAACGACGTGGATAGGTTGATGGATCCTTCGAGGATGATTTTCAATTTGCCGAATCCGACCAACGGTGTACGGACTGGCTCAAATTTTAGTTGTCCCAAATTTATTCTTTTTAAGGTCAACAAGAATATGATATTCGTGGAGTTGCCATTGTCGACCAGGACCTTCCTTACTTCAAAATTAACTATTTTGATCGATACGACCATGGGGCAATCTATCTTACAGTCGACTCCGTTGCTCTCGGCGTGGGCGAGGTTGGCTTCATTGAAGGAAATTGGCTCTGCACTGGTTGAGAGTTGGAAAATCATCTCGACTGGGGTTGATTTGGTCGATTCCAGTCGTTGTTGGGTCTGCATTCTAGCGGACTTCGAGTCCCTCCTAGTGGGACCTCTGGCGATCATGTCGATAACTCCTCGAATGGGTGGGCGGGGATCCTGGGTAGGTTTCTTTTCTTTTTCCTCCTTTCTCGGGCTAACCAACCTTTCTTTACGAGGAGTCCGGTCAGTTTTGCCTCGGTCTTGCCTAGCACGTTCGTCGATATATTTTTTGCCTTGTCGAATCAGCCTCTCAATCTTATTGTGCAAGTTGAAACAGTCTTCCGTGTCATAGCTTTTTTGTTTGTGCAAATGGCAGTACTTCTTGGACTTTCTCATGGCTTCCGTCTCTGTCAGCTTCCTAGGTTTTTTCAGGAGGTTAGTGTGCTGGATGGCAAACAACACCTCTTTCCTTGGGAGATTAAGTGGGGTGTAATCATGGAAGCGCTTGATGGGAGACCGACGACCTTCTCTATGCTCACGATCGTCTTTCTCCCTGTTCTTCTTTTTATCGACCTCAGGGTTGCCATATTTAAGTCTATTTATGTCATCCTGGGTCATATATCTCTCTACAAGGTCGAGCAGCTCCTCCATCGACCGGGGCCGCTCACGCACCAAAGCATTGACACATTTCTTGTGTTTAAGGCCCAAGAAGTGTACATCGATCAGGAACTCAATTTGGGGGCTATCAATCTTCAGCACTTCTATATTAAACTTGGTGAAGAATTCGCGAAGGGATTCCCCTTCATTCTGTTTAACTATATACAGGTGCGTGTGAGGGAGCTTTGCCTTTCTCTGACTGGCAAATTGGTGTAGAAATTTGTCACACAACTGGTCTTATGAATAGATCGACGCTGGCTCAAGCTTAACAAACTAGTCGAGCGCAATCCCTTGGATTGTAGTCACCAACATCTTAGCATGGATGTAGTCATTATGCCCATATAGCTGCATCATGTGCTCGAATTGCATTAAATGCTCATTTGGGTCTGATGAGCCGTCATACCGGGGCAGATCGATTGGGACCTTAGCTCTACGGCGATGCGCTCGTCGATGATCTCTTGGATGAATAGTGATACCCTTTCTCGGTAAAACCTTTGCGGCCCCTCAGGGCAAGGGTTCTCTCAGTATTTCTCCTCGAGATCTCTTCCAAATGCCTGTTTAGCTACTGGACTTGATAGATACCTTATCCTACGCCTCTCTATCGACTTGAGATGCATTTATATACAGTTGAGGTCTCGAGCGCTTGACCCGATTGCGCTGCTAGGCTCGAATGGGTCAATCGTTGTGGTCAACCGAATCCGCTACTTCCTTGTGGGGGGCTGGGCGGGCTATTTCCCTAGGAAAACTTCCTGGACTGGTTTTGCGCCTCGATGGGGGTTGTTTGGACTTTGGTCGACCATAATTCTCTCTAGGCGGTCTCTCTTCAAGGGGTACTGGTTGCAGGGTAGCGCTGGCTGCTGGCCTTGGTTGGATGGCATGTCGATTTAGGGCAGCAGAAAGTTGAGCAAAAATTTGGGCAGATATCTGCTCACTAATGAGCTGAATTAATTGAGGCATGGTTAGGGTGACCACCGGTTTTGGTTGGGCACTAGGCCCTAGCACGCCTGGTTCTTGCTGAGGTTGAGGAGGAGGAATGGTAGACCTTCTATTCTCTTCTCTTTTCGAAGTGGCTCGCCTGGTGTTAACCACTTTTTAATTGCGGACTCAAAGTTTTCCACAAACAATGCCAAATGATGAGGCTAAAAAATATATATAACTGGATTGGGATGAAATCTGGGTGGATCAACCTGTCTGGTCGAGTAAATAAGCTCCACAAATACTTGAGCTGAGTCCTGCAACTACGAGCAAACGTCAGGCTAGCCGAGGTGCCCTCAGCTGTGGCACTCCGACGCTCAAGTCAGTATGAGAATTACCAAATAAGATGAGCAGCAGAGTGAGGGCTTTGTAGTATTGAATGACATACCTTCAGAGAGGCTGAAAAATGAGGTATTTATAGTCTTTCTCGTGTGAGGAATTTGTTTGAGATGCCTTTAGCATGCAGAAAGGGTTCTTGTTCTTGCATGAAGGGCTTTAGGTCATCTCCTATTTCTGTACTATTATAGGTGGCTTCATCTCCAGCTTTCATGGATAAAATAGTACACTGGAGGCGCGTCTCCTATTTGGCGCGGCAGCATGGGCGGTATTGGGGTGGCACGCGCCATTAATGCGGAGGCATGCCGCTTGTTAAGGCATTTAATGTGGCAGAGAAGGGATTTTGAAGTGAGTTAACCTCACTGGTCGACAAATATATTGATCTTAGTGTCAGCTCCGGGGTGAGGTTGACTAACAGTAGAATCGACAATTAAACACTTTGGTCTGGAGAGTCGAGCATCAGCGTTCGGTTCGCGGCCCGATTGAATGACGTTAGTGTTGCTTAGTGTGCTATCGGAAAAGAAGGTGAAAGGTTGATCAAGGCCAACAACATGACTGGGCTTTAAGGATGAGATGGGCCTGATGATATACCCTTGGGTATCGTCTATGAGTTGGGCCTATTGGGCTATTCCATATCATAAATATTAGCATAAATGTGAAAAAAACAATGATTTTGTATCTTTAAATATTAGTTAACTGCATATTTGGATTATTTTTAGTATAAATTACTTGTAGGAAATTATATGCTTAAATTAAGGAATTTAACTTAATTAAAATATCAAATTTTGGAATAAAATATAATTTTAGGAAATACTAAATTAAGGTAAGATTTATATATATATATATATGAAAAGTTTTTTATTATACATATAATAAAGATAATATCTTATTAAGGTAGATTCAACTCTTTTTTACGCATTATTATTATTATTATTATTATTATTATTATTATTATTATATATATATATATATACAGAGAGAGAGAGAGAGAGAGAGAGCATTACTATTATTATTATTATTACTGTTATTATTATATATATATATATATAGATAGAGAGAGAGAGAAAGAGATAGAGAGAGAACTATAACATTAAATTCTATACAATAATTAGTACTTTGCATACATAAACTAATATATATGTATATTATTTTTCATATAGATATATTAAGTATTTACCAATATTAGATATAGAGTTACTAAAAAATTATTTAAGATAGTATTTTATATTAATCATACAATAACTCATTTTTATAGCAAATTATATATGAAAATATTGAGATGACAAAATGGGATAAAAATAATTTATCCACATCATTACTACATAATAAATATTCTTAAAATAGTGTTGAATAATATTTTACTTTGTATATATTTGATATGGGACGACCCAAATGCCTAGGCCCAAACCAAGGTGGCCCAGTCAGGCGCCCGAGACCCATGTGCCTCATCGACTTCACTCGACCAGGTTAGCCCAGAGACAGCGCTAGGCCCATGGAATTCCTTGATCCCAGTCGACCATATCGAGGTCGAGTCGTAGGTTGAGAACAGTACAGTACTCTGCCATCGCATTAAATGCGCTTATGGGCATCACGCCTCCGCATTAATGGCGCATGCCATCCCCCTCACCGCCTGACACAGCAGGCGCCGCTATAGTGTACTACCTTGTCCTTGAAACCTGGAAGGGCGGTTAGCTGGAGATATGCTAGGCAGGGAAATGACTAATTACCCCTGGTCCAAGTCTAAAGGCCCCCTGGGTGTACCAGGGGCATCTCAGACCTTTCCTCGAAGGGAGAAGGATATAAATACCCTCATCACAGTCTTCTAGGGATATGCACTCATACATTCTCAAAGCCCTTACTCCGTTGCTCGATATTTCAGGTCATTTCTACTGACTTGAGCGTCGGAGGGCCTAAGCCGAGGGCTTCTCGACTAGCCTAACGTTTACTGTGATTGCAGGATTCTTCCTTTTTCAAGCGAGAATATAGACCCTTCAGGTCTAGTCATACCCATATTCAAAGTCAATTCTCTATCCAACCGATCGAACCCTCATCATTTGGCGCCGTCTGTGGGAAACACTTGAATCCTCTATCAAAAATGGTAAACACTAGGCGAGCTCCATCTGAGAGAGAAGAAAACAGGAGGTCCAGCTCTCCTCCCATTCGACAGAACCCAGAGCTAAATGCCCAAGGGACTAGCGCCCAGCTTGAGCCCATGGTCACACTGACAATGCCCTAGTTAATACAGCTCATCAGTGAACAGATTTCCGCACAGATTTTGGCCCAACTCTCGGCCGCACTAAATCGATATGCCGTGCAGCCTGAGCCGGCAGTCAGTGCCACACCCCAGCCTGTGGCTCCGGAGAAGGCGCGACCAGAAGAGCACTCCCAGCAACCGGAGTCACTAAGGCACCAGTCAAGGAAGGAGACTGAGCCCGGGACGCTTTCCTAGGGAAGCAGCCTATCCCCCGCCAAGAAAAGAGGTAGCAGATTTCATTGACCATGACGTTCGGCCCATTCGAGCCCCGCAGCGTGATAGGGTCGAACGCTCCAGATTCAGGCCAGGTAGAAATGCATCTCAGGCAGATCAACAAGAATGGGAGGAGGTATCCCACTAGGTGCAACAATTGAACAGGCGCCTGGAGGAGATCTCAAAGAGAAATGCGGACAGGGCTTTCATCCAGACGGGCCGCAGAGATTCAGGAAGGAGTGGGATTCTCCGTTCATCCAGGAGATCATTGACGAGTGCATCTCTGTCGATGCAAAGATCCCAACCGGACACCCGAGGTACGATGGCACCACAGGCCCGAATGAGCACCTGCTGTAGTTCGAACACATGATGCAGCTGTATGGGCACAACAAATACATCCATGCAAAGATGCTGGTGACCACATTTCAAGGCATGGCCCTAAAGTGGTTTGTGAAGCTGGAACCAGCGTCCATCTTTTCTTATGATCAGTTGTGTGATAAGTTTCTGTACCAATTTGCGAGCAGGAGGGAAGCAAAACTTCCCCACACCCTCTTGCATACCATGAAGCAAGCTGAAGGAGAGTCCCTTCGTGATTTTTTCACCAGATTCAATACAGAGGTTCTGAAGATCGATAGCCCGAGGATCGAGTTCTTGATTGACGTGCTTTTCTTGGGTTTGAGACATAAAGAATGTTCCAATGCTTTGGTACGCGAACAACCCAGATCAATGGAGAGCTCCTCGACCTCGCGGAGAGGTACATGACCCAGGAGGAGATGAACATGATGAAATATGGCAGCGTGGAGGTCGACAGAAAGAAAGGCAAAGAGAAAGATGATCGACAAATCAAAAAGGGGCGCCGTTCCCCGATAAAGTGCTTCAATGAATATACTCCACTAAACATACCGATGAGAGAAGTGATGTTTGCTATTTAGCACGACAACCTACTTAAAAATCCCCAAAAAATTACAGAAACCAAGGCCATGAAGAAGTCGAAGAAGTACTGCCATTTTCATAAGCAGAAAGGGCACGATACTGAGGAGTGTATTAACTTGAAGGATGAAATCGAGAGGCTGATCAGACAAGGCCAATTGAAAAAGTTCATCGAGGAGCAAGCCAGAAGAGAGGAGGGCAAGACCGATCGAACTCCCCGAAGAGAAAGGTCGGTCAGCCCGAGGAGAGAAGACAAGGGGAAGAGACCTACCCAGGAACCCAACCCGCCCATCAGAGGAATCATCGACATGATTGCAGGGGGACCCACATGAGGAGATTCCCGAAATACAAGAAAGCAAATGCAGAGGCAACTCGACTCGACAAAACTGTCCAAGGTCGAAACAGTTTTCCAATTGTCAACTAATACCGAACCAATCTCTTTCACCGATGCAGACCTGGACCACATGGAGAACAGAGGAGCCGACTGTAAGATAGATTGCCCAATGGTGGTCGCCCTTGAAATAGCCAACTTCGAGGTTATGATAGTGCTGGTCGATAATGGAAGCTCCGTGAACATCATATTCTTGTCGACCCTAACCAGAATGAAATTGGGAAAGTTGAAGTTTGATCCAGTCAGAACACCCTTGGTCGGATTTGGTGGATCTGAGATCATCCCAGAAGGATCCATCAATCTTTCCAGCACATTTGGTCAAGGCCAGCGTAGCCGAACACTGATGATCAACTACCTGGTGGTCGACGCCCCCTTCGCATATAATGTCATCATAGGTCGACCAGCCCTCAATGACTTCAGAGCCATTGTATCCACTTACCACATGAAGATAAAGTTCCCGACCCCAGCCGGAGTGGGTGAGCTTTTATGCAACCTCAAGGACGCTTGGCGCTGTTACACCATTTCTGTCGACTCCAGCGAGCAGAAGAAACGGCCTGAATTGAAGCCCTCGGGGGACGCCCAGTAGCGAAACCCGAGGAGGGACCTTCATTGAAGAAGAGAAAGCTAGAAGACACCAGGGTCGAGCCTGTTGGTGAATTCAAAACAATCGAGCTTGAGCCTGGGAACCCTGACAAAACCACCAGGATTGGAAGCGATCTGGGGGATCGATTAAAATACCTTATGGTCGATTTCCTCTGGCGCAACATTGATGTTTTCGCGTGGAAAGCTGCGGATCTTCAGGGCATCGACCCCAATATCATTGTCCATCGACTCAATGTGGACCCATCCCACAAATCAGTGTGGTAGAAGAAAAGAACTTTCAATGCTGAGAGGACCCAGATCATCGAGGAGGAGGTCGGCAAGCTTTTGGAAGCAGGATATATCGTAGAAATCTAGTACCCCTCTTGGCTTTGTAATGTTGTACTTGTCCCCAAGAATGAGGGAAAATGGAGAATGTGTAATGACTTTACTGACTCAAATAAAGCTTGCCTTAAGGATCCTTACCCCTTGCCTCGTATAGATTTATTAGTTGATTCTACTGCTGGTTGTGAGTTGCTTAGCATGATGGATGCATTTCAAGGTTATTACCAAATATTTATGGCACCCGAGGACAGGGACAAAACCTCTTTTATCGTCCCTAACGGAGTATATTACTTCCTAGTTATGCCCTTTGGACTTAAAAATGCAGGAGCGACGTATCAAGGATCAGTCAATTTCATGTTCAAGAATGAAATCAGGAAGTCGATGGAAGTTTGCGTGGATGATATGATTGTAAAAACCAAAAAGGCCGAGGACCATTTGGTCGACCTCAACCACACCTTTGCAATATTGAAGGCTTTCGGCATGAAGCTCAATCCGAGCAAGTACACCTTTGGTGTTTAAGGTGGCAAATTCCTCGGTTATATGGTCAGTCAGAGGGGGATCGAAGCTAACTCGCAGAAGATCCAAGCAATTCTGGACATCGTCCCACTTCTCACAGTTTGCGAAGTCCAGCGTCTGGTCGGCAGAGTTATAGCCCTGGACAGATTCATAGCCCAACTAGCGGACAGAAGCCTACATTTCTTCAAAATCCTCAGAAACGCGAAAAAGTCTGGATTCAAGTGGGATCAATAGTGCGATCAAGCTTTGCTAGAGCTCAAGCAATACCTGACTTCGCCGCCTATGCTCGCCAAACCCGAACTAGGAGAAGTGCTACAGCTATACTTGGCAGTCTCCTCAGCCTCAATTAGTTCGGTGTTGATGACGACAAGAGGAGGAACCCCCCATCCGGTATATTATTGCAGCAAGGCTCTCCAGGGGCCGGAGCACAATTATTTGGAGATCGAGAAGTTTGCTCTAGCCCTTGTCACGTCGGCCAGGAAGCTACGGCCTTACTTCAATCCCACACAATTTTAGTATTGGCGAATCAGCCGCTAAAGCAAGTGTTGTCGAAGCCAGACTCGTCAGGTTGGCTCACCAAATGGGCCATTGAGCTTGGGGAATTCAACATCACATTCCAACCGCGGACCGCCATAAAAGCGCAGGTGTTAGCCGACTTCATCGTTGAACGGCTCGACCTGCCGACACAGAATATTGAAAACACCTCAATGTGGACCTTGCATGTCGACGGGTCCGCAAGCTCATCCGGAGGTGGGATAGGTATATCCCTTCGATCCTCGCTTGCTGAGGAGTATGATTTCGTGGTGAAACTCGACTTCCCGATCACCAATAATGAAGCGGAATATAAGGCTCTCATCACAGGAATGCGCATGGCCACAACCCGAGGTGTCAAGCAGCTTGCAGCATTCACTGACTCCCAGTTGGTCGCATAACTGGTGGAAGGCAACTTTGAGGCGAAGGAACACAAAATGGCACAATATTTGGCAAAAGTGAACCAATTGAAACACATTTTCAGAAGCTTTTCGCTAAGCCAAGTCCCCCGATCAGAGAATGAACGAGCATACGCGCTCTCGAAGCTAGCCAGCTCAACGAAGGGTACCAGAGAAAGAATAATAACATTTTTGGTGGCTGACAAGCCCTGTGTCACCGCCACCGCCCAGGGCCTCGTCGAGTGCGTCGAGGAAATAGCCCTCTCTTGGCAGGATCTAATCAAGTTTTACCTAAGTACAGGTACCTGACCCGGTGAAGAAAAGGAGGCCCGTAGGCTCAGGGGGTTAGCATCCAAATACGCGCTAGACGAGCATGGCCAGCTGTATCGGGAGGTCGATAGCAGGACCTCCACTGAGATGCCTAGAACCCGACAAAGCAAACAACGTATTGCAGGAGATACATGCCGGCATCTGCGGCAACCACTCGGGCGGCCGGTCTTTGGCACACAAGGTCATCCGTTACGGGTATTTCTGGCCAACGTTGCTATGAGACTCTGTCGACTTCGCCAGAAAATGCCCATCATGCCAGATCCACTCCAATATTCAACACCAGCCGGCCGCACCGTTGATCAACATTCAGATCACCTGGCCATTCGACTAGTGGGGAATCGACATAGTGGGGTTGCTCCCGAAGAAGTCGGGCCAGTGTAAGTTCATCATAGTGGCCATCGAGTACTTTACTAAATGGGTGGAAGCTGAGGCAGTTCTGAAGATCACCGACTCGGCTATTAAAAGTTTCATTTGGAAGAATATAATATGTCGATTTGGTTTGCCTAAGGTCTTAATCTCGGATAACGGCACCCAATTTTAGAGCAGAAGCACGAGGAAGTGGTGCGAGACCTTGGGGATCGCCCAACACTTCACTTTGGTGGGAAACCCGCAAGCCAATGGACAGACCGAGGTCACTAACAGAACCGTCCTCGACCACATCAAAAGTCAAATAGCGAGGACTGGGGCCAGTTGGGCAGACGACCTCCCTGGTGTGCTTTGGGCATGCAGGACGATGCCTCGAACGGCCATGGGCCACAGCCTGTACAGCTTAGTCTACGGATCCGAGACAGTAATTCCGTCGGAATTGATTCAACACACAGCGAGAGTGATCCACTATAACCCGATAACAAATGCATCGGAGAGGACACTGGATCTAATCACTGTCGATGAGCAGCGCCACGCAGCTTACAACATAATGCAGCGATATCGCTCTAAGATGGCGGACCGCTATAACAAAACAGTCCGACCCCGGAGCTTCAAGGTGGGCGACCTCGTTCTCAAGAAAGTGGAAGTATCTAAGAACGTAGGGAAACTTGATCCAAAGTGGGAGGGACCGTATTCAATTATTAAGGTGTCAAAAAACAACGCCTACCGACTAGCCGATGCATCAGATCGTGAGCTACCTCGACCTTGGAATGCAGTAAACCTCAAAAAAAAATTGTGTAATAGGTCATTGACGACCTTTGTATCCCCCCAACGGAGTAAAATTATGATATGTTCAAACTGCATGAAACAGATTGAATCTTTATCACATAGTCGACGCCGAAGTTGACAAGAGGCTTCATGCAGCCAAGTCGAGGCCTATGCGCCGAGACCAAGCAGTCGACCGTGCAGTCGACAAAAGGCTTTACGCCGCAAAGTTGAGGCCTTTGCGCTCGGAGCAAAGAGTCGACCCCGCAGTCGACAAAACTGGCTTTGCGCCGAGACCGAGCAGTCGACCTCGTAGTTGGCAAAATAGCCCTTTACATTGCGAAGTCGAGGCCTACGTGCCGAGTTACTTAAAATTGTTAATTACAATTACAATGGTGATAAACCTGCTCTACAATCGTTAAGGTCATTCCAAACCTAAAGACTAGCTATTATGCTAACGGATTAATTACAATTTGCTCGACAAGAGTCAAGAATGAATTTGGGAAAAGCACAGCCTTATTCGATGAAGAACATGAATGAAAATTACTTGCCACACTTGTGAGCATTTATCCAAAAATTCCGATATGCAGAACAACAAGCACTCCAGTTAATGTTTTGCAAAACACATACACATCAACGAAAGTAATTTATAACAAAAGCAATAAAAATTATGATCGATATTGGAGTAAAGGAAAATAGCAAATCATCATTTCCAAAAAGCCTCATCGAGGCAAGAATTCTACAATCGTTCTAAAAAAGCCTCATTGAGGCATATACATTTCATAAAGCAAAAACAAATAACAAAATCAGGCCTAGCTAGAACTGCCGACCTCTTCTACACCGGGAGCAGTGGCAGGAGTAGGAGCTGGAGGGGCAGATGGTCTGGGCTCAGGCAGGGCCATTGAAACAGGGACCATGGCAGTCATTAGTCAAGAAGGGCCCGCTGAATCTTGTAAAAACTGCCGCTCGGGGATTGGGAAGTAGGCGGCGACATCAGCTCTCTCCTCTGACACGTCGAAGGAAGGCCAGGTCACCGGCGAATTCGAACTCCCGGGCGACCACTTTCAGTTTCCTGTCAATTTCAGCCCCACCTTCTCTCATCGGCAGTCAATTCGACCTCCAGCACGCCCTCTACTTTGCCAGCCTCGATGACTAGCTCTTCCGCATCGCCGTCTTCCTTGGGGTACGGATGTAGCTGTTCGTCGAGTGAGTGGCTCATTCGCGATCGGTCCTCGGCCCGAAGGGCGTAGCCCAGAAACTGCATTTGCTTAATGGCCTTCTCAAAAGCGTTCCGGGCGTCGTCCAGAAAGAACACAACACTTGCATCCTGGAAAGCTGGACTAACCAGGAATTGCTGCACAGCTTCTCGGCGCACATGTGGCAATACCCGGTTGAACTCCGCCCACGCCTCTGCCAAACATGCATTCCGGCCCGCTGATCGACTGAAATCATAGGCCACCTGCACATCCAGTTGCAGTTTTTTGACCATCTCATCCATCTTGGTCCTCTCCTTAACAGCCAGGATCACCTGCCCATCTTTCTGCTCCAGGTCCTTAGACAGTTGGCCGACCTATTTTTTTGGCTCGTCGACCCGCATTTGAGAAGACTCGAGCTGAGCCTTTAAAGTTTCAGCGTCCCCTCTAGCATCCAGCTCTCCCGATCAACTAGGGCCAGCTCGGATCGGCGATAGAAATTGTAGCCCAGTTGCCCGACCTGAAACATAAAAGTCATTACCATCTGCTCGAGCAAAGTGTAAACACATAGGAATAAAAGAATATGATGAGGGCTCGATCAGTTGGATAGAGAATCGACTTTGAATATGGGTAGGACTCAACCTGAAGGGTCTATATTATCGCTTGGAAAGGGAAGAATCCTGCAATCACAGTAAACGTTAGGCTAGCCGAGGAGCCCTCGACTTAGGCCCTCCGACGCTCAAGTCAGTAGAAATCGGCCTCAAATATCGAACAACGGAGTAAGGGCTTTGAGAATGTATGAGTGCGTACCTCTAGAAGGCTGTGGTGAGGGTATTTATATCCTTCTCCCTTCGAGGAAAGGTCTGAGATGCTCCTGGTACACCCAGGGAGCCTTTAGACTTGGACCAGGGGTAATTAGTCATTTCCTTGCCTAGCATATCTCCAGCTAACCGCCCTTCCAGGTTTCAAGGACAAGGTAGTACACTGTAGCAACGCCTATTGTGTCAGGCGGTGAGGGGGATGGCGTGCGCCATTAATGCGGAGGCGTGATGCCCGTAAGCGCATTTAATGCGGTGACAGAGTACTGTACTGTTCTCGACCTACGACTCGACCTCGATATGGTCGACTGAGGTCGAGGAATTCCATGGGCCTGGCGCTATCTCTGGGCTAACCTGGTCGAGTGAAGTCGATGAGGCATATGGGCCTCGGGCGCCTTACTGGGCCACCTTGATTTGGGCCTAGGCATTTGGGCCGTCCCATATCAATATTAGATTATTTATGGAGTCAAACTATAAACAATTTTATTGGTCGGTTAGAGTATCCCACAAGGTCATTTAATTATCCAAAAAAGGAAAGAAAATATGTAAAAGATGGAGTAATAAATTAGAAAATCCCATTAAGAAAGGAATCCAATTCCAAGTTCCAACTAATTTCCGTGATGCGCACTCCACAATCCGGCTCGCCAGGCAGAGGGGCAAATTAGTCATAAAAAAAAAATTAGCGGCAGGATAAAGCGGAGGGCAGCTTTGTAATTACACCACAAAAACGTGGCAAACGCAACTTGTACTCGCTGCCTTCGCTCCCCTTATTTAAAGAGCTCCCCACGCCCACATACCTCCCACTAAATCGCTCCACCACATATCGAAATCGAGAATTCTCTATATTTTCCTCTGTTCTCTACATTATTCTTCGGTCGAGAGCTATCTATTATAGGGTTTGCCTTTTCGATCCTCTCCAAGATTCACAGTTTAGATCTGTAAGTTTAGGTAGATTTCCGAATCTTTGTTTTTTGGAATTTGTGTTTTTCGGTTTCTTGTTTGCATGTATGATATTTTGATGAGATTTTGGTTTATTTGAATTTTTAGGATTTCATTGTTGAAGATTGTGGAAAGAAAGAAAGATTTCATCGATTGTTGTAAATTCGTCGCATACCCAGTGTAATTCTTGTAAGTGACTGCAATTTCTTTTTTTATTTCTCTGTTTTTTACGCCGGATGTAATGGGGCCATTCATTACTGCATAAAGAAAAACTCTTGTATGTGCATGCGTGCATGCTCGTTATTTTCTAGGATAATGTGATTTAATTATGTATAATGTGATTTAATTATGTAGTTAATTATTTGATAATAATTTAGATTTGTTGTTTGCAATCTATAGACCACGTTCTTATAGTTTTTTCTGTTTGTATTTTGATCGGATGTTCGTTTTAGTATTTCTTTGTTGCAATCAATAGATCCTTGGTTTAAATTTTTGTTCAGCCATTTTTCTTTGAAATGGAAAAGATGAAAATTGTGTGGTTAAGGATATTAATCTTTGCTCGTAGGATGAGTTTTATGAAAACGTATGGACAATTTTTTTATGTAACTGGGAATGTTTCTGTTGATTTGAGTTCTAATTGTTTCTCTTTCTTATTTAAAAGCGTCTACGGTTTTCAAGGTATGTAAGCCTTTGGAATTCGGATTCCATCTGTTTTTTGCAGTAGCCAATGCAAATTATTAAATCCTTTTAATGTGATATTGTTATTTTCAGAGTTTCAAATTGTTATTTTTGTTATTGTCATTCTGACTGTTGTTTCCCCCCTGCATGTTTTCACATTTCATAATTGATTAGTTCCATGTATTGCTCTTCCATCTGTTCTTAATCTTGATTGATTGTTTATCCAGGGAGAACTGAATGATCTAATGGAGTCGAAGGGTGGGAAGAAGAAGTCTAGTAGTAGTAAATCCCTATTCTACGAAGCTCCTCTTGGATACAGCATTGAAGACGTTCGACCACACGGAGGAATCAAGAAATTCAGATCTGCTGCATACTCCAACGTGAGTTTTAACTTTTGTTGAGTCTCTGATTTGAATTTGTTCAGGACTTTTGATCTGCTTTAATAATTATTAGAGTTCTAATCACCACTTTCTTTCTTAATGCAGTGCGTTCGAAAGCCATCCTGAGACTCCCCAAGCTTTGCAATAACCACTTCTTGTGGTTCAGTAGAATAGTGTCTCAACCTTTAGACTCTCTCCCCCCCCCCCTCTTTTCTTCTTTCCTCATCCTTGCTATTCTTTCTTCCAAACAGCACTTCTATCAATTGTGTCAAAATGTCGTTGTCACTTTCTGCGATTGGATTTGAAGGTTATGAGAAGAGGCTCGAGATCTCTTTCTCTGAGCCTGGAGTGTTTGCTGATCCTGGAGGGCGTGGCCTCCGATCTCTTTCCAAAAGCCAGTTGGATGAAATATTAGACCCTGCACAATGTACCATTGTCTCCTCTTTGAAGAATGATGAAGTTGATTCCTATGTGCTATCAGAGTCTAGCCTCTTTGTGTACCCTTACAAGATAATACTGAAAACTTGTGGGACTACTAAACTGCTGCTTTCTATCCCACCCATTCTTAAGATGGCCGATACACTTGGACTGACTGTGAGTTCTGTTAGATACACCCGTGGAAGTTTCATATTTCCAGGTGCTCAACCATTTCCCCATCGGAGCTTTGCTGAGGAAGTTGCTGTTCTTGACAGCCATTTTACTGAACTTGGTCTGAGCAGCCAAGCCTATGTGATGGGTGGTGCTGATGAACATGAGGAATGGCATGTCTACTGTGCCTGTGCCAAATCGACAAGCAACGTGGGTCCTGTTTATACCCTAGAGATGTGCATGACCAATTTGGACCAGAAGAAGGCCTCTGTATTTTTCAAGAGTCAGTCTAGCTCTGCATCTGTCATGACTGAAGTTTCTGGCATCAGGAAAATCCTTCCGGACTCTGAGATATGTGATTTTGATTTTGACCCCTGTGGTTACTCCATGAATGCAATTGAAGGGGGTGCAATCTCTACAATTCACGTCACCCCAGAAGATGGCTTCAGCTATGCAAGTTTTGAAGCAGTTGACTATGATTTTAAACTAGTGGACTTGACTCTTCTACTGGAGAGGGTGTTGGCTTGCTTCCAGCCAGCGAAGTTTTCTGTGGCTCTGCATGCTTCTCTCGCTGGGAAAGAACTTGATTCTGATTTCACAGTGGACATGGAGGGATATACCTGTGGAGAAAGGAGCTGTGAGGTGCTTGGCAATGGAGAATCAATAATCTACAGTAGCTTCATTAGCACAGGGAGCTGCGGATCCCCCAAGTCAATTCTGCACTGCTGTTGGAGTGAGAACGAGGATGAGGAAGTTGAGAAGAAATGAGTTCTTATTAGTCCTTTTCTATTTCCTGTTTGATTTGCAACTATTTACTGTCTTTTATTCTATGCTCCAAATGTCAATCTTTAGAGCTGCTATTTGAGTGTTGAAGTATGAATAAAATGCTCATGATGTCTGAGCAGGCTTGTTTACTCCATGGTTATTTCTATGTGGAATAAATTTTCATGCTTTTTATCAAATTTACTTGTTGCACTCTTACGAGTTTCTAGACCTATAAGCTTATGTAGTACACTGTGGACATGAGCAAACCATCCATGGGGCCTGTTGAAAGTATTCCATCGGAATTGACCACGCTGCGGGGTGTATGCATAAATTCTCTCTGAAAATCTTCTTTTACTTTTGAATGACCTCTGTGGAGGATCAAAGGGAGAAAGAAAGAGCCAAACAGTCGCACTTGACCAAGAAAAGTGTCCATTTACATTCGAATGACCTTTGTCGGAGGATAGCAAGTGGGAGAAGCAATGCCAGCCATTGCCGTGTCACTCGACCAAATGGCAGAAGAAAATTTATTTTCATACATAACCAACCAACGGCAGTTTTGATTTTTGATCTCCATGTGGCTTTCTATCTTTGCTGGGGACGTTTAAGAATCAGAATATAGAATCCAATTCAATTCTTTCCACCTTATTGCTTTTGGATCCAACTCAAACGTTATAGATCTATCAGAAGTTCTCTATATTTATTACATATGTGAATTAAATGAAGGTATTTCTGGTTCAGCGGCATAAGTTTCACATATTATTTGTGAGGTTGGGGGTTTGAGTATAATGGATACGGACATGTGTGTGTAAATAAAAAAAAAATGTATATATATATTTAAATCTTAATTGAGAATAAAATTCGTGTGTTTCATTGGACAATAAATTTAAATTTAAAACTTAATCGTGTCCATGTGTGTGTAAATAATATATATATATTTTTAAATCTTAATTGAGAATAAAACTCGGGACTTGCATTGGAAAATAAATTTAAATTTTTTTATTGTAGCTATACTTTAGATACTGATACTTTTTTTTTTATATATATAAATATGACGAATATAACACTTAAAATACTTATAGAAATTATATTGAATATACTATAATTGTTAACATAAATGAGACATAACATGAATGTTTCATAGAATGCATGTGGTTAGTGTGTCATGATATCATCATATTAAATTCCATGCATTAATCCACTTTTACACGAAGGATTTACGTCTAAGTGTTAAATCAAGTTATAAATTCATGAATTATTCATAAATTAATAAAAATAAAGAAAATCACTTTATCAATAACCTGGATTGAAGAAATTAAAAAATTCAGAATGAAAAAGTGAATTTAGGTGTTAGAAGATAAAAATATTTTAATTTATCACATAACTGAAGACTTCAAATTTTTTCATATATAAATTATCTTGGTTCATTAGCATAAAAATTAAAAGTATTAAGCATTATGAATACATGCATCTTAAAAAAAAATTAATGCACTGAGATAATGATCTCATGGAGGTGAAGAAAAAAGAAGACAAATGTTTCTTATATTTTCAAATAGTAAATTGTATACTTAGATTATTTTAGGACATATATCTTTAGGGATTTTCAACTTAGGTTAAGAAATTTTTTCAACTATGATTTAACCTAATAAAAAAGTTAAATTATGAAATAAGTCATAATTCATGAAATAACATTATATAATTCTTAAAATTAAATCATAGTAAGTTTTATATGACTATAGTACTCTATATATTGTGCAAAGATATGTTAATTAAATTGCATTAGCAAATAGACCTATATACATACACATGTGAGGTATGTGTCCATAGTAACATTTAAAAAAAAAAACAAAAACTCTTAGACAATATAATAAGAAGTTATAGAAATTAAATAAATATTGTAGGATATAATATATGGAAATCTATCGACATGGTAAAAATGGATATAATTAATCTATCCACGCTACTGCCACAGAAGAAAGATAAATTAAATTAGGACTCAATTTTTTTTTCTAAATTATCATGGTTCATAGATATAAAAACTAAAAGAAATTAGAAAAATAATATATAAACATTATAAAATACATGCATCTTCAAAAAAAATAAATTTGAACTTACAAAGAGAATGATATTATTAGAGTTGGAAGAAAGAAAAGACAAATTATTTTTATTATTAAATAGTAAATTGTATATTTTTAAATTATTTGTTATATAAACTATTTTTAAGAGTTTTTAGCTTGTATTAAGAAAGTTTCTAGATCGTGATGTAACTTGAGTAAAAGATATAATTATGAAATAAGAGATACTTCCTGGAGTAAGGTGATATAATTCTTATATTAAATTGTACTAACTTTTATATTATTATAATATTTCAGATATGAAATATTTATTTACACATTATATATTTATATATATGTGTATATGTTATACAAGACAAATAACACTTCATATATACATGGCTTGTTGTGTGTGTGTGTGTGTGTGTGTGTGTGTAGAGAGAGAGAGAGAGAGAGAGAGAGAGAGTTTATCAAAATTTGATATGAAATTACAAAAAATAAACTAATATAATTTTTTATATTAATATTAAAATATATGAAGATATGTTGATATATCAAAAAGAACAAAATTAACTCATCCACTTTACTACCACATAAAAAAGATATTTAAAATAGGATTAAACATAATTTTACTTTATATATATATATATATATATTATATTAATCCAAGTACTTGGTCAATTCATGAATTAATCAATGGGCTAAATGCACATTTCCCCCCGTGTAATTCAAAATTGCCACAAAACCCCTTATGTTAAAAATAGAGTATGTTTAGTATCTCGTGCTTCAGAAAAATTGGCTCACTCGTCCCAGCAACACTATTTTGTGAGAACAAATATAATGAGATAGAATTTCCCTTCTGGGAAAAAAAAAAGTGCCACAGAACCCCCTTTGGCGTATTTTAAATTATATGCTAAGTAGTATTAAAATAATAAATATATCTAACATAATTTAATTAATTTTTTAAAATTAAAAATTAAAAACCCTAGACCTTAAAATTGTTTTAGAGAAATGTAACCAAATATATCCTTATTTTCCTTCCAAAACTTTCATTTTTCAAAATATACATACATATATTATATATAGACATCATATATATTTTTTTATTATTCTAACAATAAAAAAATCACGTAATTCCATTTTCATCCAAAAAATCCAACAAAAAAGTATTGATTTGACTGCTACAGTATAAAATATCTCCCTCTAAAATATAAACAAACATACCAATATACGACTTTCATATTTTTCAATAATTCATTATAACACCCCAAATTATAGAAATAAATGGAAACCCAAAAAAAAAAAATTGAATTATAGCATAGATTAAAAGATTAGCTAATTAAAATACCTAAGAGAAAAGAAATATTACTAATTAAAATTATTAATGACAAAGTATTTGGAATTTGGCCTTAGTTAAATAAAGTTTAAGTTAAATGGGCCTTAGTAGAATTAAGAAAAATTGTGAGGGCTAGAAATTAATTTGATTGGACCTAGTTGATTGAAATTTAAAAGCTGAGGGGGGCGAAATGTGAGAAACTGAATTTTGGGGGATGAAATGAAAAATTGGCGCCTTTGTGTAAGGCGATTAATGAAACTTTCTTTTGAACCTAATAATTTAAGTGTGTTTTCTTATAATGTTGTTGTGTAGAAAAATATATGTATAATGAAACATTCATGTTATCTTGTGAACTTAAAGAACAGGCAGTACTCCATAACCCCAAAAGAGAATCTGGATTTTAAGATGGCCTCACATGAGGAGTCACGGGCTCGACCTCAGGCACCTTCGGGTCGTAGGGGACGACCCCCAGGCAGTAGAACAAGTGCCCGCAGTGGTCAGAGAAGGAATGCATCAAATCAGGAACCACCCCGACCTGAAGAAGAAGAAGTAAGTCAGAACCCTCGTGTCAATCCTTCAGAGCAAGGACCACAGGCTGAACCAATGCTTGCCATGTGGCGGCAATTTATGCAATTTTGCCAACAACAAGGACAAATCACCCGGAGCAAGGTAAAGAAGAACAAACAGAGGATCGGGGGCTTAGAAAGATTTCTCCCATTTCATCCCCCAACATTCTTGGGCGAAAAAGTGAAAGAGCTCAGGATAATGCTGTCGCATAAAGTCTTCTCGTTCCCGGGTTGCTTCTTCCACATTCTGGTTCTTCCATAGTATCTTTCCTTGGGGTATCTTTCGATTCTTGAGTTCTTGGAACTTCTGATCCAGAATAGCAATTGGTCGTTCTGCATAGGAGAGGTCGCTCTGCAACGGAACATCCTTTAGGGATATAATGTGAGAAGGATTAGGGTAATGTTTCTTAAGTTGCGAGACATGGAATACATCATGTATTCCGGCAACATTGGGCAGTAGTGCCAATTTGTAAGCCACTGGCCTGATTTGTTCACAGATTCTAAAAGGCCCAATATATCTTGGACTGAGTTTTCCTCCTTTCTGGTACGGATGGGGTTTTGACGCCCTAATAGGAAGCTTGAATTGTATTTTTCCGAGACTGCCACTACTAGGGTTGGGTGCTTTTGGTCCGAATGCTCTCCTATGCTTGACTCTCTCATCAATTTTTTGCAATTCTCTGGATTCGGCTTCTACCTGTAAAGCTTTTTCAACGGCGCTGTAGTAGTTCGGTAGGTTCCATGAGATGAGGGCCCATCGAATGTCAAGTCGAAGCCCGTCCACAATTTTTTTTGCCCTCCGTTCCTCATCTCCAAGTATGTGCGGTGCATACTGAACTAGTTTATTAAACTTCACCTCGTATTGCCCCACTGCTTTCATTCTGCCCCCCTCCCCCCCCCCCCCCAAAAAAATTTTAACCGCCTTACGCAAAGGCCCCAATTTTTCATTTCAGCCCCCAAAATTCGGTCAACTAGGTCCAATCAAATTAATTTCTAGCCCTCACAGTTTTTCTTAATTCTACTAAGGCCCATTTAACTTAAACTTTATTTAACTAAGGCCAAATTCCAAATACTTTGTCATTAATAATTTTAATTAGTAATATTTCTTTTCTCCTAGGTATTTTAATTAGCTAATGTTTTAATCTATGCTATAATTCAATTTTTTTTTCCGGGTTTCCATTTATTTCTATAATTTGGGGTGTTACATTCATTCTCTCAAAACACATAATAAAATTACACAAAAAACATAACCAAACATTCCCATAGACTTTTAAGTTTTTTAATTTTTAATTTATTTTTAAGTTTTACTTAAGAATATTGAATTTATAAATAGGTCTAAAATAATTTAATTCAATTTAAATAAATTTATCTATTAATTTAAATAATAATAATTATTATTACTATAAAAATATATAGATATATATACACACATATATATAATTACACTACCCTCTTCCTTCCTGCCCCCAACCAAACACCCACCACCGACATAGCCGTTGGCTAGCCACCGTTGCCGAGGTGGCCGCTCAAGCCAGCCCTTCCCCCCAAACCACCCACGCACCCCCCTCCCCTCAATCAAGCAGTCAGTTGTTGCAGGTGGCCGTGGCCAGACTTGCACAGCAACCATGAGTAGGTGGCCATGGCCATTGGTCGACTGCGCATCTGGCCATGACCACTTCGACTTGGCTGTTGCGGCCATGGCAGGTATGCCAATTATTATAAATAATAAAAATAAGAACAATTATTGTTATAAAGGTTAAAAAATAATAATAAATAAAAATAAGAACAATTATGCGCATCTCAATTTTTATAACAAAAAAAGAAGAAGTATTATCAATTTGGTCTATGCTAATGAAATATATATAATTTAAAATATTATTTATATCCGCATATCTTCAAATGACTAAAAAATATATATAATACTAATAAATGAAAAGTTGTACATTCTATCAACAAATTTTCAAATTAAACTTATAAAAAAATACAATAAATTATTCTAACCTTATCACGAAAAAGTTAAAGCACTTTAGTTATAAAATATTTTATAAATTTTTAATAATATTTTATCAAAAAATTCAAAAAAGATTACTAAATTATAATTTGAAAATTAATAATTTTAAAGAAATTATGCTTCTACTTTTTTGCGTAAACATATATAACTTATTGATAACATATAAAATGCATATATTTACTGATGTAATTCGAATAATATTAAAAGCAATAAACTGCATAATTATAGACTTATGAAAAAAATATCGATGGTAATATATAAAAAATATTTTATTAATAAAAGTATGGGAGAAAAGCCACATTGCCTAAGCCATCCCAACTTTGGCCATGGGACGGATTTTTGAACAGAGTTAAACCATCCAAGAAAATGAGTTGTCATTATCGGGTATAAATTTATATAGCCACAATAGAAATCAAAATCATTTGCTTTTTTATTTTGGTTTTCAAACTTTTTCTTGGCCTGACTACTATAACTTGTTTATGATGTTAGTGCATGACTAATGTTGTTTCCCGAAATGTCTGTGAATTGCAGTAATTCGTGAAGCAGACCCAGAACTTGGGAAGTTCAGTTGGACTATAATTGCAGCTTCCACCAATGGATTTTCTTTAGAGAATGAGATTGAAGCTGGAAGTTTTGGGGTTGTTTATAAAGGGGAACTGCCGGACGGTCGTGAAATTGCTGTTAAAAGAAGTGAGACAGCTCCAAAGACGAAGAAGTTTCAAGAGAAAGAGAGCGTATTTGAGTCAGAGGCAGCACTTTTATCTCAGATTCGTCATAAGCATTTGGTTAGGCTGGTTGGTTATTGTGAAGAAAGGAATGAGAGAGCTGTTAGTTTATGAGTATATGAAGAATGGAGCTCTCTATGATCATCTACACAAGACCAAGGTTCAAAAGAGTAGCAGTGTTCTGAATTCTTGGAAAATGAGGATCAAGATTTCATTAGACGCTGCTCGTGGCATTGATTACCTGCACAGTTACGCTGTTCCACCCATAATTCATCAAGATATTAAGTCTTCAAAATTATTGCTTGATGCAAATTGGACTGCAAGAGTGTCTGATTTTGGATTATCCCCAATGAGACAGGACAATGATAGTGATTATTTGTCAACCATTGCGGCTGTTACAGTTAGTTACGTGGATCCTGAATTTTATGTAACATGTGTGTTGACAGCAAAGAGTGATGTCTATAGTTGCTGCGGCTGCCATAGCTATGGTAGAGGGGGGTGTGGTGTGGAGGGGGTAGGGATTCGTCGTTGGGGGTGATATATATTTATACTTATATTTATATATAGGTATTTAATATATTATATATATTTATATTTATATATTATATATACATATTATATGGGAAAAATACTCATAACCCCCATGTGAAATTCAAAATTGCTAAAAAACCCCTTATGTAAACTTTAAATTAAAAAAGGGCGAACTAGACCACGGAAGGCATTATAGACAATTCACAGTCAAAATTGCTATCCTATATACAGCCACAGCTCGTGACCCCCGTCTGGGGTGTGGTGGCAATTTTGACAAAACATAGGATACTAATTAAACTCCATTTTTTACACAGGGAATTTTTTGACAATTTCAAATTTTACAAGGGGGTTATGCGTATTTTCCCCATTAATCAATTACAAACTCTATGCATTTATAACCATTTTTTTCTACTAAATTTATTGCATTACATTCAACTTAATGAGAATATTAGTTTTCTTATGGAAATCAAAATAATTATTTCTAAAGGTTGATAAGAATCTAGATCTTAACCAACTAGTGATACAACAAATATCAAACTTCTCTAAATAATTATTATGCATCCATCCATCTCCATGTTGGACTATTTTACAACTTTTGTCAACCAAAATAAGTGATTGCAAGAAATAATATTCCAAATTTAAAATCCAAAATACTAAGGCAATGTTTGGTTTTATTCTTTCAAAATATTTTCAGTCTCCCAATATATTTTTAGAATACAAATAAATATTTCTCCCAAAATTTAACTTTTTCTTTCAAAATAATATTAAAAAATTAGATCATTTCAAATCATTACATCAATAAAAATATCTATATTTATATCTTTCAATCATAATTCTAATATAAATATATATTTTAATTATTATATCACTGTAAAAATGATAAATAATAATATAAAAATTTGATGTGATTCCACTAATTAAACAAAAGTTTACATAATAAGTCATATACTATAAAACTTATTTTTTTCTCTAAAAATATAACTAAATATAATTTCATTCTCAATATATTCCACTCTCAAAACATATTTTCCCAAAGCACCTCAAAGCAAATTCAAACATTGCCTAATTCTTCAAATTGGTTACCACTATCCACCTAATGCCCTCTAAATGTTTATTGATCCCCCAAAAATATCTTGTTCAAGTAATAAAATTCTAGCTTAAGGTTTATGAATTCAGATTCTAACATACGTGTTAGTAAATGAAGTCGGATTCTAATATGCGTGTTAATAAGTATGGCTGTGTTTGATTATACTTTGCCAAAATAAAATGATTTTGGCAAAACATAACAAAAAATGCACCAGTTTGTTTTTGCCAAATCGCAATAAGTGAATAGGCCGAAATACTCTTCTTAACACCCCAAATTTGACCAAAACCCCCGATCACATATACATGCATATAATATATATATATATATATATACACTAGTGGGAAGTGCACCGTGCAGGCGCGGTGCCGTGCCCATTCCGTTGAATAATTTTTTTTTTTTTTATATTTATGGTATTTTTTTAAAATTTTAAACATGCAAAAAAAAATTATAGTACAATAATTTTTCATGCAGAGTTCGTTTTTGAGCGTACAGTCCTATCAAATTATTTCATAAAAAAATTATAGAAAATTGTAAATTTTATCTTAATAATTTTACATAAGACAGAAATTAGAGAGTAACAAATATATAAAATGCATTATAAAGATTTTATCAACTATTTTGTAAATGATAAGTACTCTATTTTCTGAAATTTTTTTAATTGAAAGTATAGAGGATGAAATAAATAAAAATAAGAAAGTTCATATTGTGATATACACAATGTATTTTTCAACTCGCCATTTTGATTATCTTATAGAACTTTCAAATTTGTTTTGTCATGTTCTTGGACATTCACTCAAAGAGTTTATCTCTTCAATTACTGACGTAAATAGAGATCCAAGAGTTCATTTCAAAAATGTAAAAGAAACTTTCCTGTATACACAATTATGTACAAAAGCCAAGTAAAACAAATATTCCCTCTTAGTTGCCAAAAGGGAAACCTGTACACAGAATTTGCATAGTTTCTTCTTCGCCAAAACACGCATGCAGAGCACTTGACAGTTCTAGTTTTCGGCTCTCTTCAAGCTGAGTTTCCCTCAGAATTTGCTTAACTTCATCCAAACTCTTGATTTGAAAGTTCAAGAAAAAATAAAACCGACCGATCAGTGTGAAATTTGAGCGAACACTGTAAAGAGGCCTCGAACAAAATACTCAGAACATACGTTTTTCTGCTGTGATGAAAGGTAGGCATCAGGTAGAGGGAAGGGGTTATCTTTCGTGGAACTAGCATGTTCACGTTCCAAATAATTTGGAATCTGATCACGATTAAAATGATTATTAGTATGTCCCAAAAATTTACAAGAACATGAAATGAGCCAAGATCAATAGAGCTCGAAACGTAATGTTAAGAAATAAAAACAGAATTCATAAATACAAGATTCTAGGTTTGCGAGTCTGTATATATAATAGCAATATTGAAAGATCAAGTGTTGCACATGCAATGAACAATCCATCTATAACATTTCACCTAGATAGCCCATCTGCATAGCACCTACCACGAAATCAGTAAAATGATCTGGGTCCAGCCGTGTAGCAGATTCAGCTTGAACATTTGAAACACCAGCAGGATGAGATAATAAATCATGGGGATCAACCACTCCAAGTGCCACATGTTCATCCCATCTGTTGATGTTAGGGTCAACGCCAACTTCATTCATGTGCTCCTCCAGTTGTGAGTAGAATGTATTATATTATATGGAGCCACCTGTTGAATACTAAGTTCAAGAGTGAAAAAGGAAATTCTAATTGCCAATGCTCATTGAAGTATGACAGGAAAATATGACTCCCATAACTCATTTTGGAAGGTTAAGAAGATGCATGAGTTTATTCAAAGGTCCATGCATTTTTATTTTTAAGCATAATGTTGCCACTCATGAACAAACTTAATAATTCATACAACTATCAATTAATCAAAGCATGATACATGGATGTAAGCACCAAAAGTAAAATGAGACTGACCTGCAATTTATGATTATCACCAACAATGAAGGGTTGCTGGTTAACATCCAAGAAGAATAGGCATTCGCGACTGTTTGCTATGCAGATACGTCTTGATGTAGCTATCAGATGAGCACGTTCACAATGTTCAACTCTAATGACCTGTGAATAGACACTTATTTAGACATATTTAACCTCCACCTTTATTAATTTAACATGTGATGCATCATGCTCAAGAAATTAAGTTCTGTATAGGTATGATTTAGCAATCATGATCCAGGCATAGAGTTCTATATTTTAATAACTCATAGCATATATGTTATGGTCTATAGACCATACAAAACAATGAAATTGGTACATTGCCATATCAGCTACTTGCATCTTCCATAATACCACTATATCAGGCCACAAATTATATCTATCCACGGGCAAAGGGATTCATGCTACTAACTTTAACCACGTCACTACCTTGCCAACAGCCCCAAGGACAATAGTTGCATCGGAGCATCCATAGACTGTTGCATATTTCAGTGGCGCCAAAATATAAATTACTGATTCATGGCAATTTACAACCTGAGCAAACATTAAAAGCTTAAGCTCATGAGTGAATTTCACTATGAAATTGAATGTACAGATCATATATACAGTAAAACAAGGCCATGCCAGAGCAGCAGAAAGTATGCTATATGTGAGATTTGATGTTAGGTTGAAAACAAGCTTTGACAATCTAGTACTAAAGCTTTGGCACAGCATGAAGTTCAACCTAATTTGAGCAAATTCAATCCTCCCTCCTTTTCTTATGCGAGGTTGGGTGGAACATATGGAATTGGCAGGCAATGAAATAAACATTGGTAAGTCTTCACCTTCCATCTCATGGTAAGTAAGAAAAAACTTAACCTAACTGCCTCCATCATTGTGTTAGTTTACAGTTCACATAAAATTAATCAGTACTGTTGATAAGATGATATCTTTTGATATACCTTATTATTGATTAGTTTCATATATAAGAGATAAGTATGAATCCTTTAGTTTCCTTCTTGTAATCAAGTTCTTATGCATATAAATATATGGGCTGAGAAGGTATTCTCCTTAAAGCATTCAGAAAACCAACTCTAAGTTGGTATCAGAGCCAACACACACACAAAACAAATAAAAAATAAAAATCTGTCAGCTAGGGCAGAAAATTAACAGCCTTCTCTCAAGTCACCGCGAGCTAGGGCAGAAAATCTTCTGTCTTTGCAAATCAGTTTGTTTCCTTGCCTCTTTGCTCTATAAATCATGGTTTCAACATCAGAATTGTCATCAACTGTGATAGTTCAAAAATGGGGATTGTCTACTTTGCTTTCTCTGGCATTCCGTCATTACGTCAGAAAAACTCAATGGTAAAAATTATTTAGATTGGCATGCCGCAGTTGAAATATGGTTTTTAGGGCAAGGACTTTTTGATCATCTTACTACAAAGGCAGAAGATATTGAAGTATTAGAAAGAGACCATTGGAAGAAGGTTGATTATCAATTAGTTTCCTTGTTATGGCAGTCTATTGATCCAACATTATCAGTGCACTTTCGTTGCTATAAAACTTGCTATGACATATGGCAAAAGGCTCGGAGCATCTACTCTAATGATATACAACGATTATATGATAGTATTCACAATCTGGTAACACTAAATATGATAGACTGTGATCTGTCGTCCTACTTACGCAAAGCTCAATCCATGATTCAAGAGATGAGAGTCTTATTAGTTGGTAATGACAATGAAAAGACGACCACCAATCTTGATAAGATGTTTATGGTGCATTTTCTCCATGGGCTTCATAAATTTTTTGATTCTGTCCGAAATCAAATCCTGACAAATCCTAGTATTCCCATGGCGGAAGAGCTCTTTGATCGGTTATTACGTGTTCCTCCACCAGAAACAACACCAGGAGTTGAGCCTCAAATAGGAACAGAATCCTTAGCTTTTGTCTCTAATTTAGCTGATCGTGGAGGACGTGGATGCGATCGTGGTTGGGGCCGTGGTGGTAGAGGAAATCGTGTTAAATGCTCTCATTGTGGACGCGAAGGACACACTCGAGATAAATGCTATTTTTTGCTTGGTTTTCCTGAAAAATCAATTAATGCAGCACAGTCTAATGGCAAGAACATTCTGTCAAATACTGAATATAAGGGGTATCTCCAATTCAAAGCAACTCAGCAAGCATCAACTTCGGTCACTTTAGCTCATGCGGGTAATTTAACAATGTGCCTCTCTCAATCTATGTCTGGTGATTCTTGGATTGTAGATTCTGGTGCTTCTGACCATATTGCTGATAATCCGCCTCTTATCTCAAATTTATCATCAACCAAAACACCACATCACATCACAATTGCTAATGGTTCCAAAGCTAAAGCTACTGGTGTCGGTCAATTTGCACCTACTCCTTTCTTATCCCTAGACTCTGTCCTTTTAATACCAAATTGTCCCTTTAATTTAATGTATATGAGTCAGCTTACCCGCAAACTTGACTGCGATATAACCTTTACTGCTGACTCTTTTGTTATACAAGACAGGAGCACGAGGCAGACAATTGGTGTAGGATTTGAATCACAAGGACTTTATTATCTCCAATCTCTACCTTCCACTGTATGTGCTGCCACAGAATCTCTAAATCTACTTCACCGTCGTTTGGGTCATCCGAGTCTAAATAAATTGAGGAGAACGGTTCCTCATCTTTCCCATTTGCAATCCTTAGAGTGTGAGTCATGTCAGCTTGGAAAACATGTTCGAACATCCTTTCCAAGGAAGGTAAATAGTCGAGCAGAGTTACCTTTTAATATTGTCCATTCTTATCTCTGGGGTCCTAGTCGTGTTAGTTCTATTTTAGGATATAGGTATTTTGTTACTTTCATTGATGATTTTTCAAGATGTATTTGAATATTTTTAATGAAAGATCATTTGAAATTATTTTCTACTTTTCAAAGCTTTTGCAATGATATTAAAACACAATTTGGGCATTTCATCTATATTTTACGTAGTGATAATGCAAAGGAATAATTTTCTGCAACCTTCAAATCCTTCATGATATCTCGTGGTATGATTCATCAGTCTACTTGTCCACATACACTACAACAAAATGGGGTAGTAGAAAGAAAACATCACCATATTATTGAAACTGCTCGTACTCTTTTAATACATGCCAATGCACCCTTAAAGTTTTGGGGGGATGCTGTTCTCACTGCAGGTTATTTGATAAATCGAATGCCATCTTCTGTTCTTAATAACCAAGTACCTCATTCCATTTTGTTTCCTAAGGACCCACTCTACATTGTTACTCCTCGTGTCTTTGGTTCTACTTGCTTTGTACATGATCTTTCCCCTGGTCTCGACAAATTATCTGCTCGAGCTATCAAATGTGTTTTTCTAGGTTATTCTCGAGTTCAGAAAGGATATAGGTGTTATTCTCCTTCCACACATCGATTTTACATGTCTACAGATGTGACATTCTTTGAAAACGCACCTTACTTTGAGTCACCAATAGAACCAAAAACCATATCCCAACTTTTACCGATTCCTTACTTTAGTCTCCCAATTCCCGATTCTCCACAAATACATGTGCCTGAGCCTTAAGATCAACCTAATCAACCAAGTTCCCATTCAGCTCGTCCACTAATCACCCATCAACATCGATCCCAATCTAGAGTTTCAAAAGTTGTAGTAACTGACGATCAAGTGATTCATCTCCTGCTCCAGTGCTGCCTGATGCTCCAGACCTGCTTGAGTCCACCACTGATCAACCTATCGCCCTACACAAAGGTATATGCTCTACGTGTAATCCTCACCCTATCTATAATTTTGTGAGCTATCATCGTTTATCTTTATCCCATTATGCCTTTGTGTCTTCTTTGTCGTCTATTTCTATTCCTAAAACAGTTCACAAAGCACTATCACATCCAGGATGGCGTCAGGCAGTTATCGATGAGATGGTTGCTTTGAATTCCAATCATACATGGACTTTAGTTTATCATCATCTTGGAAAATCTATAGTTGGTTGTCGATGGGTCTTTAATGTCAAAGTAGGACCTAATGGGCAAGTAGAACGTTTGAAAGCTCGCCTTGTGGCTAAGGGTTATACTCAAATTTTTGGACTTGATTATGGAGATACTTTCTCTCTTGTTGCTAAAATGACATCAGTGCGGTTGTTCTTATCAATAGCTGCCATGAACTATTGGCCTTTATACCATTTGGATATTAAGAATGCATTCTTACATGGCGACTTAGAAGAGAAAGTTTACATGGAGCAACCACCCAGATTTGTTGCTTAGGGGGAGAAGAGTCGTGTTTGCAAGTTACATAAATCTTTATATGGTCGCAAATAGTTGCCTAGGGCCTGGTTTGGAAGATTTAGTAAAGTTATTCAACAATTCGGCATAGTTCGTAGTGAAATTGATCATTCTGTGTTCTATAAACATTCATCCTCTGAATGCATTTATCTTGTGGTCTATGTAGATGATATTGTTATTACAGGAAATGATCATGGAGGTATTCAGAATTTGAAGCAACATTTGTTTCAACATTTCCGAACTAGATTGAAGTGGCCCAATCTAGAGCAAGTATTGCCATCTCTCAAAGAAAATATGCGCTAGACATTTTGGAAGAGATATGGATGTTGGATTATAAGCTAATTGATACCCCTATGGATCCAAATGTCAAACTTCTACCTGATCAGGGGGAGTCATATCCAGATCCAGGTAGATACAGGAGACTTGTGGGAAAGTTAAATTATCTCACCATGACCAGACCATATATTTCCTTTGTTGTTAGTGTTGTGAGTCAGTTTCTTAACTCTCCGCTAGATTTTCATTGGGATGCAGTAGTTCGAATCTTGAGATATATAAAAGGGTCTCCTGGTAGAGGGTTAGTATATGAAAATAGAGGTCACAGAGACATTGTTGCATATACATATGCGGATTAGGTAGGATCACTTAGTGACAGAAGATTGACCTCTGGATATTGTGTTTTAATTGAAGGCAATCTCATCTCTTGGAAGAGTAAAAAGCAGAATGTTGTTACTAGATCGAGCACACAAGCTGAATATCGAGCTTTGGCCCTCACCACATGTGAATTGATCTGGTTAAAACAATTGATCCAAGAATTGAAGTTTTGTGAAGTAAGCTCTATGAGACTCATTTGTAACAACTAAGTAGCTCTACACATCTATTCCAATCCAGTCTTTCATGAACGAACTAAACATATAGAAATCGACTGCCATTTCATTCAAGAAAAGATCATCTAAGGAGAAATTACTACCTCATTTGTGAATTCTAATGATCTGGCTGATATCTTCACCAAATCTCTTCGAGGTCCAAGGGTAGCATACATATGTAACAAGTTGGATGCATATGACATATATGCACCAACTTGAGGGGGAGTGTTGATAAGATGATATCTTTTGATATACCTTATCATTGATTAGTTTCATATATAAGAGATAAGTATGAATCCTTTAGTTTCCTTCTTGTAATCAAGTTCTTATGCATATAAATATATGGGCTGTGGAGGTATTCTCCTTAAAGCATTCAGAAAACCAACTCTAAGTAGTACATATGAAGCATGTAATCTTGATCTGTCCCTAAATAGAACTCCAATGACCGGATTGGTTGGACAAACTAAATTTTTTGGAAATTTTAGAAAATAGGTCAAAAAGGAAAACAAAGATTGGGAAAGAACACATGACTTGCAAAAATAAATATTTTCACCTTTACAGATGTACCCTTAAGATCAGATGCTTGTTTGACATATGATGATTTGGAGATCCCCTCAATGAAACTTGGGCCTCTAGGACTGCTTGAGGGTTTCAAGGAATTTATGCCAACATCAGCCATTTGAATGTCCTAATCAGAAGAGTTAATTGGCCCATTTTCTTTTGGAGAAGCTCTATCAGCAATATGTTCTAAGGTAGATGACATATTTTGGAGGAGCCAGTTGAGAACTTGTGATGTAAGAACATGAACAGAACCTGCAAGGTAATGTAGTTATTGGATTGTTCTCTAAGGGATCAATATATACTGTGAGCTATTAATATCATAAGGTCAACATGCTAATCCTCTATAGAGCTTGCAGTTACGTCAATCCAAAAACATCAATATCACATGCCATAATGAATTTACAGTAAACAGAAGGCAATTGGCATTAACAAAATAAAATGTAATTCAAGGTCCAAAAACTCAAAGTAAAATCTCACTTATCCTGCTCTCCAATGATTACAGGCATTGACGCCTATAGGTTGGTTAATTAATACAAAAGCCAGTAATCTTAATCTCAAGTACAGTCTGGGCTATCATAGCAGTCTCTAGCAAGCTAGAGCAACAACATAATGGTAAATAAACTCAATACGTTTCTTTACATCCTTTTGCAGGTTACTTGATATGCAGTGTACTCTGGAAAAGGGATAATTTTGCACTCCTAGTGCAGCAGGAGAATTTACTTGATGGACTTTCTCAAAAAGCAGGAGAACTTACATAAGAAAACATGTTAAGAATTGAAAGATTTTTCATGGGTTTCATAACACTGAGCTATAAAAGATAATTCCTAACAGTAATTGAGCAAGTTAGTCAAAATTTTATTCTTCATCTTTCCATATTTTATTATGATCATTATGAGGTTCATCTCCCTCTCTCTAATAAAAAAAAAATGTTTCTTTGCTCAAATTACATAAAGCTAAGAAACTAAAACTGCAGAGTTTAGGGATGTTTACATGCATAGATAATGGAGCATGAATAACAAGAAACTGAGTATAAATAAAGTTTAGTACAACTATATAATTCAGATCTAGAGGACAATATTGGCATATGAAAAACTCAATAGAATAGCTTTTGTAGAAGTTACTAAGTCTTTTTGCAACAATATAAATTCATAGTGGAATTTTGAAAACTATAGCAAGTAGTATATCCTGTGGTAAAGAATTTTTGGCCACAAATCCTCTCAAGAAAATAAAAATTAAAAGCATTAATTTCATATGTCATGAAAACATCCAACTTGTTCTCTCCATAGAAAGGTACTAAAAACAAAATAAATACCATTCCTCCTCTTGGACAACCTAAATTGTTATAAAAGAACCATGTTTCAACAGGTAAACATCTTATCTGCTAAATTGAACTCACTTTGTTACACAAACATCAATTTAAAACTTGAGAAACAAAATGCAATACCTATTTGCCCACTAGCATTGTCCCGAAATCTGTCATCATGCATGTAAAATGCCCTTACCGTTGGCACAACAAATGGTTCTATCTTTTTTCTCTCTTCCTCATGTTGACCATTTGCAATCTCATTTTTTTCATTACCAATCTCACCTGCATCATTATTCACTTCCGTCTTCTCCTTCACCAGTTCCCCCGCTACAGCTCCTTCCTTCTCTCCCTCCACACTCTCTACTTGCACCACCTCCGCACCATCCCCACCTCTCACACCATTGCTTCTTCATACTCCACCTCTTCTTTCCCCTCTATCTCCTCCTCCACATACTCCTTATCCAAATCATAATCCTCATTTCCTTCCTCCAATTCATCCTCATACTCCGCTGCAGCTCTTTCAAATTCCCCATGCGAAACATCACTCCTCCGCAACCGATTGTAGCAATCGAGAAAATATACAAAACCCATCGCACTCTGGGTTTCCCTCCTTGCATATTGTAGCAAACGATGGAGCAAAGCGAAATTTGGACAGGAATTTTCTTCATTTTTCTCCCAAAATCAAAACCTCTTTTCTATACACAACACAAGGTACAAAGAATTTAAGCAAGAAAGACAAAACGACGTCGTTTGAAATGGAATTAAGGGGAAAAAAAATAAAAGAAGTCAAAAGAAAATCACGCGTGTGGTACTATAGCCACACGCATTGGCATATATATAATATACGAGAAATGCATTGTGGAATCCTCCTTCCTTGCACATAAAAAAACTAAATAATAGCCAATGGAAACAATTATTTCATTTTGAAGGTAATAATATATCTCGCATCAGCAATTTTATCCTGCAACACTATATTTTCAAGAGAGCCTGACAACCACTTCTTTTAATGTTATTCAAGTAATATATATCCAATTAAAACAAGATTTATCAAAAAGGAGCCATTGAATGACAGGAAAAATCTGCAACGTAAGGATTAAAAGAAACAATATGCTTACAGTACCAATAGCTCTTTTTTCATTTGAAAGGAACTGGAACACTTTGCTTCTTGTTCACATGGTGAAACACTCCGAGTACCCATCTCGACAGGGGCCAACTCATCAGGATGCTCCCAAAATGGGGTTTCACTATCACCAACAAGAGTTGATATCCTATTTTCAGAGATTCAGCTTCTTCAGTGCAGTTCTCGAATAGAGCTTTAACCCCAATGTGAATTCCAAGAACTAAGAAGTTGACTCAGTCATTGGACCATGAGCAGAAATTAAGATTGAGTCATTGGACATCAACTGCAAGAGATTCAACATTTTAGAAACCCTTTTAGCACGTGGGCACATTTGTATGCCAATCTCAGAAAACAAATCTTTTGTCTTTAATTATGTACTGAAAAATAAGTACATAATGTTGCAGCAAACCTAAAGGTTTTTCAGTAGAATGCCAAATTGGAGAAAAATTTATATATGCACTCGTATCAGCAAACCAAAGATTATCCCATATGTCGATAACTTTATGCGTCCAGATTGCCTGTTACTAAATTATATACTCAAACTACTCTTGAAAAAGAAATGTCCATGATACAGAATTAAAGAAATATTGTTTCACACAGAAGCCTGGAAAACTGAAGACCAAATATTATATCAAGCATGTTATGGCACTTCAGGTTTATGTATCACTGGAAGAATGTAGTTTCTATATGAATCGAATATCCTTATGTGAATATATTATTCAAATGAAACAATTCAAATAATTGAGACATGTATTTTCAGTTCTGAGCTTGACACTTATAGAGATGGAAGCGTCTTCGAAATTTGATGGTTATTACTAAAACTTTTAGAATATCAAACTATTCTCAGTTAATTCTTGGAATTCCTACTGAAATGTTAAATAAGTGTAGGTTTAGAAGAAGCGGACCTGTAAACTATCTGAGATTATTCCATTGAGCCTATAATCAATTATGAGAGCTCCACCATCATTGACACATATCTTATTGGTGAATGCTCAAGTTAAATCCATCACCTTGGGGGCAAACTTCAATATGAAAGTAGTTAATTACAACTAACCTAAAAAAGGAAAAAGAAGAGAAGAAAAATAAATAAAGGGAAATCAGTAAGATTCTCACTAAATAAAATTAAGATTAAATACGATCTTCATGCTAACTATATAAATCATCAAGGACTACATCAAATTACATATAGACTCCATAATGATTAGTCATCCCTCATTCCATATGAGGAAGTAAATGACCAAACTTCGCAAACCTGAATATATTTGGCTTGTGATCATAGTAAACATGCTAACCAGATGATGCATCTTTACATTTAGAAGCTGCATCAACACTGTATTAAAAACAAAAGAGGGGCAAGAGAGTGACTGGTTAAAAGAAAAAGGAGAGATGAAGATATTGATTGCAAAGTTATGTGAAAACTATGGGCAAAGAAAGAAATAAAGTTGCAACATTGCATTTCAACATGCTTAGCTGTTGATCCTCTAATTTAAAGTAGCCATGACAGAATAAGAGAATTAGAATTAAGTATTATACCCGAACCAAGATTAATAAGATATAGCTTTTTCTTGTCAGCAGTTCTAGGCTCACCAAGTAAAAAGTTCTCTAGCTTGACATGTCCATGAACAAATCTAGATAAGTAGTAGAGATAACCACGGGTAATCAGTTGTGTATTCAAGTTAATAAATCAATTTGAAACCCAATAAAGCACAAATCAAGAATCGTAGAATTAATAGCATAGTTTCTGGAGAGTTTTAGTTCCTCATGCTGAAGCATATCAAGTAGGCTTTACGAAAAAGCTTTTCAAAAATAGATATAGGTGCAGGTTTAGCCGAAACAGACCTGTAGACTATTTGACACTATTCCATTGAGCCCATAATCAAATATCAAAGCTCCACAACTATCAACGCCTATTCTACTGGCGATTGCTCAAGTTAAATCAATCACCTTGGGTCAAACTTCAACATGATTATTCCTAGAAATTTCTTCCATATTGTTTTAAATTAATAATGTACTAAACTAAGACAATAATAACCTAGAAATCAATCACTGACCAGCTGTGGCTGCGTGGCCCAATTTCCACCCAACCTAATAATCAGTGTTGAACCATTACAAGAGCAGCCTAAAGGATAGGCTTTGCAATATAGATGAGCATGAGAAATTACATACAGCCAAACTAAATTTAGATAGAAGATTTCACACAACTAAGCATGTGAAAAATGCAGCTTCATTTGCACTACCTTCTCAAAGCCTTGCAGTCCACCATGGTAGGGATCAGCATTTCAATTTCATCGTGCCTCTTGCAGTAGGAATGCTATAACTTGACCCGCAACATCAAAACTCATTCAGTATTTTAAAACAATCAAACTATGCTATATTCTACATAAGAACAATATTCATGTATAAACTAAGCTGACACAAGTAAATATAGTCCACTCTACACTGCTTAAATTTCTACTTATGAACCTTCTTATCTGCATCCACAGGTAATGCTTCTCTGAGTCTCCACCTCTCAAATGCTCCCAGTATATCCTCTTTATACAACAAAATTAGCACAAACGCTAAACTTTTAGTATAACATAAATTGTGAATAATCAAAGAAGTAGATATTTCAACTCCACTAAAAGCAACAAATTGAATAATTTAGTTTGAATTCCCATACATATCTCTCTTTTGTCTATTTGTTGCAACATAAGATCAAAATCCTTGAAGTCAACTTGCTTTACTGGCCTTGATATTGAAGTTATCTCAATTCCATGCCTTTCCGAAGTTGTTTTTGTTCTTGGATCTGCTTGATGATGCTCACCAATTATAAAATAAGATGACCAATTGTCATCATCCAAAGCAAAAGCATGTGAACAATAAAATTACAACAACACAGATGGTGAAATTATCCTTCTTGCTCAACAAACTTGGGACCAACTAAAATACATTTTAGCAACAAATATAGTAGCAACCATATTATAATCTAAAATTACAAAAAAGAGAACCTCTAGAATTAAATGAAGTATATATTATAACAGAGTCTCACCAATTACCTTCTGCTCAAATGTATGTGAACTTGATACAAATTGAAAATACATTATCCATATTTATGTATTAATGCATAATCCAAGCAAGGTAATGTTTCCTCGTGTCCAAGTGTTCATGTTATGCCATATCCATTTTTAATGCGTAAAATAAACAACTTAAGAATGCCAATTTAAACTAAAACTGTGAAATGCATTAACACATAGGTTTGAATATTGCATGATTTAGGGTGAACATCTCAAACAATTGAAAGAATAGAATAAGCATCACGAAAGTGTATAGAGAAGAAATAGATCAGAAACAACACAAGATGGGTTTTCTCCATCAAAAACCAAACCATAATTATTAGATTTTGAAATTCAATCACACAAATACACTCACTCGAAAACTCTTCTCACAACAATCCAAATTAAGCCACAATTACATGAAATTTTCTAATCAAAAAGTAAATCCAGCATTAAGCAAAAAATGCTTGGCGATTACATCAAATTCCACATATTCAAATGGAAAAGATAATAAAAACATTGTGCAGAACTCAAATATTGTCCCATCTGAAGTCTCTATGAATAATAGGGAATTGTGGCTGTGGAGATAAAGCCCATGTAAAATTTGTCAACACCAATGTTTGATTGCTCCAACATTGGTTCTCTTATATTCCAGCTTATCATAGAATACTCATCATAGAAATACAAGAATCTGAGACTAAGAATACTTAATGAGCACTTACCGTCTGAGAGTACCATAAGTGAATATTTCTGTCACAAAATTGAAGTTTCTATTGGCAGTGTCAACCCAAAAAGTATAGAATTTAATAATATTCGTGTTATAATATCTTGAGAAGATGAACTTCACAATAGAGCCTCCCAAGATCTTCAGGACTCCGTAAAAAGTCACAAAGCTTCATCGGGTTCTTAGCTACTTCAATCCCCTCATACTCATCAAAAGCTCTATAACTGCAACAAAATAAAAAGATAAAGAAGAAAGAAAAAACCAACTAAGCCCACAAATCACAAAAGCCAATCTTTTCCTTCCATGATAATTAAGATCAGATTTTCCATAAATCCAAAGTAGAATACTTTACGCATGCACTGTCTTTGAAGCCCTTTTTTTCAAGAATCTCATTGTACTGCAATTAGAAAAGGAAAAAATGGAAATCAAATCCAAGAAGCAAATGAAATTCTTGGAAACAAATGAAGCAATAAGCATTAATAGAAAAAGAAAACACATCAAGATTTCAATGACAATGAAAAACTAAAGCAATACCCTTCCATATCTTCCAGTGGAATCAACTTCTACAAACTCGGAATCTTCTGAATAAAGATCAATAACACCATTCATCATTTCTTCTATCTATAACTTTCTTACTTTCTTCTCAAGTTTTTGGGAGGAATAGAGATAAAAAGAAATTTCAAGAAAAGAAAGTAAATACTACAAGCATGATTTTTTTTGGAAGAAGAGGCTTGGGGGAGTCCATCAAAAGGACAAAAGTATTTTTCTCCCTGCCCCCAACAACTTATAGACAACTATGCCCCTCCACTCCACAAGCTCAAATCCAGCCAAAACACATATCCTTTTCCCTTTTCTTTCTTTCTGATTTACATTTTACCTTTTCTTTCTTTCTGATTTACATTTTACACTTTCTATCTCATCACAAGACGTAAAACAAATAGCAGAAAAAACATAAAAACATATAGAACACACACTGTTTGACTACCTTTCCTTTCAACCCATTACAAGATACTTGAGATAAATTCTCAAACGCCAAAAAAATGAAAGAATTCCAACCGCCAATGCAAAAACAATACAAATTCAAAGAAAAATGATAAAATTTAAAAAATCGATGGAGCATAAGAAGTCTCAAAAATAATGGAAAGGAGAGAAATACCAACTCCCTGATGAAAGTCCTAAATAGTAATGTTGCATCTTCTTCTTTTTTCTTCACTGCAAACCGATCTCTCTAATCCTTCACCAGGCTGCTCAAATTTTTCAAAGCAGTCGAGACTCCGAGAGCCCCACGCTACCACTTCGGTGCTCCGATGCCGCTATCGCCATTCTCTTTCAGTCGCCCTCTACTTTCAATCATTTTTTATATCTTGAAAAGAAAATCTAATTGTTGGTGTGGAAATGCAACTCATCTTCGAATACTAACGCCCAGTCACTTGCCGGGAGATTTTCTTCATCATCTCGATGGTGATTTTAGTGTCAACCCGGCACTGGGTTAGTGAAGGATTAAGGATGAGTCTTAGCTAGATTTGGGACGGATTGAGAGCTTTCCGAACACAGCTTCTTTTATTTTCTTTTTGGTAGCGGAGATTGATAAGACCATATAAAACTCAATAGAGTAGTAAAAAAAAAAAAAAGCCTAGTGTACAAGTGTACATAGCACATCAATCCACAAAACGACATCGTTTCATATTGAAAAACAGAAAAAAAAATAGAAAAAGCACCTCACGTGTGGTGATACTGTTCACATGCGCATCGATGCTTATATAATATAGTAATATGTATATGAATCATAAATATTTTATTATTATGCTCAAATAGAAAATAACATTCAATTTTATTTTCACTCAATATCTAATAAAAAAAATTGATTCAATCGAAACAGCAAAAATTTTCCATCCCAAAATATAAACAAGCACAAGAAAGCTCCCCAAATTATTTTTATCTAATTTTTCAAACCATAAACAAAAATCCGCTATATTTTTTAATATTACTTTTACATTCCCAACATACTCCCAAAATTCATTTTCCAAAAACATACAATCCAAACTAAAATATATCCAAACATAGCCTATGTAAATTGATTACGCCGTAGTTGTTATCAAATAATCAGTCCCCACGCCAGAGTGGAGGGTAATTGCGTTAGTTTTGGACAAGAAAGGCTAATTAAGGAATTAATCCGACCGATTAATCGGATGCATTGAAAAGTTTTTGACGAGCGCCCCTCGTTCAGTCCCTTTCTTTCGTTTCCCTGCTCGCAGGCTCAGCTGCTTCAGTCCTTTCATCAAACACAATGAGGATGTACGAGGAAAATGGTGGAATTCAGGTCACAGCAGTACTATTGCTGGTACGTATGATTCTCCACTAATTTCACGCATTTTTGAAAGAAAGCCGCTGCGGAAGGTCCATTGATTGTCCCAAATTATATTTATTCTTGATGGGAACCTTAAATTTTGTAAGCAGTGAAAGGCAGCTAGTTAAAACCGTATGCGCAATTGTAGTAAAGGGTTATTGGGACAAACTTTTGAAACCAAAGATTGGTTCTTTTGTGACATCATCTGTTATGAACCAAGCATTGTTGGATCTTTCTCCATGTGGGTTTTCAATATCTTGGTCATTCTTCAAATGGGTCGAGACGATTCCACAGTACAAGCATTCCTTGCAATCTTCTTGGACCATGATTTGCATTCTCACAAAACAAAGACATTTTAGGACTGCTCAGAATTTGCTTGACAAGGTTGCCCGGAAAGATTTTTTGTCGTCTCCGGCTGTCTTGAATGCTCTTGTGAGTAGTTACGGCGATTCAGATGTGAATTCACATGTTTTGAGTTGGTTGGTTATATATTATGCTAATGCAAAGATGAATCCGGATGCAATCCAAGTGTTTGAGCACATGAGGGTATGTGGATATAAACCCCATTTGCATGCTTGTACTGTGCTTCTTAATTCATTGGTGAAAGAAAGGCTGACGGATACTGTGTGGAAAATTTATAGGAAGATGATAAAAGTTGGAGTTTTACCTAATTTACATGTTTATAATGTGTTGATTCATGCTTGTTGTAAATCGGCTGATGTAGAGAAGGCAGAGGAATTATTGAGTGAAATGGAGTTGAAAAACATACTTCCAGATCTTTTCACATATAATACGTTGATTTCGTTGTATTGCAAAAATGGCATGCATTATGAGGCTTTGGCTGTTCAAGATAGGATGGAAAGAGGGGGAGTATATCCTGATATTGTAACTTATAATTCACTGATTTATAGTTATTGTAGAGAAGGAAGAATGAGAGAAGCTTTGAGGCTTTTTAAGGAAATTAAAGGTGCTTCTCCCAACCATGTGACATATACTACCTTGATTGATGGTCATTGCAGAGTTGGTGATATTGATGAAGCCTTAAAGTTGCGTAGTATAATGGAGGCCAAGGGGTTGTATCCAGGGGTGGTTACCTATAATGCAATTCTAAGGAAATTATGTGAAGAGGGCCGGATACAGGATGCTAATAAACTATTAAATGAAATGAGCGAGAGAAAAATAGAACCCGACATCATTACATGTAACACATTAATTAATGCTTATTGCAAGATAGGAGATATGAGGTCGGCTTTGAAAGTTAAAAGTAAGATGTTGGAGGCTGGACTAAGGCCTGATCAGTTCACTTACAAGGCATTAATTCATGGATTCTGCAAGGCACAGGAGGTAAACAATGCTAAAGAGATGTTATTAGATTTGCTAGGCGCTGGATTTTCCCCAAGTTATTGCACATATACATGGATTGTGGACTTTTATTGCAACCGAAATGACAACGAAGCTATCTTGAGATTGCATGATGAGTTAGTGGAACAGGGTGTATGTGTTGACATCGCCGTATATCGGGCAATAATTCGAAGGTTGTGTAAGAAAGAAAAACTGGATTGTGCACAAAGGGTATTCAACATAATGCGAACAAGGGGGATATTAGGAGATACCATCATCTACACTAGTTTGGCTTATGCATACTTGAGAGCTGGTGATGCTGCTGCTGCTTTGGTTTTGATGGATGAGATGTATAAGAGGAGACTGATGGTAACTCTCAAAATCTTCAGAAGTATCAATGTGTCATATGCAAATGATGGTAGCTACTTGGATATCTTCTGGGAGAATGTGGTCCAGAGAGGCTTGATTTCCAAAACTACTTACAACCAAATCCAAAAGCTGAAGCTATCACTCTAATGAAAAGTATGTGCTTCTGAATGATGGTGGCAACTCTTTCTAGCACCTCAGTCATTCTGTTGTGCATCCATGGACTCTGGACAAGCCCGAGTGAGTTTCATCAACAAGTTACTGTGGACGTTGCGCACAATCTTTTGAAGAAAATCTTTTTGGACATGTTCAGGGAACCACCATACATCAGTAAGTACTCTTCTATTTATTCATTTATAATATTTCCTCATGAAAAAAACATGCTCAGTTTGACTTACTTGACACGGAAGATTTTGTTAATGCATATTTATCTGTAGCTTTCTGAAAAGCCTCTGAGTTATAGATGTAGATGAGACCTTTCACAATCTAATCCCACAATCGAAAGAAAAGCAAATAGCTTCTATTGTGAGAGCGAGTTCTGATGCACTGGGATGGCCCATTGGCATCCTTCCTTTCAGAGAACTAGGTTTATTAGGTCGCAGTTGTGGCCTGTGGGCCTATGGCCTTTAGTCCCGTACTTTGATCTTGTATCATTAACTTTGTTATATTGTAAAGTAACTGGTTTTGCTATGTTGTTCTGTTGGATGAATCTGCATTGCAGAAGTTCTATGAATCACCGGAATTGAATTGTCGTCTGACAATTATCATTTTCTAATGTTATTTTATTTTATGTACAATTTGGCTGGTCTTGCCCACATAAATCAACCTGCTTTTATCATCTAAACATGTCTCTCGCAGAATCACATTTGGCATTGTACTTGTAAATAACGATTGATGATTATAGTTCTTGCAGTATAGCTGCTCATATGATATAATCTAATTGGCTACATAGTCGACTGGATTATTAATCCCATTTTCATCTAATAATTTATAATTTATTTTGTGCATGTACTCAATTTTTTTCTGGATCAACAACAGATTTTCCCAACACCTTATGAATAGCTCTCCCCCGCCCTTTGAATAGCCAATCCAAGTGTCAAATGTCATGTACTTCTTTGAATAGTGTTCAAATGCTATAAATAGAAGAGACACTTGGCACCCCTTGAGTTGCCTAAATGCTGTATATATACAGAAGCCACCATACCCTTCAATCATCACCAGCAGTACAAGTTTTGACACATTCTTTATACAGTTTAATTCTCTCTGTGATCAGTTTTTTTCTACAAAAAGTTTGCAAGCAGAAAATGGATAACTCCAACAACAGCATGAGCTACCAAGCTGGCCAGGCCAAGGGCCAAGCTCAGGTTAACCTTTTCACTTTTCCATCCACACACACACACACACACTCATGGGGGACATAGAAGAAAGAAAGCTGGGACCACTTATATATATATGAATTTTGTGTCGAATGCAGGAAAAGGGTAGCCAGATGATGGAGAAGGCTACTAATGCTGCACAATCTGCCCAAGAATCAATGCAGCAGGTACTTTCCCAACAAGAATATATACTGCATTATATATATGTGTACATACATGTGCGCATGTTTTTTTTCTTTTCTTTTTTTTTTTTTCCTTTCTTTTTGAAATGTATTTTTTGTTGTTGTTGTTTAGGCTGGACAACAGATGCAGGCCAAGGCACAGGGCGCAGTTGATGCTGTGAAGGATGCAACTGGCATGAACAAATGAGAGAGGAGCCTCTTTGTTTTCGTCTGTCTGTTGTCTCCTGTCTCTTGTTTTGCTCCATTTTGTTCCTTCTTTTATTCTTTTCTTGGGTATGCTTAGTTTGAAGTGTTAGGTTTTGATTTCATTCTGGCGATCTTTGGTTGCTTCTGTTTGCGGATTGAGAACTTTGTGTGTATTACTAAGAAGAGTATGTCGTGAAGTTCTCTTTCTGATCAAATAAAATGTCATTTTTCCCAAGTTTATCTCTTCTTTTCATTTTGTTGCATTTACTTTATAATGAAAGGAAATGTTTAATAGTGCAATGGATGGATGAATGAATTCATGACTCAGTCAGTCATCATCGGATTCAATTAAGAATTCCAAATTTAAGTAGTAATATTATTGGATTATTAGAAACTACTTCGATATTTATAGATATCTCCAAAAAAAAATTATATCATAAAATTAGGATTAATTACATAGACCCCCCCCCCCTAAGGTTTGGCTTATTTACTCAAAAATCCAAAGGTTTGATAAAATTACAAATACCCCCCTAAGGTGTTGTTCCGTCTTATATTTTTGAAAAACCGTTAGCCTCCATCCAAAAAAATGCTGAAGTCATCAAAAGTTTTGCATGAAAATTCAAAAATGCCCCATAGTCACTGTTATGGTTCTTTATAAAACAAAATTACCCTTGGACCTATTTGTAATTTTTTCATACCACAAGGATGTAATTTTAACATTATTTAAATTACACAAAATAAATTTAATTATATTTTATTATTAATAAAATTTCATAAATACTAAATAATTTTTAAATTTAAGTTAAATAATCTCATTAAGTTTAACTAATCAATTTATTAATTAAAAAAGAAAATAAATAAAAAATAAAAAATAATTATTAAATTCATCTCTTACATAAAATAGCCTTTATAATTTTAGATTACATAACGATTAGTGATATCAAAATAATAGTTATAATTAAAATAATTTAATTAGATTAAATTGAAATGACTTATTAATTAAGAAATAAAATAAGTAAAATATTAAAAAATAAAATAAAAATATATTATCTTATATAACCATAATTTCAATAATTTTAAATTATATATTTTATAATATTAAAATAAAAACACATCTAAAATAATATAATTAAATTTAGTTGAATTTATTTATTAATAAAATAAAAAATGAAAAAACATTAATATCTGAATACTAATAATTAATTAATTAAATAAATAAATTAAAAAATTAAATATTTAATTCATCTCTTACATAAAATAGCTTTTATAATTTTAGATTACATAATGATTAGTGATATCAAGATAATAGTTATAATTAAAATAATTAAATTAGATTAAGTTGAAATTACTTATTAATTAAAAAATAAAATAAGTAAAATATTAAAAATTAAAATTAAAATATATTATCTTATATAACCAAAATTTTAATAATTTTAAATTATATATTTTATAATATTAAAATAAAAACAAATCTAAAATAATATAATTAAATTCAGTTGGATTTATTTATTAATAAAAATAAAAAAATGAAAAAACATTAATATCTAACATACTAATAATTAATTAATTAAAAAATAAAATCTAAAATTAAATAGTGAAAAATATCTAAAATAATTTATATACATAATTTAATTATATTAAATAGAAAATATATTTATTAATTGAATTACATATTATATAATATTAAAATAATAAACATATATGAAATAATTTAACCAAATGAATTATTAAAATAATAATTAGATTTAAAACAAATAAATTATTTAAATAAGATAAAAAATTTAAAATACTTTATCAATTCAGAATAAATAGGTAAAAATTATATATTTTAATTAAGATTTTAATTATTAATAAAAAAATATATTATATTTTCAAAATACACCCCCACTCCCACCCTACCTCCCCTTTTTTCTTCCCCCAACCCCCACCCCTCCCTTTGTTTGTTGACCATGGCCGATGGCAGTCGCGAACCCTGGCCAGGCGGTTGCTGCTGTGCTGCCATGGTAGCAGGCAACCGCTGCCATGGTGGTTGCCTTGGTAGCTGTCGCCATGGCCAGATCTAGCCTTGCCAAATTTGGCCAATATAAGGGTTGGGGCTGGGGGGCAAGGGGTTGCAGTGGGTTAGGGGTGGGATGTGGTTGTATATGTGTATATATATGCTATATATATGTGTATTATATATATTAATTATAATTATAAATATATATGTATATGTATATATATTGACTAATATATATGATATTGTATTATATATGCATACATGCATATATATAATTATTCAATTATTTTATAATTTATATTTTTTATTAATAATTTTAGTGTATTTTTGTAATTTTATGACATGAGGTTATTTTTGTTATTTTTATAAAATTTCATGGGTGTTTTTGTTATTTCATAATGTTAAGGTCATATTAGTTTTTGTGCTTTTTTTTGGCTTTTTTTTTTTTATATATTCAATCAAAGGTAATATAGTCATTTCACAAAAATCATTTGACTTAACGGTTGACTGTTAGCTTCAGGGGGGTATTTGTAATTTCGTGAAATTTTTGGACCTTGTTGTAATTAGGCCAAACCTCAGGGGGGGTCTATGCAATTAAACCTATAAAATTAAGAGCTTATTATATCAAAAACAAAAACATAAAAATAAAAATATTATTTTAAAACATCATAATAAATAAAAGCCTTGATAGAATCATGTTGTTTTGCATTCGATTTATACGTGCAGGATCCGATATTTAAAACTTTAAATTTTTTTTGATGCATTTGTGTGTGAATTTTTTTTTTTCAAAAAAAAAAAAGAAATCATGTTATTTTTAATGGATGTATTATTGAAACATAAAAGGATTCTTGTTTTTAGCATCAAGTATCATAGTTTGATGTATACAAGATTTCTAAATCAAAATTTTAATTACTGATCCAAGAAAAAAAATAAATCAAAATTTAGTTTAATGCTATGAGAAAAAAATTCTTTTGAAGCTCTAGTACATACATACTGCACTCAGCACAATACCTTTTTATACTCTTAAGAATTTAAAAGATAAAATAAAATAAAACAAAACGAACATTGATGTGGCTTAAAGCAGGATGGTTAACTACTACGATGCAACTTCTTAACCATGCTACACAACGTTTTACATGAGCACATTTTAATATATATATATATATATATATATATATTATGGATGATATGATTAATTAAGTCCATAAAGATAAAAATATAAAAAAATATTAAAAATACCTAATGGATCAAATAGATCAAATAAATAAAAAAGTTAGAGAGCTCAATTAACTAAGTGCACTAAGAAGGGCATCAAAACCCTAATGGCCCAAATCTATAGAAAATGAATATGAATACTAAGCCCAAAAAGACTGAACACAAAAAAATCATTCGCAAGAATTCATAAAACTTCAAGAATATTCGAGAATCGGGAACTCTCATGTTTTAGAGAAAAAGAATCTGAAACTCTGTTGATTATCGAAAATGATCTTGATTCCATTTGCTTACAACATCATCTTGACACTGTGCGTGGGAAACTCTAAATAAAGAAGAAACGCCGAGGATGCTAACGAGATATATAGCTAGATCAACAAAATTTTGGAGAACATTCTTGAAGTGAACTATGAACCAAGCAATGTGTTTTTTTTAGTTGGGTTCAGAAGAGTGGTTGTTTTAAGCACGATCAACAATCGTTTAATGTGATGATTAGATTAAAGACTATAACAGTCTAAGGTTTTATTATGGTTGTTAATGATATGAGATATGTAGGACATGAGTTGGAGAAGGAGACCTATGTTCACGTTTTGGATAATGATTATAATTTAACTTATGTTGTACTTGAGAGTTGAGAAGAATAATCAATCATTACAATTCAACTTATGTCATACTACTTATTCATTTAGGTAATAACTACTTAATCAGGTTAAAATCATTAGATCACATATGATAATATTTACATTTTAATTTATGATATCATTACATTCTCATCTAAAATTTATGATTCACTAAAAAACATATTCAATTGGACAACATGAAACTTTCAGGAAAAGACAATGAAGGAAAAGCACCTCTAATTATTTTTGGATCAATCAATAATAGATTTTCTCAACACCTTATGAATAGCTCTCCCCCCTTAAAATAGTCAATCCAAGTTTCAAATGTCATGTACTTCTGTGATGGGATTCAAATGCTATAAATAGAAGAGACACCTGGCACCCCTTGAGCATGCCTTAAATGCTGCATAAATGCAGAAGCCACCATACCCTTCAATCATCACAATTGGTACAAGCAATTTTGACACACATTCATTATACAGTTTAATTTTTCTCTTTGTGTTCAATTTCTTACTTCTACAAGTTGTTTACAAGCAGAAAATGGATAACTCCAACAACAACATGAGCTACCAAGCTGGCCAGGCCAAGGGCCAAGCTCAGGTTAATTAGCCCTTTCACTTTCCCATCCAAACACACACAAGCACAAGAAAGAAAGTTGGGACCATTTATATATATACATATTATATGTATACACACTGAATTTTGTAGGAAAAGGGTAATCAAATGATGGAGAAGGCTACCAATGCTGCACAATCTGCCCAAGAATCAATGCAGCAGGTACTTTCTCAACAAATTTAATATATACACTACAGTATATTTATATATACAAGTGCATGTTTTTGTCTTTTTTCTTTTAAATTATATTTAATTTAATTTAATTTTTTTGGGGTTGTGTTTAAGGCTGGACAACAGATGCAGGCCAAGGGACAGGGCGCAGTTGATGCTATGAAGGATGCAACTGGCATGAACAAATGAGAGGATGCAATAACTGCCTTATCTTGTTATGCTTCACTTTTGTTTTTCTTTTAATTTGTTGAATTTTGGGTTTGGATTTCATTTTGGCAATCTTTGGTTGCTTTTGTTTTGGGGATTGAGAATACTTTTTGTGTATGTTTCCCTTTTTCTATGCTCCAGAAAAGGAAAAAAGAGTCTATCATGAAGTTCTCTTTCTAATCAAATAAATATCATTTTTTTGCCCAATTTTTTTTATCTTCTTTCCATCTTATGGCATTACTTTAGAAAAACAAAGATCAAAGTAAATGGTTGATAATATATTAATAGAATAAGATTTTAGAGTAACATTCTTGAATGATCATATTACTATTTTATAAAAGAAATATAAAAAAAGCAATCTAAAATGTAATGTGCCGAAGTAGACAAAGAATTTTTTGACAAGAGTAATGTTCTCTATTTTTGCAATTCATTCTATGAGTTGAGCAACTATTGGGCCTTGATTGACCGTGTGGGCATATATTTTTATGACCCTTTCAGTCGTTTAAGTTTTTTGAGGTTGTGAAATGACTTTATGATAATATTCTTCATTTTTTGAATATTTTGATGAAAAAATAATATAAAATTTCGAGTAAATTAAGCATTGACAAAATAAAAAAATGGTTTGAAATAAACCATATAGTAAGTAAAAATTATTGGTGGTGATCATGTTTTCTTCTGAATGGAGATATTAGGTTGAAGTGAAATATGAAATGGTCCTAGTTTTTAGTACATATGACTGAGATGATGTGTACTATACACAATTATATAGTGATATTCTATTTATTTTACAAGAAAATTTGAATTATTTTTGGTCCATAAGAAAATTGTTTTCGACTTGGCTGATAACAACTGTGTCAATAGAAAGGGCCAACTTGACTATACTTATTGGCCTGTTTGTAAGAATTGAAATTTTTGGAGATTTTGGAAAAGATAATAAAAGTAAAAGTAGGAAATATATAGAAATCAATTAAAAAATTATAAATACAAAAACATTTGATAAAAGATAATTTGTATTCGAATTGTAAAAATTAAAACAGCCTTTATATCCCCTTTTCTTCTTTCTTCTCCCTGCTGTCAATAGGGATGGGGAAGTAGTGATCCTGATGGAGGAAATGGGTTTCAAATAAATTAAGCAGTCAAAAATATCTTAAACAACTTTAAAATATATACAAAAATGTCATAAGCATAAAAAATGACTATTAAATACTTCCATCTTTTGATCACCTTTTGGCTTTTCCAAAATTAAGAAAAAATGAATTTTAAATATTCAAGTAGAAGTAAAAGCGGGTGAAAAAAAATTCTCTCTTCACCTTTTTTGATATTTTTTCTTTTTTGTATATTAAGGTGTACTTGAGTCGAGTTTGGAAAAAAAAAATTTAATTCGAGCTCAAATGAACTTAATATTTTGAACTCAAATTTGATTGATGAGAACTCTACCTCATCCCAGTTAAGTAAGAATTATCAAGTAAACTTGAAATCGAAATAAAATAATGTTGATATAATATATATTTATTAATAAAATAAAAATAATATTAAATTATATATCAACTTGTTAGTTCTCTCAAAAATATCAAATTTAAAAATAAATAAATTAAAATAAAGATTGAGCTCGAGCAATCTCACATACTCCTAGTTCGATAGTAAATATAAAAGGCAACCTATTATTGTTGTTGTTGCAAATAAGTCCTTATAATATTTCACTTGAGCACTTTATAATATTCCTATTTTTTTAAGAAAAATATCTAAAAATAGTGCTATACTTTTCTACCATTATATTTTATCCATAACAATTTAATGTTCTGATTTTCTGTTGGAACACTGGGGACAATGTTATATTTTATAAAATGGTTTTTAATCTGGTTTTTCTCAATTAATATTTTTAAGAAAAGAATATAAAAAAATCCAGATATTTATCAATTGAAGTCCCATAAGTATTGAAGTTCATTTTTCAAGACAGATTATGTGTCTCTGTGTGTATATATATTTGTTAGAAGTTCTAAACTATTTCTTCCCTAGTCTTTAATTCATCCTTGTCTACATAGTCATATATTCTTCACATTATTATTTTTCCTCATAATTTTCAATAAGAATAAATATCTACTAAAAATTAAATTCTTGGACGCATTTGTGTGCGTTGTAACCCAGAAAGATCAAATCCTAACTTTGAATGTAATAGTAAAGTAATTCGATGAAATTGACAACAAGATCTAATGTGGTTCAGCGATGTGCTTAATCCACCCGATAAAGAAAAGAATTTTATTGATTTCAAATCAAGGTAACAAGTACAATTTGAGTCTCACAAATATCATGAGAACACCTAATACCCTCGTTCTAAACTCCATTTTGAGAAACTATCTCATAAGTAGTATAGAATCACTTGTATATTGTCTATCTCAATTTGTCCCAGAAGAAAACGAGTTTATATACCCGCAAAAGTCACAAAGTTGGCCCATGGGCCTGCGCCGCACGTCGGGGCGTGCAAGACTTGCGCCCTAGCGTGCGGTCACAGAATGCCGCGTGCCCTGGCGCGCGGTTTCAGTACTCTCTGTGCCCTGCGCACGTTGTGAGTTCTGTTGCCTAACCACGCTCCTTGGCGTGCACCCTTCGTGCCCTGACACGTTGCGTCTTGTCAATGTGTGTTGGGGCATGTTCTAGTGCCCGTTTCGACCACTTTGTTCCGTATCTTGTTATTTATAGCTCAAATTTCAAGGTAAAATCAACAGTGTGTAAATTTTTATTTTTATTTTTAAAAAATCATGTTATTTTGCATGGAGGTATTATTTGAATTTGGAAACATAAAAGGATTCTTGTTTTTAGTATCAAGTATCATAGTTTGATGTATACAAGTTTTCTAAATCAAAATTTTAACTACTGATCCAAAAAAAAAGAAAAAAGAAATCAAAATTTAGTTTAATGCTATGAGAAGCTCTGTATATAAACTCTCTATTAAAAATTTCTTTTGAAGCTCTAGTACGTATATACAGCAGTCAGCACAACACTTTTTTATACTCTTGAGAATTTAAAAGATAAAACAAAACAAACATTGATGTGATTTAAAGCAAGACGGTTAACTACTACAATGCAACTTCTCGACCATGCTACGCAATGTTTTTACATGAGCGCATTTTAATATATATAACTTTTTTATGGATGATAAGATTAATTAAGTCCATAAGATAAAAAACTAAAAAAAATATTAAAAAAGGCTTAATGGATCAAATAGATCAAATAAATAAAAAAGACAGAGAGCTCAATTAATTAAGTCCACTAATCCTAGCACTAGATTGGGGGTGGGGTTTGAGACTGCGAGAGGGTACTCAGATCAGATTGGGAACAATCCCCCTATCTTTAAAAAAAAAAAAGTATATAGAAAATGACTATGAATACTAAGCCCTAAAAAAATTGAACACAAAAAAATCACTCGCAAGAATTCATAAAAATTTGAGAACATTTGAGAATTGGGAACTCTCGTGCTCTAGAGAAAAAGAATTTGAAACTCTGTTGATTACCAGAAATGATCTTAGCTCCATTTGCTTACAACATCATCTTGGCACTGTATGTGGGAAACTCTAAATAAAGGAGAAACGCTGAGAATGCTGATGAGATGCATGGCTGGATCAGCAAAATCTTGGAGAATATTCTTGAAGTGAACTATGAACCAAGCCATGTTTTTCTTTAGTTGGGTTTAGAAGAGTATTGTTTTAAGCACGATCAACAATCATTTAATGTGATATGTAGGGCATGAGATGGAGAAGGAGACCTATGTTCACATTTTGAATAATGTTTATAATTCAACTTATGTTGTACATGAGAGTTGAGAATAATGATCAATCATTACAATTCAACTTATGTCATACTACTCATTCATTTGGATAATAACTACTTAATCACGTTATAAATCGTTAGATCACACATGATAATATCTATATTTTAATTTATGATATCATTATATTCTCACCTTTAATTTATAATTCACTTAAAAACATATTCAATTGGACAATATGAAATTGTCAGGGAAAGACAATGAAGGAAGAACACCTCTAATTATTTTTGGATCAACAACAGATTTTCTCAACAGCTTATGAATAGCTCCCCCCCCCTTAAAATAGCCAATCCAAGTGTCAAATGTCATGTACTTCTGTGAATGGGATTCAAATGCTATAAATAGAAGAGACATGTGGCACCCCTTGAGTAGTCCTAAAATGCTGTATAAATAGAAGACACCATACCCTTCAATCATTCAAGCAGTATAAGTAATTTTGACACACATTCATTATACAATTTAATTTTTCTCTTTGTGTTCAATTTCTTACTTCTACAAGTTGTTTACGAGCAGAAAATGGATAACTCCAACAACAACATGAGCTACCAAGCTGGCCAGGCCAAGGGTCAAGCTCAGGTTAATTAGCCTTTTCACTTTTCCTACACACTCAAACACACACACGAAAGAAAGAAACTTGGGACCATTTAAATATACATACATATATATATATATACACACACACACTGAATTTTGTAGGAAAAGGGTAACCAGATGATGGAGAAGGCTACCAATGCTGCACAATCTGCCCAAGAATCAATGCAGCAGGTACTTTCTCAACAAGTTTTATACATACACTGCATTATATATATATATATATATATAAGTGCATGGTTTTTTATTTTCTTTTTTTAAAAATTATTTTATTTTATTTTTATTGTTTTTTTTGGTTATATTTAAGGTGGGACAACAGATGCAGGCCAAGGCACATGGCGCAATTGACACTGTGAAGGATGCAACTGGCATGAACAAATGAGAGGATCCAATAACTGCCCTATCTTGTTATGCTTCACTTCTGTTTTTTTTTTTTTCACTTTGTTGAAGTTTGGGTTTGGATTTCATTTTGGCAATATTTTGGTTGCTTTTGTTTGGGGGATTGAGAAATTTTTTGGGTATGTTTCTTATTTTCAGGAAAGGATAGAAGAGTTGTCATGATTCATGAAGTTTTCTTTCTAACTAAATAAATTTCAAAATTTCCCAATTTTGTATCTTCTTTCCATCTTATTGTTAGAAAACAAAAGATCAAAATGAATGGGTTTTTTTTTTTTTCACACATGCATGCATATTAGAAGCTCGTTTGGACTTGAATTTTTGACCTCCCACATTATGTGGGAGACTTGTACTATTAGACCACATGCCACTTGGCAGTTCAAAATGAATGGTTGATAATACATAAATATAATAATAATTTAGAGTAACATTATTACTTTATAAAAATTTACGAAAAAAAAATTTAAAATATAATCTGCCTAAGTAAATAAAATATTTTTCTAACATGATTAGAAGCTCTCCATTTTATAATTCATTTTATAACTTGAGGGTTATTGGGCCTCAATCGACCATGCAAGGCTCATCATCTTTGGACCTTTTAGTTTTTGAGTTCGTGAAATTATGAGATAACTTTATTCATTCTCCTTTCACTCTTTAGGTTTGAATGTACTAAAAAAATCAAATAATTTAGAATTATGAGTAAAATTGAGCACCAAGAAAGTGACAAAATGAAAATATTGCAATGTTCTGAAATAGCCACATAGTAAATGAAAATTATTGATAGTCATCATTTTCTTTTGAATAGAGATTTAGGTGAGGTGAAACGTGAAATGATCCTAATTTTAAGTATATACGATTGAAAGGATGTGTACTATAAACAATTATATATATCAATTCTATTTATTCTATCAGAAATTCGGCTATTTTTTTTTATTTGATTTCCCTCAAATTACTAATTTTCCCTTTTTACTAAAATTGGGCTTGTGTCCCACACGCGAATCTCGGTCCTGTTCTAAGCAGGGGGTTGGGCTAAGTATAGAATCTTGTGGATCAAGTTTGGTCCATAAGAAAATTGTGCTGGACTTGGCTAGATAACAACTTGTAGGATTGTCAATGGGTTGTTATGAATCAGATCAGTCATATTCGAATTCGATTATCAAAATTCATATTTGAATTTGACCCAATATCCTATAGGATATTTGTTAGTCAGTATCATTTTCAAATTCGATAGAAAAAATCCGACTCAACTTAATTTTTTTTTTCCTTTTGGATTGTATAAAAATATTGTATTTATAAAGTAAATTTACATCATATTTAAAAATTTTAATAATTTTTTATTATATATTAGTCCAAAAGTTAAATATTTGAATACTAAACTCATATTTCACATTATTTTAATGTATAGTTGAACTATTATATATTATTATATTTAATATTTTATCAATATCCTTCTTATTTCTTAGGCTAAAGACTTAGCCATTCAATATTAATAGCATAATATAGATGTTAATATAGATATTAGGTTAATATAATATATAGATTTTATTTTAAAATTTTTATTAATATTATATATAAGAGTATTAATTTAATAAAAAATTATTAAAGTTTGGATTCAAATTTTTAACTGAATGAATTGCTTAATTTTGTATATGATCCATTTATTTCATATTACAGATACTCATAATCGGATCGATCCATCGAATATTTTAATCGAATAAAAATTCTAAAATTCAGATCGGATTCAGATTAAAATCTGATCCATTGATAGATCTAACCATAGCAATTTTGTCGATAGAAGGACCAACTTGACCATATTTATGGGCTTTGTTTGTAAGAATTGGAATGTTTTGAGAATTTTGGGGAAAAAATAATAAAAAGTAAAAGTAGAAAACATATAGAAATCAATTAGAAACTAATCAAAAAATTGATAAAAACATACTTTGTATTTAAATGGTAAAAATTAAAACAGGCTTCTTTTTTCCACCCTTTTCTTCTTTCTCCTCCCTGCTCGGGGGAGTCAATAGCGATGGGAAGAAGTGATCCTCATGGAGGAAATGGTTTCAAATAAATTAAGAGATCAAAAGTATCATAAACAACTTTAAGATATTTACAAAAATGTCAAAAGCATAAAATATGCCCCTTAAATGCTTCCAGCTTTTGATCACTTTAGCTTTTCCAAAATTTTAAAGAAAAAAGAATTTATGAAAAAATCAAATAGAATTAAAGGTGGGGGGGGGGGGGGGGGGGGGGGGGGCGGGGCGGAGACACTCTTTACCTTTTTCTATTTTCTTTTTATTTGAACTAAAGGTGTAGTCGAATCGATCTTTTTTTTTTTCTTTTTAATATTTATATACACACATTAGGAGCTTTCTAAATTTAAAAATTCAATCACACATTTTATGTGTGAAACTTATACTACTACACCAAATGCCATTCAGTATAGTCAAATCGAGTTTGCGGAAATTTTTTAAGTCGGGCTCGAAGAGCCTAATAGTTTAAATTTGAGTTTGATTGATGAAAATTTTCAATTCGACCAGATTAAATTTGAATTGTCAAGTAAAATTGAAATTAAAATAAAATAATATTAAATATTAAATATTTATTAATAAAATAAAATTAATATTAAATTATATATCGACTCAAGAAGTAGCTCAAAAATATCAAGCTAAAATATAAACGACTCAAAATCAATTTAAAATAAATATTCAAGTTGAGCTGTTTCCACAGACCTAGTTTGAAAAATTGACATAAAAGGCAACCCATTGTTGTTGCTGTAAACATCCACATAATATTTTATTTGAGCACATTATAATATTCCTTTTTTCCCCCAAAATATCTACAAATAATACTGTATTTTCTTGACTATTATGTCTTATCTATAAACATTTTAATGTTTTGTTGTTCTTCTAGAACTGGGGAAAATGTTATTTTATAAATGGTTTTCTAAAATTATAATTTAATTTATCCAATTTAAAAAAATGTATTGATTAAATTTCATAAGTGTTGATGTTCATTTTCAAGACAGATCGTCTTTGTGTGTATATATATTTGTTACAAGTTCTAAACTATTTCTTCCCTATGCTTTAATTCATCCGTGTCCACATACTAATATATTCTTCACATTATTATTTTACTCACAATTTTCTAAAAGATAGTTATCTTCTAAAAATAAAAATAGTTTTCCAATTTTTTAGAAGCTAGATAATAGAAATTTTTTTGACAATTTCTTACTGATAAAGCTAAGGCTCCGTTTGGTTTCATTGTCAAATTTTATTTTCACATTTTCTACTATTTAAAAAAATTAAAAATACATCACTTTATACACATGTTCAGCTAATATATTTTCATTTTTATTTTCAAAATATATTTTCTAATAAACTATATATCTTCTCTCAATAACCTATATATATTCTCTTTTTATTATCATTATTACTATAACTATCCACTTAGGCCTTGTTTGCTTGGCTTGATTGGGTGTGATACACACCTAATCATGCATCTTTTAATGTTTATTTCAATTGACAAAAATCCTTGATAAATGCTAAATCCAATATTATTTATTGTTGCTTTTAGAAAATGGATCAAAGGTGGGAATGTTTGATTTGGTCTAATAAGAATCACAAAGATCAAATACGGCCTATTTTTTATCTTATTTCCAATTAAACCATTTTTCTAAGAATGGGGAAGAATGAGGAAATTGTGAAAAACTTATTAAAAAGTATAAAGGATATAATAGTAAATTTATATGTTATATTTTAATTTATTATATATTAATCTTACCAACTAAATATAAAATTAAAATATTCTATCATAATGGGCTTAAATGTATCCATTGGCTTATATATTACTTCTAATCATATCATTCAAAGCAAATGAGCCCTCATATCCTACTAAATCCAATATAATCATTACTTTTCCAATAATCTATCTAAATATAATCTCATTTTTACTAAAATAAAAATGAAAAATGAGAAAGAAAATAAAACCAAACCAGCACTAAAGTTTTGTTAATGAATTTACTTTTTTTACAGTTACTTTCCATATATATTCTGCTGGTCGTTTGGGGTCTGTTTGGGTATTTCATGTCTCTTGCTTGTTTTTAGTATCAAGTATCATAGTTTTATGTATACCAGTTTTCTAAATCAAAACTTTAATTACTAATCCAACAAGAAAAAAGAAAAAAGGAAATCAAAATTTAGTTTAATGCTATGGGAAGCTCTGTATGTAAACTCTCGAGCAAAAATTTCTTTTGAAGCTCTAGTACATATATACAGCACTCAGCACAATACCTTTTTATACTCTTAAAAATTTAAAAGATAAAATAAAATAAAACAAAACAAACATTGATGTGGTTTCAAGCAGGATGGCCAACTACTATGATGCAACTTCTTGACCACGCTACGCAATGTTTTACATGAGCACATTTTAATATATATATATATATATATATATTATGGATGATATGATTAATTAAGTCCATAAAGATAAAAAAAATAAAAAAATATTAAAAATGCCTAATGGATCAAATAGATCAAATAAATAAAAAAGTCAGAGAGCTCAATTAACTAAGTCCACTAAGAAGGGTATCAAAACCCTAATGGCCCAAGTCTATAGAAAATGAATATGAATACTAAGCCCAAAAAAACTGAACACAAAAAAATCATTCGCAAGAATTCGTTAAACTTCGAGAACATTCGAGAATTGGGAACTCTTGTGTTTTAGAGAAAAAGAATTTGAAACTCTGTTGATTACCGGAAATGATCCTAGCTCCATTTTCTTACAACATCATCTTTACACCATGTAGGGGAAACTCTAAATAAAAAAGAAACGTTGAGGATGCTGATGAGATACATAGCTGGATCAGCAAATTTTTGGAGAATATTCTTGAAGTGAACATTGAACCAAGCAACATTTTTTTTTTTAGTTGGGTTTAGAAGAGCGGTTGTTTTAAGCACGATCAACAATCGTTTAATATGGTGATTAGATTAAGACTATAATAGTCCGAGGTTCTTTTATGGTTGTTAATGACATGAGATGGAGAAGAAGACCTATGTTCACGTTTTGGATAATGATTATAATTTAACTTATGTTGTACTTGAGAGTTGAGAATAATAATCAATCATTACAATTCACCTTATGTCATACTACTCATTCATTTGGGTAATAAGTACTTAATCAGGTTATAAATCGTTAGATCACATATAATAATATTAATATTTTAATTTATGATATCATTACATTCTCATCTAAAATTTATGATTCACTAAAAAATATATTCAATTGGAAAACATGAAATTGTAAGGAAAAGACAATGAAGGAAAAACACCTCTAATTATTTTTAGATCAACAATAGATTTTCTCAACACCTTATGAATAGCTCTCCCCCCTTAAAATAGCCAATCCAAGTTTCAAATGTCATGTAGATGGGATTCAAATGCTATAAATAGAAGAGACACCTGGCACCCTTTGAGCATGCCTAAAATGCTGTATAAATGCAGAAGCCACCATACCCTTCAATCATCACAAGTAGTACAAGTAATTTTGACACATTCATTATATAGTTTAATTTTTCTCTTTGTGTTCAGTTTCTTACTTCTACAAGTTGTTTACAAGCAGAAAATGGATAACTCCAACAACATGAGCTACCAAGCTGGCCAGGCCAAGGGCCAAGTTCAGGTTAATTAGCCTATTCACTTTCCCATCCAAACACACACAGATGCAAAAAAGAAAGTTGGGACCATTTATATATATATATATATATATATATTATAAATATACACACACTGAATTTTGTAGGAAAAGGGTAACCAGATGATGGAGAAGGCTACCAATGCTGCACAGTCTGCCCAAGAATCGATGCAACAGGTACTTTTTCAACAAGTTTAATACGTATGCTGCATTATATATATATATATATATACAAGTGCATGGTTTTTTCTTTTCTTTTTTTTTTTTTAAATTATTTTACTTTATTTTATTATTATTATTTTTTTGATTATATTTAAGGCGGGACAACAGATGCAGGCCAAGGCACAGGGTGCAATTGATGCTGTGAAGGATGCAACTGGCATGAACAAATGAGATGATCCAATAACTGCCCTCTCTTGTTATGCTTCACTTTTGTTTTTCTTTTACTTTGTTGAATTTGGGTTTGGATTTCATTCTAGCAATCTTTTGGTTGCTTTTGTTTTGGGGATTGAGAAATTTTTTTGTGTATGTTTCCTATTTTTAGGAAAGGAAAGAAGAGTCTGTCATGATTCATGAAGTTTTCTTTCTAACTAAATAAATGTCAAATTTTCCCCAATTTTGTATCTTCTTTCCATCTTATCGCATTACTTTAGAAAACAAAAGATCAAAATGAATGTTTTTTTTTCACACACACATGCACATGATCAGAAGCTCATTTGGGTTTGAACTCCTGACCTCCCACATTATGTGGGAGACTTATGCCATTAATCCACAGGCTATTTGGCAGTTCAAAATGAATGGTTGATAATACATAAAAAATTATAGTTTAGGGTAATATTCTTGAATTATAGGTACTATTACTTTATAAAAATTTAAGGAAAAGAAATTTAAAATATAATCTACCTAAGTAAATAAAATATTTTTCTAACAAGATTAAAGTTCTCCATTTTATAATTCATTTTATGACTTGAGGGCTATTTGGCCTCAATCGACCATGCAAGGTTCATCATCTTTGGACCTTTTTAGTTTTTGCGTTCTTGAAATTATGAGATAATTTTATTCATTCTCTTTTCACTCTTTAGGTTTGAATATACTAAAAAAATCGAATAATATAGAATTATGAGTAAAATTGAGCACCAAGAAAGTGATAAAACGAAAATATTGTAATGTTCTGAAATAACCATATAGCAAATGAAAATTATTGATAGTCATCATTTTCTTTTGAATAGAGATTTAGGTGAAGTGAAACATGAAATGATCCTAATTTTAAGTATATACGATTGAAATGGTGTGTACTATACACAATTATATATTTTTTTGTTTAAAAAATAGTCAATTATATGTGATATAGGATAGTCCAATAGGTCCAACCCAATAACGCTTAAACAGACATAAGATGTGTTGCGGAACAGCCCGATTGACCATCTAGCCCAATCCATTGGTGATCGACCAGGTTATCGACCGGACCCCAATCCCACTAGACCTTTCCGCTAGCATGGGTATTATCATCTTGCCCAATCGACCAGAGTATAGTTGATCAGATTGAGAATGTTTGTTCAACATTGAACCAGGGGGATATTTAAGTCTAACAGAGTTCGATCGTGTCGACCAGAGCCTACTCAGAGGACTCACAAACAAGTATTCACTTTGACCCCAAAAGGTCGAACGGACACGATCACCTTCCTTCAGCATTGAATACTCTGACATGCAACGTGCCTCTGCATTAATAAGGCATGCCGCCACTAATACCACCTTTTCAGCCACGCCATGGTAGTGCGTGCCTCCTTTGTATTGTCTTGTCTTGTGGAGTTGGAGGAAGCGCCACCTGGAATAGTACACAAAATGGAGAAGACTTAAGGGTCCTCAAATAAAGATAAAGACATTTTCCATATACACAAGGGCATCATGGACATATCAACCTCTCCAAAAAAGCTATAAATACCCCATTGTCATCCTTCAGCAAGGTATGCCAATTATCACTCAAAGCCCTCACTTTGCTACTCTACTCCTGGACGATTAGGGACTAACTTGAGCATCGGAGTGCTTTAGCTGAGGGTACCTCAACTAGCTTGACATGTGCTATTAGTTGTAGGACTCGACCTAATTATATCATCAAGTTATTTTCTCGACCTCCTATATGGTCGGTTGGATTAGATTACAGCCTAATATAACACCAAAACAACTCATACTATCATCATTTGACGCCGTCTTTGGGAACATTGAGTCTGCAACTATAAAAAAATGGTTTTCGAGAGAAAGGAGAATAGAAGAGCACGATGTGGTTGGACCTAGCTTCCAGTCAGAACAAGTAGTCTCTCTGACTATGCCTCAGCTCATGCAGTTGACAAACGAGCAGATATTAGCCCAAATATCGGCTCAACTCTTAGCTGCCCTTAACAAACATAAAAATTAGCCCAGCATGGCCATTAGTCCCATTCCCCAACCTTCACAGCGCGAGGAGAGGCCCCTAAGAGAGGATAGGGAGAGACTAGAGGCTAGACGTCCCCCTACCCGACTAGAGGATAGCCCAGGGCAATTCCTAAGGGAAGAAACTCGACCTAACCCTTGAGAAGAAGTGGCTGATTCAGTAGACCACATCGCTCGACCCGTTCGAGCCTCACAGCATGACAGGGTAGAGCGACTGCAACCTTAGACGAACAAAAACCTATCCCAAGCAGATTGGGAAGAATGGGAAGAAGTATCCCACCAAGTGCAACAATTGAACAGGCATTTGGAAGAGATTTCCAACAGAAACACTAAGAGGAACCCTCATTATGATGGGGCTCCCCAACTTCATTGGGAGATGGAGTCGTCGTTCGTGCAAGAGATAATTAATGAGCGCATAGGCATCAACAATAAGGTTCCTACAGGTCTGCCCAGGTACAATGGTTTATTTGACTCGAACGAGCACCTACTACAATTCAGGATATAATGTAGCTCCACGGGCACAACGAATACATCATTCAAAAATGCTGGTCACCACGTTCCAAGGAATTGTGCTCCACTAGTTTGTCAAATTGGAGCCGGCATCGATTTACTCATACAACCAACTTTATGACAAGTTCCTCCATCAGTTTGCTAGTTAAAGGAAAGCGAAACTCTGCCCTACCCATTTACACACAATACTGAGGGCCTGAGGATTGATAGTCCTTGAATTGAGTTTCTAATCGATGTGCGTTTCCTGGGTCTTCGACAAAAAGAATGCGCCAATGCACTGGTCCGAGAGCGACTAAGGACAATGGAGGAGTTACTTGACCTCACGGAGAGATACATAACCCAGGAGGATATGAACAAACTCAAATATGGCAATCCGGATGACAACAAGAAAAAGGAAAAAGGAGAAAGATGACATACAGCACAAAGATGGTCATCAATCTCCTATCAAATGCTTCCACAACTACACTTCGTTGAACACCTGCCAGAAATGAGGTGTTGTTCACCATTCAACACAACAACCTCTTTAAGAAACTGATGAAGTTGACCGAAACTGAGGCTATGAAAATATCCAAAAAGTACTGTCACTTCCACAGACAGAAAGGCTATGACATAGAAGCTTGTTTCAACTTGCACGACAACATCGAGTGGTTAATTTGATAAGGACACCTGAAAAAGTTTATCGAGGAAAAGGCGAGACAAGAGATAAGCCACACCGACCAGACTCCCCGTAGAGAAAGGTTGATTAGCTCGAGGAAAGAGGATAATGGAAAGAAACTTCCCCATGATCCCCGCCCACCCCTTAGATGAGTGATGACACTATTGCTGAAGGCCCCATGGGAGGGGATTCCAAGTCAGCAAGAAGGCAGAATCAAAGGAGGTTGGAATTGATCAAATCTTCCCCGATCGAAATAGTGTTCCAACTCTCAACCAACACAGAGCCCATCTCTTTCTCTGACGCCGACTTTTCACACATCGAGAACCAAGGTACTAACAACAAGCTGGATTGCCCCTTTGTTATGAGATAGCCAACTTTGAGGTCAGAAAGGTGTTGGTCGACAATGGCAGCTCTGCAAACATAATTTTCTTGTCTACACTGTAGAGAATGAACATGGAAAAGTTGAAGTTTGAGCCTGTGCGCACCCTACTGGTCGGATTTGGGGTATCTGAGATCATCCCTGAAGGGTCTACAAACTTGTCCACTTCATTTAGAGAAGTATCTCGACGAAGAACACTCATGGTCAACTACCTAGTCATTGATGCACCCTTTGCATATAATGCTATTATTGGACTACCGATGCTGAATAACTTCAAAGCCATAGTCTCGACCTACCACATGAAGGTCAAGTTTTCAACCGTCATCGGAATAGGCAAACTTCTTTGCAATATGAAGGAAGCTTGGCGTTGTTACACAATCTCGATTTAGGTGAATGAATAGAAGGCTCGACCAAAGCTGAAACCCTTGAGGGACATCTTGGTAATGAAACTCGAGGAGAGACAACAGAACAAGAAAAGAAATCTTGAAGAGACCAGGGTCAACCCATCGAGGAGTTCAAGACCATCAAACTCGAGCCTGGGAACCCTGACAAGACCACTAGGATTGGGACTGATCTTGAGAGCAGCATGGAGTGCTTGATGGTTGATTTTCTTAAAAAGAATGTTAACATTTTTGCTTGAAAAGCTGCCGACCTATTGGGAATTGGCCACAGCATCATCGTCCACGACCTGAACATGGACCCCTCGTACAAGTCGATCAAGCAAAAGATCAAGACCTTCAATGTTGAAAGATGCCAAATCATTGAAGAGAAGGTCAACAAGCATTTAGAGGTAGAATACATTGTAGAAATTCAATATTCAAGTTGGCTTTATAATGTATTCCTTGTCCCTAAAAATGAGGGAAAATGGAGAATGTATAATAACTTTATAGATTTGAATAAAGCTTGCTCTAAAGACCCTTACCTGCTCCCTCACATTGATTTATTATTTTATTCTACTACTGGGTGTAATCTTTTAAGTATGATGGATGCATTCTAGGGTTATTATCAAATTTTCATGGCCCCCAAGGACAGGGATAAGACCTCTTCCGTGGTCCCCAATGGTGTGTATTATTTTCTGATAATGCCTTTTGGGCTTAAAAATGCAGGTGCAACTTATCAAAGACTTATGAACTTTATATTCAAAAACGAGATCAGCAGAACCATGGAAGTGTACGTTTTCAATATAAAATATAAAATCACCTAGTCGATCTCAGCAACACATTTTCAATATTGAGAGCCTTTAGCATGAAACTTAACTCTAACAAGTGTACGTTCAGGATGAGAAGAGGAAAGTTCTTGGGCTATATGGTTAGCCAGAGAGGCATCAAAGCAAACCCATAAAAGCTCCAAGCAATTTTGAACATCTCAACTCTTCGAACAATCAGAAGTGTCCAGCGCCTAGTCGGGAGAATTATAGCTTTGGGGCATTTCATTGCCCGACTAGTCGACAAAAGCCTATCGTTCTTCAGAATCCTTAGAAATCTGAGGAAGTTCCAGTGGACGAAGCAATGCAACCAGGCCCTGGTAAAATTGCAACAATAACTATCAGCACCACCGATGCTTGCAGGGAAGTTTTGTATATTTATTTAGCAGTATCGTCGGTTGCAATTAGCTCAGTCGCAGTATGGACTAGACATCGCATCCATCGACCTGTGTATTACAGTAACAAAGCATTACAGGGCCCAAAACACAATTACTTGGAGATTGAAAAATTCACCCTGGCTTTGGTCACTACAGTTGGGAAATTGAGACCCTATTTCTAATCTCATTCTATTGTTGTCTTGACGAGTCAACTGCTGAAACAAGTGTTGTCGAAGCCATATATGTCGGGAAGATTGACGAAGTGGGCCATTAGTTAGGGGAGTTCAATATCACCTTCCAGCCCCGAATTGCTATAAAAGCCCAGGTGTTAGCAGATTTTGTCGTGGAAGGACTCAACTTACCCGATGAGCTCAACCAAGATTCCCTCATGTGGACTTTGCATGTTGATGGCTCAGCTACTTCCTCAGGAGAAAGAATAGGTGTTTCCTTGCGTTCTCCGTAGGCCGAGGAGCATGACTTCACCATTAAACGCGAGTACCTTATTACCAATAATAAAGCAGAACACGAGGCCCTCTTTGCTGGCGTGAGGATAGCCGTCAATAAGGGAGTCAAGCAGCTGGCATCTATTACTGATTCCCAGCTAGTCACAGAGCAGTTTGAAGGAAACTTTGAAACTAAGGAGGCTATGATGAGCAAGTATTTGGCCGAAGTCAAGAAGCTGCAGCAACAATTCAGAACGTTCACCCTCTGCCAAGTTCATTGATCAAAAAACTAAAGGGCAGATACCTTATCAAAATTTGCTAGCTCGACAGAAGGAACCATGAATAAAAACCATCACATTTTTGGTAGCCGACAAACCCACCGTAGGCGGTTGTGACCAGAATTTAGTCAAGCAGATAGTAGAGGCAACTTACTCCTGGAAAGATGAAATAAAAGCTTACTTGAAGGAAGGGAACGTTCCCAAAGATAAGGCACAAACACGCAAACTCAGAGGTCAAGCAGTGAAATTCGCTCTCGACGACCATGGTCAGCTTTACAGGAGACCAGTTTCTGGACCACCATTGATGTATTTGACACTAGAGCAGGCTTGAGAGATCTTATAAGAAGTCCATTTAGGAATATGTGGTAATCACTCCGAAGGACAATCTTTGGCCCACAAAATCATCAGACATGAGTATTTTTGGCCAACTTTGCTAAATGATGCCATAAACTTTGCCAGAAAATGCTCATCTTGTCGGGTCCACTCCAACATACCTCACCAGCCTATATCAACTTTAGTGTTCGTTTAGATCACGTGGCCATTTGACTAGTGGGGGATAGATATAGTCTGCTCCTTCCTAAAGACCACACCCCAAATAAAGTTCATGATCGTTGCGGTCGAATACTTCACAAAGTGGGTCTAAGTAGAGGCGATCCCAAAGATAACCGACATGGCCATCGAAGGTTTTGTGTGGAAAAATATTATCTATCATTTTGGTTTGCCCAAAGTATTGATATCAGACAATGGGACATAGTTCTAAAGCAGGGGCATGAGGAGCTGGTGCGAAAGCCTGGGGATTCGACAACACTTCACCTCAGTCGGGAACCCGCAGGCCATTGGGCAAATAGAGATCACAAATAGGACTGTCTTAGACCCCTTAAGGCTCAATTGGAGGATCGAGAGCGATTTGGGTAGATGACCTCCTTAGGGTGCTTTTGGCGTATAGAACCACCCCTCGAGCTGCCACAGGTCGCAGTCCCTATAGTCTAGTCTACTGGTTAAAATTAGTTGTTCCAGTAGAATTAATACAACATAAAACTCGGGTAATCCACCACAACCCAATTAGGAATAAGTCTAAAAGAGAATTCGACCTCGAAACAATCGATGAGCTATATTAGTAGGCATACATAACAATACAAAGATACATATTGAAGATGGCCGAAATTACAACATGGGAGTTCTACCAAGGAGCTTCAAAATAGGGGACCTTATCCTTAAAAAAGTCAAAATCTCGAAGAACATGGTTAAACTAGATCCGACATGGGAGGACCCATACTCGATGGTTAAAGTAGTGAAGCACAACTCCTATCGACTAGTGGATATGAGTGGCAACGAGCTCCCTCAACCATGGAATGCCATGAACTTGAGGAAATTTTATGTGTAAAGAGACTAAGGTCTCCACCTGACTGTACTAAAACATGATTCCAGATTAATAAAAACTACTTATGTTTCAATAATTATTCACTTTCATCAGCAAACTAAGGATTATAGCCCAAATTGATAAATAAGTTTATCGTTTAAAGTCGATCTCGTAGTCAATTACAAATCAGTTTCAAACCGCAAACTAAGGCTTCTAGCCCAAATCAATAGGCGAGTTGTTTGTTTAAAGTCGACCTCAAATCGATTTCAACAGCAAGTTACGACTTCAAGCTTAAACTAATAAACATATTGATCATTTAGATTTTACTACACCAAACCTGATAAAGGAACGGATTATTTGAAATTGACTATGTTGCCAAACAAACCTAAAATCGACCTCATAGTCGATAATTAAGTCGCTCCATCGATGTATGCATTACAGAATGAGTGCTATTATAGAAACTTGAAGTTAATGCCATAAAGTCGGTCCGTGATCGACCTTGGCACCAAGCCAACTTGTTTAATTGCAGAAAAGACGTCTTAAGTCAACCAAACAGTAGATAACAATGACTATCTCAAGAAATTACTTTAAATAAGTCAAGTCAATTTGAATATCATTAGACTTATTCAATTGTTCCTTTATAGGTCGATCTCATAATCGACCATTAACTTGATTCTAAAGCAATTGAACACTACCCATTTTCTTTATTAAGAGATTGTGTCCTTCGACCAGTTATTTGAATGCCAAATGTTTACTTTGTCAACTGTTGGCACAAGCAATCAACATAAATGAAAGCATTAAAAAGGAAAGAAAATGATTCAACAATATAAAAAATGAGCAGAAAGTTCATTGCATAAACGGAAAATATTCGATTACATCATTGCAAAATTATCCAGTTACATCAAAATGCTTTGCAAGGCAAACAAACTCAAATGAAATAAAATGAACAAAGACAGCTAGAGCCTTAGCTCGACCCAGATCCTTCCTCTCTTATTCCTTGGCTCGTTGCCTCGTTGATACATGGTCAAGCTCATCCGGTGAAGGCATGCGAACAACGACAAAGGGACCTTTGACCTCTTGTTTAGGCCCAGGCGCGGGCAATGGCTGTACTATGGTGGAAGGTCAGAAAGGCCAGCATCCTTATTCAAGAATACGCGCTCGGCAAGCGAGAAGTGTGCAGCGATGTCGACCTTACCATCCCTAATATCGAACGCAAACTCGTTTGTAAAGTTGAAATCATTCACAACCACAATCATTCTCAAATTGGCAGTAGTCCTAACTCATGTAGTAGGTGCATTTTCGTTGACAGGCGGCAGGTTAGGGTAATCCTTGAACTGCTCGATTTGGAGTGGATTCAAGTGCTTCTTGTCTTTGGGGTGAAACTGGTACCCTAAATATTCTAGCTGCTTCATAGCCTTATCGAAGGCCTCGTTTGCATCATTAATTACAAAAATGATGCTAGCATCCGAAAACATCGAGCACAGCATGAACTGCTGTGTAGCCTCTTTTCATATGCCCGAGAGCATCCTAAAAAATTCATCCCATGCATACGTAGTTATGTTGTTGTACCTATGCGCTTGACCAATGTTGTATGAGGCCTCTACCTCCAACCTAACCTTCTACAGCAGCTCATCAAACTTGCTTTTCTTAGACACAGCCACCATAAGTTGCTTCTCTCTCCTCGAATTGCTTTGTCAACTGCTCAATTGTCGATTGTACGGAGGTGAGCTGGGTCTTGGCTACCTCCACCTCACTTTGCTCCATCTGGATCTCTTCTCGATCACAAAGGGCCTCCGACCTCCGATAAAAGTGATACCCCAACTGGTATACCTGCAATGACTACAAGTTCAATCCAAAAATTTAAAGTCAAAATTGAGAACGATGAGTTAAACTTGACAAGAGGCTTACCATATTGGAGTGAAAAATGAGAGCCTTCAGAGCCTCCAACTAGCTCATCTCGAGCATCTTTTTCTAGTCGGACATAAAAAGTTCGGTCATCACCACCTTTGGGGGCATTGCTCTTGTCGGCCCTGCTGTCGCCATTGACAAAGAATTTTGGACCCCAATTTTGATCCCAAGCCGCAGTGAAGGGAAGTTGAGTGGAGAAAACATTTTGTTGTCTAGTTGAGGCCTAAAGATATCGGCCTCGGTTTAGTGGGGGGAGGCACCAACTTTTCCTTTTCCCTTGTCAACAACGGTTCTCTTTTGAGCAAGCCCAGATTTCTCGGTAGCTGGTTATTTTTGTCGAGCAAAAAGGCTACTTATCCTAACAGCAGCTGGTCAGGTCGGTTGAGGAAGGAGTAGGAGTAGGAGTAGGCAACGGTGCTTGTGATTGCAGGGTGGCCTGACTAGCACCCTCTCAATGCATGCCTTCCTAACGATGCTCCTGTGCCCTTTATTAACGAGCCATCGCTTGTGCTCATGTGTAATTTATGATTTCGGCTCGATCTGGAAAGACAACAAAGCAAACAAGTCATAATCGACCAGAAAGTTGAACAAACAAAATTTTAAGTAAAGCAAGTCCACTGTGGTGTCTACCTAGTCAAGCATCAGCAGGCAGACCCAACTGGGCAGGCGATAAGCTTGCCAACACCAGGTTTCTCTCCTCAATATACCCCGACACCTCCATTTGCCCAAACTGAACTAGGTCTCAAATGAAAGTATTGGGCTAAGTGGGGTCCTCATGCACTGGCATTTCGACATGGCTTCTCAGCCAACCCCTAGGTATGTTAAACCCCACCCCCCCTCCCCGGGAGCTTGAACATACAAATAACATTTCTTCCACTCCTGACCATGCGAAGAGGGGGGAGTCACCCAAAACTTTCGATAAGGGCGGGCCGTAAGATAATAAAAGCCCGACTCCTCAATTCTTCTCGACTTTTAGGACATCGGGAGGTAGAAAAGATTAGAAAAGTTGACGAAAGTTAGAGGTTGGTCGTGTATTAGCATGATGCCAATGAAACTATACAGGGTCGAAAAGCAGTTTAGGAGAAGTTGGGTAATGCAAACTTGGAGGCTGTTTAAGAGGTCGATTATAGGTTGCGCTAAGGTAAACCTAAGCCTACACTTTAGGGCCTCCTTGACCACTGTTGCACCCGATGAGAGGTTGGTGCATCCTATTAGTTGGTCCAGGGACGATCAACTCGAACCCTGGGTGAATATGATATAGCCTTCTAAGTAACTCAAGGTCACTAGATGTGGTCTTAGATATGATTTTATTGTGGTGGTCGGGTGTGAATAATTAACCATGAGACACGGCAAGCTCACTCGGCCCAGCCCACTCTAACCTCACCTCGAGTATCACTCGAACTGCTAGAAGAAGTCAAACTATTACTCGAAGAATCACTAGACTTGCTGGTCGAGGCATCTCCTGCCCTGGTCGAACCCACATTCGACTGGGTCTCCTTGCTATCGCTCACCCTATTGCTATCCTCACCAAATACACTCAACATGTTGGATATACAGAATATGATGGAAGTAATGAAGTATTAAACTTGCTCTAGATGACAGAACACTTACAGTTAGCAGAATCAAAACAAAACTCGACTAGCGGAAGGGCAGTAAAGCCTTAAGGTTTGACCTCTCAAGATGTTGTAAAAGTGCAAATGAAAGTTTTTACTGCGCCTATTTATAGGCCTCATCAAGCGGGCAAGCCAATCAGTTAATTTGACTGGGTACCGAATAATTATTGCACATCTACTGGTTGACATTCCACATTGCCCAATGTAACAGTCGCATTAAATGTGTTGAAACCCTGGTCGACTTTTGAAAGATAAACGTTACCAATGCCCTAAACTCCGCATAGAACATATCCAATTTTCACAAGTCAGCTACTCTTCATTCCTTCTCGTCGATCATCTCGATCAAGACTCGGGAGTAGAAGAGACTTATTATATGGGAAAGCCCAATAACGCTTGAACAGACATAAGATGTGTGCAGAACAACCCGATTGACCATCTGGCCCATCCCATTGGTGATTGACCAGGTTATCGATCGGACCCCAATCCCACTAGACCTTTCCGTCAGTATGAGTATCATCATCTTACCCAGTCGACCAAAGTATGATCGATCAGATCAAGAATATTTGTTCAGCACTCAACTAGGGGGATATTTGAGTCCAACAAAGCTCCATCATGTCGACCAGAGCCTGTGTAGAGGACTCACAAACAAGTATGCACTTCGACCCCAGGAGGTTGAATGGACACGGTCACCTCCCTACCGCATGAATGTTCTGACAGGCGGCGTGCCTCCGCATTAATGGCACATGCCACTACCAGTACCACCTTTTCAGATACGAAAGGGTAGCGCACGCCTCCTCTGTACTACCTTGTCCTGTGGAGCTAGAGGAGGCTCCACCTAGAATAGTACACAAAATGGAGAAGACTCAAGGGTCCTCAGATAAAGACAAAGGCCCTTTCTACATGTACAAGAGCATCATGGACATATCAACTAGGGGTGAGCAAAATTCTCCATTAACCGAAAAAATCGATTAACCGACCGAACCGAAACCAAATTTACCAAACCATTTTGTCCAATTAATTTTCGGTTCGGTTAACGGTTAATTTTTTAGAAATTTTCGATTAACGGTGCGGTTCGATTAATTTTTCATTAAAAAATTGGTTAAAACCGATTTAACCGAATTTTTATAAATTCTCAAACATTGTGTAAGTTGCTCGATTTTTTATTTATAAATTATATAAATATGGAAATAAGCATATGTGAACTAAAAATAATGAGGAGTAGCTTTAGATTTATAAAGTTCAGGTTGTATTCTTTTTGAATTGTTTACTAGAAACTACTTATGCAAATACATTCTCAGTTAAATAAAATTTTAATTTTTGAATTGAATCCATTTAATTCTAGATTTTTCTTGTTGTAACCTAATTAGAAGATATTCAAAAGTTCTTCAAAAGCTTGCTAAACAGGGGTAAAATGTATGACAATTTTTAGGTGTATTACTTACTAATACATGTTACTTGTTCTATAGTATTGAAAGTTCTTTATTATGATTTTAAAAATAATTAGATTGCTCGTTTTTACTTGAATTGAACTAATTAAGTTTTTGTTTCAACTATAATATTATATTGTTGAATAATAATATTGAAAAAAAATATCAAATAAAGACTGGTCAATTGGTAAATTATCCAAACCGAATCGAAAATTTTCGGTTAATTTTACCGGTTAACCAAAAATTTCGGTGCGGTAAACGATTAAATTTTTTTATACATTTTCGGTGAATTAACCGATCGGTTCGGTCGGTTAATTTACCGAACCGACCGATACTCACCCCTAATATCAACCTCTCTAGAAAGGCTATAAATACCCCATTGCCATCCTTCAGCAAGGTATGCTCATTATCACTTAAAGCCCTCACTCTGCTGCTTTACCTCCTAGTTGATTAAGTACTAACTTGAGCGTTGGAGTGTCTTAACTGAGTGTACCTCGGCTAGCCTGACATATGCAGGACTCGACCCACTTGTATCATCATGTCATATTCTCGACCTCCCACCTAGCCGATTGGATTGAATCACAGTCTAATATAACACGAAACAACTCATACCATCATCAATATGTATCAATTCTATTTATTCTACTAGAAATTTGGCAGTTTTTTTTATTTGATTTTCCTCAAATTACTAGTTTTCCCTTTCTACTAAAATTGGGCTTGTGCCCAACATGCGAAACTTGGTCCTATTCTAAGCATGGGGTTGGGCTAAGTATAGAATCTTGTGGATCAAGTTTGGTCCATAAGAAAATTATGTTGGACTTGGCTAGATAACAACTTGTAGGACTGTCAATAGGTTGTTTGGGATTAGATCAATCATATTCGAATTCGAATTCGATCATTAAAATTCATATTCAAATCCGATCCAATTTTTTAAAGGATATTATTAGTCAGTACCATTTTTTGAATTCGATGGATATCCAAAGTCAGATAAAAAAATCGACTCAATTTAATATTTTTTTTTTCTTTTTTTACATTTTGGATTGCATAAAAATATTGTATTTATAAAGTAAATTTAATTCACATTTGAATTTTTAACAACTTTTTATTGTATATTAGTGCAAAAATTAAATACTTGAATACTAAACTCTTATTTCACATTATTTTAATGTATAGGTGAACTATTATACATTATATTATTTGATATTTTATCAATATCCTTCTTATTTCTTAGGCTAAAGACTTAGTCATTCAATATTAATAGCATAATATAGACGTTAATATAGATATTAGGTTAATATAATATATAGATTTTATTTTAAAATTTTTATTAATATTATATATAAGAGTATTAATTTAATAAAAAATTATTAAAGTTCATATTCGGATCTTTAACGAATCGAATTGCTTAATTTCGTATATGATCCATTTATTTTGAATTATAGATGTTTATAATCAGATCTAATTCATCGAATATTTTAATCGAATAAAAATTCTAAAATTCAAATCCAACTCAAATCGAATTTGGATTAAAATCCGATCCATTGATAGCTCTAGTCAAAATAATTTTGTCGATAGAAAGGACCAACTTGACCATACTTATGGGCTTTGTTTGTAAGAATTGGAATGTTTTGAGAATTTTGGGGAAAAAATAATAATAAAAAGTAAAAGTAGGAAACATATAGAAATCAATTAAAAACTAATTAAAAAATTGATAAAAACATACTTTGTATTTAAATGGTAAAAATTAAAACAGGCTTCTTTTTTCCACCCTTTTCTTCTTTCTCCTCCCTGCTCGGGGGAGTCAATAGCGATGGGAAGAAGTGATCCTCATGGAGGAAATGGTTTCAAATAAATTAAGAGATCAAAAGTATCATAAACAACTTTAAGATATTTACAAAAATGTCAAAAGCATAAAATATGCCCCTTAAAAACTTCCAGCTTTTGATCACTTTAGCTTTTCCAAAATTTTAAAGAAAAAAGAATTTATGAAAAAATCAAATAGAATTAAAAGCGGGTCGGAAAAAAAATACTCTTTACCTTTTTCTATTTTCTTTTTATTTGAACTAAAGGTGTAGTCGAATCAAGCTTTATATATATATATATATATATTTATACACACACATTAGGAGCTTTCTAGATTTAAAATCCAACCTCACATTTTATATGTGAAACTTATACTGCTACACCAAATGCCATTTAGTGTAGTCAAATCGAGTTTGCAGAAATTTTTTTTAAGTTGGGCTCGAAGAGCCTAATATGTTAAATTTGAAAGAATTTAAGAGATAAAAAAAATAAAACAAAACAAACATTGATGTGGTTTCAAGCAGAACATCCAACTACTATGATGCAACTTCTTGACCATGCTACATAATGTTTTACATGAGCACATTATATATATATATATATATATTTATGGATGATATGATTAATTAAGTCCATAAAGATAAAAAAAATAAAAAATATATTAAAAAAGGCCAAATGAATCAAATAGATCAAATAAATAAAAAAAGTGAGAGAACTCAATTAACTAAGTCCACTAAGAAGGGCATCAAAACCTTAATGGCCCAAGTCTATAAAAAATGAATATTAATACTAAGCCCAAAAAAAACTGAACACAAAAAAATCATTCGCAAGAATTCGTAAAACTTCGAGAACATTTGAGAATTGGGAACTCTCGTGTTCTAGAGAAAAAGAATTTGAAACTCTGTTGATTATCGAAAATGATCCTGGCTCCATTTGCTTACAACATCATCTTTACACCGTGCGTGGGAAACTCTAAATAAAGAAGAAACGCTGAGGATGCTGATGAGATACATAACTAGATCAGCAAAATTTTGGAGAATATTCAGGAAGTGAACATTGAACCAAGCAATGTTTTTTTTTTTTTTTTTTTCTTCAGTTATGTCCAGAAGTGTAGTTGTTTTAAGCACGATCAGCAATCGTTCAATACGGTAATTAGATTAAAGACTATAACAGTTTGAGGTTTTTTTATGGTTGTTAATGACATGAGATATGTAGGACATGAGATGGAGAAGGAGACCTATGTTCACATTTTGGATAATGATTATAATTCAGCTTATGTTGTACTTGAGAGTTGAGAATAATAATCAATCATTACAATTCACCTTATGTCATACTACTCATTCATTTGGGTAATAACTACTTAATCAAGTTATAAATCGTTATTTATATTTTAATTTATGATATCATTACATTCTCATCTAAAATTTATGATTCACTAAAAAACATATTCAATTGGACAACATGAAATTGTAAGGAAAAGACAACGAAGGAAAAGCAACATTAGATTTTCTCAACACCTTATGAATAGGTCTCCCGTTTTAAAATAGCCAATCCAAGTGTCAAATTTCATGTACTTCTATGATGGGATTCAAATGCTATAAATAGAAGAGACACTTGGCACCCCTTGAACATGCATAAAATGCTGCATAAATATAGATGCCACCATACCCTTCAATCATCACAAGTAGTACAAGTAATTTTGACACACATTCATTATAGAGTTTAATTTTTCTCTCTGTGTTCAGTTTCTTACTTCTACAAGTTGTTTACAAGCAGAAAATGGATAACTCCAACAACAACATGAGCTACCAAGCTGGCCAGGCCAAGGGCCAAGCTCAGGTTAATTAGCCTTTTCACTTTCCCATCCAAATCCACACAGATGCAAGAAAGAAAGTTGGGACCATTTGTGTGTGTATATATATATATATATTATAAATATATACACACTGAATTTTGCAGGAAAAGGGTAACCAGATGATGGAAAAGGCTACCAATGCTGCACAATCTGCCCAAGAATCATTGCAGCAGGTACTTTCTCAACAAGTTTAATACATACGTTGCATTATATATATATATATATATATATATACAAGTGCTTGGTTTTTTCTTTTCTTTTTATAAAAATTATTTTATTTTATTATTATTGTTTTTTTTTTTTTTTGGTTATATTTAAGGCTGGACAACAGATGCAGGCCAAGGCACAGGGTGCAATTGATGCTGTGAAAGATGCAACTGGCATGAACAAATGAGATGATCCAATAACTGCCCTCTCTTGTTATGCTTCACTTTTGTTTTTCTTTTACTTTGTTGAAGTTTGGGTTTGGATTTCATTCTGGCATTCTTTTGGTTGCTTTTGCTTTGGGGATTGAGAAATTTTTTCTGTATGTTTCCTATTTTTAGGAAAGGAAAGAAGAGTCTGTCATAATTCATGAAGTTTTCCTTCTAACTAAATAAATGTCAATTTTTCTCCAATTTTGTATCTTCTTTCCATCTTATTGCACTTACTTTAGAAAACAAAAGATCAAAATGAATGGTTTTTTTTCCGCACATGCACGCACATTAGAAGCTCGTTCGAGCTTGAAATTTTGACCTCCAACATATGTGGAAGACTTATGTCATTAGACCACAGATCACCCGACAGTTCAAAATGAATAATCAATAATACATATATATAATAATAATTTAGAGTAATATTCTTGAATTATATGTACTATTACTTTATAAAAATTTACGAAAAAATAATTTAAAATATAATCTGCCTAAGTAAATAAAATATTTTTCTAACAAGATTAAAGTTCTCCATTTTATAATTCATTTTATGACTTGAGGGTTATTAGGCCTCAATCGACCATGCAAGGCTCTTCATCTTTGGACCTTTTTAGTTTTTGAGTTCTTGAAATTATGAGATTACTTTATTCATTCTCCTTTCCCTCTTTAGGTTTGAATATACTAAAAAAGTCGAGTAATATAGAATTATGAGTAAAATTGAGCACTGAGAAAATGACAAAATGAAAATATTGCAATGTTCTGAAAGAACCATATAGTAAATAAAAATTATTGATAGTCATCATTTTCTTTTGAATAGAGATTTAGGTGAAGTGAAACGTGAAATGATCCTAATTTTAAGTATGTACGATTGAATGATGTGTACTATACACAATTATATATTTTTTCATTTAAAAAATACACAATTATATTTATGAATTCTATTTATTCTACCAGAAATTTGGCAGTTTTTTTTTAATTTGATTTCCCTCAAGTTACTAATTTGCCCTTTCTATTAAAATTGGGCTTGTCCCACAAGCGAAACTCGGTCCTCTTCTAAGTAGGGGGTTGGGCTAAATATAGAATCTTGTGGATGAAGTTTGGTCCATAAGAAAATTGTGTTGGACTTGGCTAGATAACAACTTGTAGGACTATCAATGGGTTGTTTTTAATCAAATCGGTCAGATTATAAAAATTCGTATTCGAATCTGACTTAATATCCTATAGGATATTTGTTAGTCAATATCATTTTCGAATCCGATTGATATCTAAAATTTGATTAAAAAAATCAGACTTAATGTAATATTTTTTCTTTTTCTTTTTCTTTTTCCCTTTTAGATTGCATAAAAATATTGTATTTATAAAGTAAATTTACATCGTATTTGAATTTTTAACAACTTTTTATTATATATTAGTCCAAAAATTAAATATTTTTATACTAAATTCATATTTCACATTGTTTTAATGCATAGGTGAACTGTTATATATTATTATATTTGATATTTTATCAATATTCTTATTATTTCTTAGGCTCAAGACTTAGTCACTCAATATTAATAGCATAATATATACGTTAATATAAATATTAGGTTAGTATAATATATAGATTTTATTTTATAATCTTTATTAATATTATATATAAGAGTATTAATTTAATAAAAAAATTATTAAAGTTTGAATTTGGATCTTTAACGAATCGGATTGCTTAGTTTCGAAAATGATCCATTAATTTCGGATTACAGATAGTTATAATCATGTATGATTCGTCGAATATTTTAATCGAATAAAAATTCTAAAATTCGGATTGAATTCAAATCGAATTCGGATTAAAATCCAATCCATTGATAGTCCTAGTTATAACAATTTTGTCGATAGAAAGGACCAACTTGACCATACTTGTGGGCTTTGTTTGTAAGAATTGGAATGTTTTGAAATTTCTGGGGAAAAATAATAAAAAGTAAAAGTAGCAAGCAAATAGAAATCAATTAAAAACTAATTAAATTTTTTTGATAAAAACATAATTTGTATTTAAATGGTAAAAATTAAAACAGGCTTCTTTTTTCCACCCTTTTCTTCTTTCTCCTCCCTGCTCGTAAGGGTATAAACGGATATTAAACGAATCAAATACACTATTTTCATATTCGTATCCGTTTAACTTTTTGAATATTCGGATACGAATATAAATTTGATGGATATTTACAAATAATATCCGAATTCGTATCTGTCGGATATCAGTCGAATTCGGATATATCCATATTTGATTATAATTATTCAGATTTATTCACATTTTATTAAACTTATCCATATTCGAATTTTTTTTACATTCATATTCGATGATAATTATTTAGATATCTGTTCACACAAATTTTGAGTCTGCAAAAAGAATTACAATACAAGAAAAATATGGACAAATTGAATATTTAATTTAAATGAAAAGTTGTTACAATCTCTAAAAATATCTTCGTAATTGAAGACTAATCCTTTGATTCTTCTCCTTGGAATTTGATTCAAGGGCTTGGCGCTTGTTCTTGAATCGAATGCGTAATTCCTTCATAGACTTGTGGATTAAATCATGAACCACCTTGAAATCAAGTACTTGATTTGATATCAAGGTCTTCAGAATTTGGATGCCTTTGAAGAAGATGTAGAACTTTTGTGATTGCAGCACTTCTTTGGGGCAAGAGCTCGGGCTTGAGAGCTTTGATGCTTGAATTTCTCTTTATGTGTGTATTTCTTGATGAATTTATTGATCTTTGGTATGTCTCCCAACACCCCTTTTTATAGACACAAATTAGGGTTTGGTAACTTGAAACTTGCATCCCTAATTGGGCTTGAATACCACTTGAGATAGACTTAATTTACTAATAAGTCATATTTAAATATGTTTGGCTTGATTAGCTAATCCAAAATAAATAAGACTTTTTTTTATAATTCATCTTGGATTAAGCCAGTGTATAAAGCCCAAATTTATTATGGACTTTAATTTGGGACCCAAATCAACAATCAATTTACTTGGGTTATCAAATGGTAATTTATTCCAATAAAATTTCAATATCAACAGAAGCCCCCCCACCTCAAGACATGGCGAACAACATGCCAAATGAGAGGTGAGATTTGAAGTACTTATTTATTTTCTCCTTTATTCATTTATCTATTTGGGCCATATAATTTTTATTCAAATAAAGGCCCATGAGATAAATTTGCATGATTTTTTCTCAATTGCAATTTGATAAGCAACTTGGATAATTTCTTTCTTTGATACCAGTAGCAGCAAGGAATGAATGTTGACACTCCAACATTGCAAGCTTTACCTTTTCTTTTCTTTTCCTTTCTTTTCTTTCTTTTTTTGCATGGGCCCACCTCTTTTAAACAAGTAAACAACCATGACCAACGAGCCTTCTTCATAGCTTTCTGCATCAACTCACGTCTGCACCAACTCACGTCCCGGGTCTTAGCAATCCGTTTTCATTCGGTAACCTTTTTCTTTCTTCTCTGGTCAAGAGATGAATACAATTAGCTCAATTATAGAAACATATCACCAATATCCTTTTTCACTAGATTCTGCTCGCTTCCTGCCTCAGCAACTTCCAGAGAAAAGATAAAAAATTTCCATTGTCATTCATGAGCAAACTCTATAAAAAGATTAAATGCATAGCATTCTTTATACGCTTTTCTCTTCAATTAATACTTCACTTTTGGCCAAATAGGTTTGATGACCCTTTGCCTTTTTTGCTGCTAAAGAAAAAGTTTACTAACTGCATAGTTTCGTAAAGTCCTCTTGCACACATATTCGCACAGTATCTGAGCAATTTTTAAGAGAAAGATGTCTTTGCTGAATGTATTTTTTGTGTCACTTTTCAGCAAGCCTCACAGCTTCATCAAGAATTGGTGGATCACTAGTGTAACCTCTTCCACAGACTATTGTTTTAACCCGCTCCCCCCTCCCCCCCCTTTTTTTTTTTGAGGAAAACATTATGTTGCTATTATCTTCCGCTTTCTTTCCAATTACTTTTCTGTTAACTTGTTTCTCTTTCTTTTTTTTTTGAAGTTAGATATCAAAGACTGTATTAAACCGACTCCATGCATTGTAATTTGAGGTGACAAAAACTTCTCCAAAGCCAAAGACACTACTTTGTGTGTGTACAAAGTGGTCGTGGATGCTCAATCCTCCAAGCCTCGATCAAAACACTCCATGCATGTTGCTGAATGGTCTAAGGAGACAACTAAGTAGACGATTGATCAGTATTTCGGTGCTTCCGCTCGTTCCAAGATCCTAATGTTGAAATCATCACCACTTCATGACATCAGAGCCATTTAGCAGAATTCTCACTTCCGAACCACCATCTAAGCATCAATAAAGGCTCGTGGAGAATTCTAGTATCCAAGTTCGTTGAGGTATCCTTTCACACCAGCTATTGGGAGTAGACAGAGGATGTGCTGGGCCATCATGCGAACACTTTTCATCGATCCAAGATCTATGCAGCTTTTCATGCTTCCCTTTTCACGTACATTTGCAACAAAAATATCTTCCAAGCATTCCTCGAGCTATGGTGCCCTTCTACAAACACATTGCATACTGCTATTAGAGAACTGTTGATCTCTTTATGGGATCTTCGTGGACTTTGCGGACTACCGATACGTGGAAATTTTTCTATGATGAATTTTTCCCATCTATTAGAAGATGCTTGATGCCGATACCTGCCAATCTTTTTTACCGCGAAGCTGCAAGTATCTATTCGCAACATACCACATGCTTCCGAAGGACTTCAATGGTGTATTTGTTTCTGACTGGATTGGGTTTTGGTTTAGAGGCTCGACTAGATATGCACAACCGCCTTCAAGGTCGTCCAAAAATAGACTTGTCAAGCCAAGGTTATCTCGCAATCCTTATAGGAACATCAACATGTCTCTTTTATTACGCACCAGGGAGTATGATGAGCCATTTTCAATGCTAGAGATTGAAGAGGATATCAGGGATGAAACTTATTTGGCTACTTTCCTTTCATGTTGGTTATGCAGTTTTGCTTTACCATATCACAAAATTGATAAGGTACGTGCTTCTATTTTCAAAGTTTCAAATAAAATGGCTCGTGGCGATTGTTTTTCTTTAGCAATTCCCATATTGGCGAACATTTATTGTGGTTTGAGAGAGATATATGCCTCAAAGAGCTTGAGCGAGTCCACCACCATCTTTCCTATTCATTATGTGTACAGCTGGATTGGACACTATCTTCAAACACATTTTCCATCCAAACTTGAATCAATTGGAGCTCAGATAGTGAAATATACAGAAGAGAAGCTAAACACTCTAAACTTGTTGAGGCATGCGAATTATTCCACAACATTAATCCCTCAAGGCTTCAAAACTTGCGCACACAAGGGCAAACCTCAATAACAGATGATGCGGGCATATCCAATACCTACAGAGATCTTTTTGTGACTTTACGGTCCAGCTACTTGACATTCTGGAATGGAGCAATACATATTGTTGAAGCTTATAGTCCCCATCGATTCAGCCGTCAACATGGTTTTTGTCAAGATATTCCTGGCTACCAAATGAAGAAGATTCTTACTTGTGAGTTGGTTGAACTCATTCAACTTTAACAATCTTGCACTTTGTTGGGTACATTCTCCAAGCTAATCATACCAAGAAGTGCTTCCTCATTACCTTTAGTCACGAAGGAATATGCAGATTGGTAGGCTGAATATTGGAAGGCTTATTCAGGGAAAAACACAAAAATCATTCTCAAACTTAATTAGCCCACAGATATGAATCCCAAAAGATCTCAAAGGGCTTTAAGACAGGGTTCCAAGGATGGCGACATTACTCTATCTCCTCGAGATTCAGTTGTTGGCATGGAATCAGTAGAAATACCTTTCAAGAAATAATGGATTCTTCATGTAGACTCGACTCCCAAGCTTATCCCTACAGCTAGTCTAATTGAAGGAAATGAAGTGATTTTTGCCTTGTCGCTCTCTAATGATGAATCCAACAACTAATACCAGTTTAAAACGAGATTGAAGGCTCTTGGCTTAGACAATATTAGTGTGAATTCAACATTTTTTGCAGATGCTCCAAGTTCTTCATTACCTATATCGGAACTAGCAGAATACATACATACGCTCATTATTATTATCATTTTTTATTCATTTACAGTATCATTCTCCTTCACCCATCTTATCTCTTCCCCCTCCGCCCCTTTTTCTCAGCTTGTAGACCTTGAGAAAGAGATTCCTATTGCCTCTGAAGGTAGCATGGGCTCAATAAATGAAGTTAATCCTTTTGGCTTATGTGGAGAAGACGTCACTTCCCTTTCCTCTAGTAACAATGCATTAATTATATCTTTTTGTAAAATTGAAACCTTCTGCAAGTATCTAAATGGTATTGCCTATTTTTATTGCAAAAAAGTTGCCTGTCGAGGAGAATGTGCCTAAGAAACCCAAGAAGACACTTAAAGTTCCATCCTGGCCATTCCCATGTGCCAAAGTTTCTGAATTTTGCCCCACAGTTATAAAGACTAAAGGTGAGCAGATATTGATCAAAATTTACTGGAAACGAATATGTTAGAAGATTATGAGAACTTCATTTGAGCAGCTTTCAGGGGTAAAGCCAACAATTGATGACTTAATTGCGGGAATAAGGACATATATGAAAGATACATCATCTTTGGAGAGTCGTCTAAAGTCTTTCTTTGAGGGCATTTCCAACTACACAAAAGTAAAGTTGGACTCTATCTAGAGAGAAACACAAGAGGCTTATGAGAAGACACTTCTTCTTGCACAACAAGATCTTTCTGAGGTTGAGGCAACATAGATTGAATGAGTTGAGGAGGTGAATAGTCTAAAAGCATAACTTCTTCAAATCACCAAGCAGCAAGAAAAATTGAAGGCGCGACTTGCCGAGTTGAATAATAAGGAAGAGCTTACAAGCTTATCATTCCATAAAGCTAAAGAAAACCTATCCACCATTCAAAAAGAAGTAGCAATCAAGAGGGAAGAAGTCTCGAAGCTTGAAAGCACTCCATTTTTTATTGACAAAGAGGTTGAAGCTTTGAAGAGGATGAATGCATTACTTGAAGAATCCCGCCATGATTTAGCCACCTTTGACTTGTTTGCTTGAGCATTTAGCTTCTTAGCATTCTTTCCTTTTTTTTTAGTTGATGTAAAAGGACATTCATATGCAATAAAGGTTCTTTTCTTTTCATCAATCTTTTGCTTCCCTTTTTGTTTTATGCTCTATTTTCTACACTTTTCTCATTAACACCAACTAAGCAAAGATCAACCACATGCTTTCAATGATTGAATAACTATATGAACTGGCTGAAACTTACAAATAAATTGGTTATCTTTAAGACAAACCAAACTTGTTTAAATACGTGACTGAACTTAGAAAATAAATTCCAAGCTGCCTACGTACCCCATGAAGGGGATCAAGTTATCACTAGTTCAAAGAATTTTTGTTTTGAGAGGGGCCCGTACACAGTTTATACTTATGTGGGCCAGGAGTATCTATAGCTTAGCCACCCTGGACGAGGTGAAGTATTTCTACATTTTAGCCACACAAAATACTTTGAGTGGAGTAGGTTAACAGTTTATCCATGTGCACTACTATTGGTGGGTACCATACACAGTTTCTACTCATGTGGGTCAAGAGTATCCATAGCTTAGCCACCCTGGACGAGGTGAAGTATTTCTACATTTTAGCCACATGAAATACTTTTAGTGGAGTAGGTTAGTAGTTTATCCACGTGCACTACCATTGGTAGGTACCATACACAGTTTATACTCACGTGGGTCAGGAGTAGCATGCAGTTTAGGCTCGTGCATCAAGGAGCATACTTCTTCATGGATAATACTGCTTCAAAAACTTGACATTTATAAGGCAAATACACAATCCATCTTTATCCACCAACTTATAAGCACCGTTTGTGTAAGCTTCTTTCACCACATAAAGGCCATCCCACTTTTGATATAAACTTGTTTCCCATTCGTTGGGCGATAGTAATTGGCCTTCTCATTGCCAGGACTAGATCCCCAACTTGAAATGATTGAGGTCGGACTTTCTTGTTGAATGCTCTCGTCATGCGAGCTGGTAGCACTCAAGTTGCTGTTGAGCATCAAGCCTTTTTTCATCCAACACTTCTAATTCTTCAAGTCTGAGACGAGCATTATCTTCAATAGTGAGCCCTTCTTGAATTATGATATGGAGTGAAAGTATCTGACTTTCAAGGGGGAGAACAGCTTCAACTCCGTACACCAAAGAATATGGAGTGGCTGAGTAGCGGTTCGATGTGTCGTTCTATATGTCCCTAGTGCTTTTCTAACTTTCTCATGCCAGTCTCTTTTTAACTTCAACACTACCTTTTTCAAGAGGTTGCACTTGATCTTATTGAATGCTTCAGCTAAACCATTTGTCGTTGCATTGTACATCGAAGAGATATGCTGCTTGAAACCAAACTGTGCACGTAACTTATCCATCAACTTGTTATAGAAAGGTTCCCATTGTCAGTGATAATGTAGCGAGGTATCCCATATTGAAAGATAAGGTTCAAACAGATGAACTTAACCACTGTTTCATTCTTTACCTCTTTAAGAGGGACCGCCTCTGCCCATTTAGAGAAGTAATCAGTAGCTGCTAATATATAAGCATGACCAGCAGATGACTTTAGAGTAATAGGCCCTACAACATCGAGACCCCAAGCATCAAACGGCCATGAAGCAACAGTAGGATGTAGGGGCTCCGGAGGCTGGTGTATAAAATTTGCATGTAGTTGGCAAGCTTCACACCTCTTCGCACATTCCAAACAATCTTTGACCATCGTCGGCCAATAGTAACCCATTCTTCTGATTCGAAAATGGAGCTTAGGACTGGACTGGTGAGCGCCACAGACCCTAGAATGTGCTTCAGTCATGGCTTCCATTGCTTTTTCACCACTTAAGCAACATTGGTAATTACCTTCAAAAGATCAACAATACAAAGTATCTTTGTATATAATAAAACAAAACGATCTCCCTCGTACTTTCGTCTTATGGCGAGGGTTATTCGAAAACTTTCCATGCTTTAAATAATCAATCAATGGACTCCTCTAATCATGAACATCATTAATCGATACAAATATGGCATTTGAATCTTCATGATTGGATTCAGTAGATGGTGGCACAATCCACCAATTGCATATGGGAACATTTGTTGTTTATCCTTTAGACAGAGCAAGAGTAGTTGCTAGGTTAGCCAATGCATTAGTTATCCTATTCTCCTTTCTTAGTACGTAGTTTAAGCTGACACTCTCAAATTTCCTCAATAAATTTGAGGCTTGCTGAAAGAAAGGCTCGAGATCCTTTTTCTTGACTTCATTTTCTTTCAAAAGCTGATTAATGATTAACTTTGAGTCACCATAGATCTCAATTTCCATGATCTCCATTTCTAAGGCCAATTGAAGTCCAATGATCAAAGCTTGGTACTCAGCAATGTTATTGGAGCATAACTCGCCCAACACAATGGAATGTCAATACTTGCTTTTTTGGCGAAACGAAGATACGATCCATCAGATCTAGCTGCTCCATTGAAAAACATCGTCCAAGTCAGAAGAACTCAATATAGAGAACTTCTTCATCAGGGAGGTCATCAGATAACTCTCATTCTACAGAGATAGGATGATCAGCCAGGAAAATAGCAAAAGCTTGCCCTTTAATAGCTTTTGTGGCACATAGGTTATCTAGTATTGGTTGAATATGACAGACCACTTCGCTAATCTCCCAGAAAGCATAGGTCTTGATATAACAAACTTGACTGGATCAGCACAAGAGATGAGCCGTATGGAGTATGCTTCAAAATAGTGCTTCAACTTCTTAATGGCGTAGAATAATGCTAAGCAGATCTTCTCAATAGGGGAATATTTCAGTTCATTTCCAGTTAGGGATCTACTCATAGTGCATCTTGTTTACCCTCTTCATTTTCTTAAGCCATAAGAGCACCAATTGACCTCTCTTGTGCTACAATATACAATATAAGCAGCTTCCCAGGTACAAGAGCTCCCAATATCGATGGATTTAAGAGGTGATTCTTTATACTTTTGAAAGTATTTTGGCATCTTTCATCTCATCTGAAAGGGACATCTTTCTTCATAAGATGATTGAATGGTTGGCACCTTCCAACAAGGTTTGATATGAACCTTCTTATGAATGCAAGACTACCTTGCAAGCTCCATAGTTCCTTTAAGTTCCTTGGTGAAGGCATCTTCTGGATAGCATATATCTTTGCAGGATTGACCTTAATGCCTTGATGATGGACTGTAAAGCCGAGAAACTTACCTGATGTAACACTAAATGCACATTTAAGAGGATTCATCTTCAAGTTATATTTTTTTAACTGATCGAATACGACTCGAAGATCTGCCAAGTGATCACTTCTTTTTCTACTTTTGACAACCAAATCATCCACATAGCATTCAATCCTTTTGTGCAGCATATCATCAAATATGTTTTGCATAGCACGTTGGTACGTGGTACCAACATTCTTTAACCCGAAAGGCATCACTTTATAATAGTAGATTCATTTTGGAGTGCGAAAAGCTATACACTCCTCGCCTTGTGGTGACATCCAGATTTGGTTATAGCCAGAGGACCAGTCCATCAAGGATAAAGCTTCATGACCAGTGGTTGCATCGACCATGAGCTCGACGATAGGCAATGAAAAATCATCTTTTGGGCTTGCCTTATTTAAGTCTCAAAAGTCAACACAAATACGTATCTGGCCATTTTTCTTCTTAACAAGTACAATGCTAGGTATCCACGTTGGATACCTAACTTCTCTAATAAACCCAACATCAATGAGCTTGTTTACTTCAGCTTCAATTCAAGGGACAAGCTCTGGGCGAAGAATTCATTGTGATTGCTTCACCAGGCACACTCCATGCCTTATGCCAAGGTGATGAATTGCAACTTTGGGATCCAATCCTAGCATCTCTTTATATATCCAAGCAAAAATATCTTTATACTCACTTAAGGTTTTGAAGTATTATTCTTCTTCTTCTTCAGGACTCAACAGAGAACTTACAAATATAGGACGTGGGTTTTCTATTGTGCCAAGATTCAATTCTTTCAGCTCATCTATGGTTGATTGTCCGCCATCTTCGATTTATGGAAGGGCTTTTGAATATCATCTTCAGAGGTATCTGAGTCAGACTCTTTATTAACAGCAACATGATGACATGGGTGCGGCTCATCATCAGACTGTGTAGTGTCCACAACTTCTACCCTTTGAAATACAACCCTCCATTATATAACTCTATTTGCTCTCACAATAGGGATAAGCGTCGTTCTCCACCCATGATAATTTGTATTTTGCATAAAGCCACCCATAATCAATTTGTTGAACTCTCTAAGATACTAAGGGCTTAGCTTTTCTATAACATTCATGCAGTTAGAGCTTAGAGTAACCTCTACTTCATCCTCATGTCCACTATCTTCATCAGATGAACGTCTCATGGTATGTCGTATCACCTTCACTGGTCTGTCCATATTGATGATTAGGATCGAGAATTTGGCTTCACTCAATTGAGATAAGCAAATAGTTTGACCTTCAGTTCTCAACTCCATCATGTCGGTCTCATATAGTTATTTCTTTTTCTTGATTTTTCTACAGCATTACTTCTAAGTTGATTGAAGATCAAAACTTGTGGACGATGACTTGTAGTAGGCCCTTTATGAATCAATAGATTCTGACCAAGTCTGTCGAAGACAGAAGGATAGTTGGTGTGAGTGCTTAGCCGATTGAATACAGAGATGCGATGATCACTTGACTTTTGACTTCTATTATTTCCATCTTTGTCGGTTGCAATATGTTGGACACTGATGCACTTATCTTTCTTAATCACACATTCTGATTGGCTCACTTGGTGCAAATCCTAAGCCGATCCTTGGCTAATCAACACGAAACCCTTAGCTCTGTAATTTTTATTGTGCCTTGTTGAGGCCATGGACCTTTTCTCCGGTCAACTTCAGTTTCAACTCCCCTAACTCAAATGGATTGGAGAAGTCATATCCAGACTTAGCCAAGAGGATGTAGGCTTTTAGATCAAATATCCCATGAAATTTTTGACGTTGAGTTCCACCAGAAGAAAATTCAGCTGAGGCATTTGAGTTCAAATTGACAATTAGCATGATTAACTTATTTCTCATGGCTTGGTAGTCGTCAAATACTACTATCTTGTCTGTTCTCTTTTATCATTCAGTAATGGAATGTATGCTTTAAATGACTTTTGTCCTTCTCTCCGACATGATTGAGGGGTATACCGAAAGACTGGTGGATCAGGGGCACCTTCGAATTCTACGACTTTACTTGCCAAGGTTTCAATAGCAACCAACTTCTTGGTCCTTTCAACATCAAGCTCTAGAGTTATTGGTTCAGCATTCTTTCCTTCTATAGGATGATTGCCTGGATCTTTCAGCAGTAATTTTCCTGCACTGAGCTTGGGTCTAAATATAATTTGGCATCTACAAAGTATGATTCTACCTCAGTAAATGGTTTTGTATCAGCATCAACCTTAATTATCTCACCATTTCTCGAATACTTGAAGCATTGATGAAGGGTAGATGGAACCACTCCATTTTCATGAAGCCATGACTTCCTACTAGCAAGTTGTAAGAAGTCTTTGCATCAATGACATGAAATAAAGTATCCATTTTTAATTCTCCAATAGTAAGATCTAGGTGGATCATTCCAGTAACTCGTTAGCCTCCCTGGTTGAAACCTTGAATGGTCAAGCGACTGCGAGATAAGTCCTCAATTGTGATCCCCAATTATTTCATAGTAGATTTTGGCATGATGTAAACCGCTAAACCCCCGTCAATAAGCATGCAGTTGATTTTCTGATCTTGTATAAATCCAGAAACAAAGAGTGGCCGGTTATGGGGCTTTGATCCCAGCAATAAATCTTCATCTATAAATGCAATAACCGCACAACAAGAAGCAGAATTCTGGTTCTCCACTTCGCCAGATGCAGTAAATGCTTTTTTGACCTTCTGCTCAAAAAATCTCATATGAAAAAAGTCTCCTAAAGTAACAGGTTCCCAATGACTTCTTCTCAATTTTCTCAGCTTAACACGAAGATTTCATATCTCTAATTAACTTTGGTTGAGGGCACTTGGTGAGATGTTGAGATGTCCCGCCGTGAATGCCACATCTATTGAGGTGTCGTCTCTTTAAAAGTGATGGATGAAGCTGGTGAACACGTTGCCTTTGCCTTTGCCGGCATGTTACAAAAATCTACCCACCTTCATCTTCAACTTTAGCAAAAAGAACTTGTTTTCTACTTTGCTTTTTCATCAGTGTACAGAGTTTCGAACAAGACTGGATCCATACTTCCAAATTGGAGCAACTTTGATGCCCCTATGAGTGGGGGAAGAACATTTTTCTGGTTACAAGCTGCATTTGTAACAGTAGCGATACAAGAAACATTTGCATCTGTCGCATCTTTGGTATCAATGTTGATTTTTCCATCCTTAGCCAATGCCATGATTTTCTCTTTAACCACAAAACATTTTTCTATAGGATGGCTAACAGCTCGATGATACTTACGGTATTGTGGGTCATTCACCTTCCCAACTTCATCAGGATGTTTCGGCTCGGGCAACTTGATCATCTTTCTTGCTAATAACTCATCAAAAATTTGCGGGACATCAGAGTCAGGGAATGGGTACTCCTTTTTCTATAACTCTTTCAATGTAGGTCGATGCCTTTCAGTTGGTACAAGTTGATCAGGCTTTTCTCCTTTGTTGCTGCTTGCAAAAATTTTGACAGGAGCTGCTTTAATTGCTATGGACTCTTCCACGAAACTTTGGTGAACTTCTTATTATTCTTTAAGTCTTTTCTATCTTTCTTCTGATCATCCACCGAGAAAGCAGGTTTATGATTTGCAATGCTCAGCTCTATGTCATGAGCACGAGTTGCCAATTCTTCAAAACTTCATGGCTTGATTCCTTGGAGGATATAAAGAAGCCTCAATGCATCCCCTGGATGCACATCTCTATTGCTGAAACTTCTGATAATCTATCCTTGCAATTCAAGCTTAGCGCATGCCAACGGTTGATGTAAGTCAAGGACTGGCTCATCCTTCCACTGCTTCGCAGTGGTAAGCTCAATTATGCTTACAGTGCGACGGGTGCTGTAGAAGCGGTTTAAAATTTTCCTCTCCATTTCTGCCCAATTGTCAATAGGCTCAGGCTCCAAATCAACATACCAATAAAATGCATTTCCCTTGAGTGATCTCACGAACTGCTTTATGAGAAGGTCATCATCAGTTCTGCATTGTTGCACGTTTCCACAAAGTGAGCAATATGTTGCTTTGGATTGCCTTTTCCGTCAAACTGTTGGAGCTTTGGTAGCTGGTAACCTATCGGCATCCTTAATGCATCAATCCGCTTAGTGTGTGGTTTTAAGTACACAAGTGAATTTTGGGGAGGTCCACCATACTATGCTCTGATAGTGTTAGTTATCATCTCTTGCAATTGTTGCACCAACAACACAGAAACTGATGTCGTAGAGTGATTAGATTTTTGTACTGAGTCTTGCTTGGGTGGCATCTCATCCATTTGCTTCTCATTGTCAGCATGTTTTGAGGAGGATGAACGATTCTAGCTAGACTCTCCAACACCCGAGTGCTCCAACTTGTTCATTAATTGGGCGATCTGGAGGTCTTTGTCTTCTACAATCTTCTGAATATTAGCTATGGCTTGAGCCATCTGAGCAAATTGTTCGTCCACTGTAGTTGTTTCAGTTACCATTGCAAGCAGCACAGCAAAAAGAGATTATTTGGACTTGATCTCTTTAGGACTTGCTGAATTTGAGCCATCTAATGGAGTAGTATCAACGATCTTGCCCCCAATTGAGGATTGACCAGCTGCAGCAATAATATCCATAATGTCTTTTTGATTCACAATGGTGACTTGGTTCTTCTTAGGTGTCATGGAGTGTTCGGAAATGACAACTGGAACTTTAATATAGGAGAAAGAGATGAGAGGCAGAGATTGCCCTATTGGTCATGCTAGAAATTTGTTCACACAAATTTCGAATCTCTGCAAAAAAAATTACAATGCAAGAAAAATATGGATAAATTGAATATTTAACTTAAATGAAAAGTGGTTGCAATCTCTGAAAATATCTCCGTAATTGAAGACTAATTCTCTTATTCTTCTCCTTGGAATTTGATTCAAGGGCTTGACCCTTGTTCTTGAATCGGATACGCAATTCCTTCCTAGACTTGTGGATGAAATCACGAACCACCTTGAAATCAAGTACTTGATTTGATATCAAGGTCTTCAGAATTTAGATGTCTTTGAAGAAAATGTAGAACCTTTGTGATTGCAGCACTTCTTCGGGACAAGAGCTCGGACTTGAGAGCTTTTATGCTTGAATTTCTCTTGATGTGCGTATTTATTGATGAATTTCTTGATCTTTGGTTTTATAGGCACAAATTAGGATTTGATGACTTGAAGTTTGAGTCCCCCTTTGGGCTTGAATACCACTTGAGATAGGCTTAATTTAGTAACGAGCCATATTGAAATATGTTTGGCCCAATTAGCTAATCCAAAATAAATAAGACTTTTTTAATAATTCATCTTGGGTTAGCCCATTGTATAAAGCCCAAATTTATTATGACCTTTAATTTGGGACCCAAATCAATAGTCAATTTACTTGGGCTATCAAATGGTAATTTATACCAATAAAATTTCAATGTCAACATTATCTATTTACAAATATTTAAATATGTGAATCTATGAACCTATAACAAATACATATTTTAGTTAATAGAAGGAACATATAATTTCATTAAAAAGAAATCAATCAAACAAATAGCATAATTTTTAATTAATAATTGACTTTATAATTTATTATTAGTACTTATTATTATTATTATTATTATTATTATTATTATTATTATTATTATTATTATTATTATTATTATTATTATTATTATTATTAATGGCATTGAAGTATATTGATTATAAAATCAACCAACAATAATTATGTTGATTAACTTTATTCTTCAATTTTTTTCTATATTACAATAATTTTTTAAATTTATTCCTTTTTCTTCCCAATTCTTCAATTATAATTTATATATATACATATATGGATTGTGATATTTTTATTAAAAAATATAAATAATATATTATTTAATAAATATATATTTAGAGCAGATATTAAACAGATCGGATACGCATTTACCATATCCATATCCATTTATAATCGGATATCTACTAATCAAATACGGATAATATCCGCTTTAAACAAATGCGGATAAATTTTGTATAAATGGATACGAATGTAAACGGTAAACGAATTTTCAAATATCCATTTACAGTCGTACCTACTCGGGGGAGTTAATAGGGATGGGAAGAAGTCATCCTCATGGAGGAAAATGGGTTTCAAATAAATTAAGAGATCAAAAGTATCTTAAACAACTTTAAAATATTTACAAAAATGTCAGAAGCATAAAATATGCCCCTTAAATACTTCAAGCTTTTGATCACTTTAGCTTTTCCTAAATTTAAAGAAAAAAAAATTATGAAAAAAAAAAAAACACAAATAGAATTAAAAGCGGGTGGAGAAAAAAAAAAACACTCTTCACCTTTTTCTATTTTCTTTTTGTTTGAACTAAAGGTGCAGTCGAATCGTGCTTTTTTTATATTTATACACATATGTTAGGAGCTTTCTAAATTTAAAACTCCAACATCACATTTATATGTGAAACTTATGCTACTGCACCAAATGTCATTCAGTGTAGTCAAATCGAGTTTGCGGAAAGTTTTTTATGTTAGGCTCGAAGAGCCTAATATTTTAAATTTGAGTTTGATTGATGAAAAATTTCAACTCGACCAAATTAAATTTGAATTGTCAAGTAAACTTGAAATTAAAATAAAATGATATTGGAATATTATATATTTATTAATAAAATAAAATAATATTAAATTACATATCGACTCACGAATTAACTCAAAAAATATCAAGTTAAAATATAAACGATTCAAAATCAATTCGAAATAAAGATTCAACCCGAGTTGTCTCCACAGACCTAGTTTGAAAAATTGACATAAAAGGCTACCTATTGTTGTTGCAAACATCCATATAATATTTTGTTTGAGCACATTATAATATTCCTTTTTTTCCCCCCAAAATATCTACAAATAATGCTATATTTTCTTGACCATTATGTTTTATCTATAAACATTTTAATATTCTGTTTTTCTTCTGGAAATAGGGAAAATGTTATTTTATAGATGGTTTTCTAAAATTATAATTTAATTTATCCAATGACATGCCACTATTAGTTCTCAATTAATATTTTTAAGAAAAAAATATTAAAAAAATGTATCGATTAAAATTTCTTAAGTATTGATGTTCATTTTCAAGACAGATCGTCTTTGTGTGTATATATTTGTTAGAAGTTCTAAACTATTTCTTCCCTATGCTTTAATTCATCCGTGTCCACATACTAATATATTCTTCACATTATTATTTTTCCTCACAATTTTCTTTAAGATAGTTATCTTCTAAAAATAAAAATAGTTTTCCAATTTTTCAGAACCTAGATAATAGAAATTTTTTTGACAATTTCTTACTGATAAAGCTAACGCTCCATTTGGTTTCATTGTCAAATTTTATTTTCACATTTTCTACTATTTAAAAAAATTAAAAATACATCACTTTATACACATGTTCAGCTAATATATTTTTATTTTTATTTTCAAAATATATTTTCTAATAAACTATATATCTTCTCTTAATAACCTATATATATTCTCTTTTTATTATCATTATTACTATAACTATCTACTTATATTCTACTAAATCCAATATAATCATTACATTTCAACAATCTATCTAAATATAATCTCATTTTTACTAAAATAAAAATGAAAAATGAGAATGAAAATAAAACCAAACTGGCACTAAAGTTTTGTTAATGAATTTACTTTTTTCTCAGTGTTATACATTCCATATGAATTGCTGGCCGTTTGGGGTCTATTTGGGTATTTCATGTCTCTCTTGCTTGTTTTTAGTATCAAGTATCATAGTTTGATGTATACAAGTTTGCTAAATCAAAACTTTAATCACTGATCCAAAAAGAAAAAAAGAAAAAAGAAATCAAAATTTAGTTTAATGCTAGGAAAAAAAATTCTTTTGAATCTCTACTACATATATACTTCACTCAGCACAATACCTTTTTATACTCTTAAGAATTTAAAAGATAAAATAAAATAAAACAAAACAAACATTGTTGTGGTTTCAAGCAGGATGTCCAACTACTATGATGCAACTTCTTGACCATGCTACGAAATGTTATACATGAGCACATTTTAATATATATATATATATATATATATATGTGTATATGTATGTATGATATGATTAATTGAGTCCATAAAGATAAAAAAAATTGAAAAAAAATGAAAAATGCCTAATGGATCAAATAGATCAAATAAATAAAAAAGTCAGAGAGTTCAGTTATCTAAGTCTACTAAGAAGGGCATCAAAACCCTAATGGCCCAAGTCTATAAAAATGAATATGAATACTAAGCCCAAAAAAACTGAACACAAAAAAATCATTCGCAACAATTCGCAAAACTTCAAGAACATTCAATAATTGGGAAATCTCGTGTTTTAGAGAAAAAGAATATGAAACTCAGTTGATTACCGAAAATGATCCTGACTCCATTTGCTTACAACATCATCTTTACACCATGCATGGGAAACTCTAAATAAAGAAGAAACGCAGAGGATGCTGATGAGATACATAGCTGGATCAGCAAAATTTTGGAGAATATTCTTGAAGTGAACTGTGAACCAAGCAATGTGTTTTTTTCTAGTTGGGTTCAGAAGAGTGGTAGTTTTAAGCACGATCAGCAATCATTTAATGCGATAATTAGATTAAAGACTATAACAGTCTAAGGTTTTTTTATGGTCATTAATGACATGAGATATGTAGGACATGAGTTGGAGAAGGAGACCTATGTTCCCATTTTGGATAATAATTATAATTTAACTTATGTTGTACTTGAGAGTTGAGAATAATAATCAATCATTACAATTCAACTTATTGTCATACTACTTATTCATTTAGGTAATAACTACTTAAACAAGTTATAAATCGTTAGATCACATAAAATAATATTTATATTTTAATTTCATTACATTCTCATCTAAAATTTTTGATTCATTAAAAAACATATTCAAGTGGACAACATGAAACTGTGAGCCAAAGACAATTAAGGGAAAGCACCTCTAATTAGTTTTGGATCAACAATAGATTTTCTCAACACCTTATGAATAGCTCTCCCCCCTTAAAATAGCCAATCCAAGTGTCAAATGTCATGTACTTCTGTGATGGGATTCAAATGCTATAAATAGAAGAGACACCTGGCACCCTTTGAGCATGACTAAAATGCTGCATAAATACAGAAGCCACCATACCCTTCAATCATCACAATTAATACAAGTAATTTTGACACACATTCATGATACAATTTAATTTTTCTCTTTGTTTTCAGTTTCTTACTTCTACAAGTTGTTTACAAGCAGAAAATGGATAACTCCAACAACAGCATGAGCTACCAAGCTGGCCAGGCCAAGGGCCAAGCTCAGGTTAATTAGCCTTCTCGCTTTCCCATCCAAACACACCCACACACACACAAGAAAGAAAGTTGGGACCATTTATATATACATATTATATATATATAATACATACACACCAAATTTGGCAGGAAAAAGGTAACCAGATGATGGAGAAGGCGACCAATGCTGCACAATCTGCCCAAGAATCAATGCAACAGGTACTTTCTCAACAAGTTTAATATATACATTGCATTATATATATATATACATATATATACAAGTGCATGGTTTTTTCTTTTTTTTTTAATTTTATTTTATTTTTTGGGGGTTGTGTTTAAGGCTGGACAACAGATGCAGGCCAAGGCACAGGGAGCAGTTGATGCTGTGAAGGATGCAACTGGCATGAACAAATGAGAGGATGCAATAACTACCCTCTCTTGTTATGCTTCACTTTTGTTTTTCTTTTAATTTGTTGAAGTTTGGGTTTGGATTTCGTTTTGGCAATCTTCGGTTGCTTTTGTTTTGGGGATTGAGAATACTTTTTGTGTATGTTTCCTTTTTTCTGTACTCCAGGAAAGGAAAGAAGAGTCTGTCATGAAGTTCTCTTTCTAATCAAATAAATATCATTTTTTTCCCCAAATTTTTTATCTTCTTTCCATCTTATGGCATTACTTTAGAAAAACAAATATCAAAATAAATGGTTGATAATATATTAATAGAATAAGATTTTTAGAGTAACATTCTTGAATGATCATATTACTACTTTATAAAAGAAATATAAAAAAAAAAAAAAAAAGCAATCTCAAACGTAATATGCCGAAGTAGATAAAGACTTTTTTGACAAGATCAAAATTCTCTATTTCTGTAATTCATTCTATGAGTTGAGAAGCTAATGGGCCTCGATTGACCATGCGGGCATATATTTTTATGACCATTTCGGTCGTTCAAGTTTTCGAGGTTGTGGAATGACTTTATGATAATATTCTTCATGTTTGAATATTCTGATTATATAATAATATAGAATTATGAGTAAATTAAGCATTGACAAAAAAAAAGTTTTGAAATAAACCATATAGTAAGTAAAAATTATTGGTAGTGATCATGTTTTTTTTTTTAATTGAGATATTAGGTTGAAGTGAAATATGAAATGGTCCTAATTTTTAGTACATATGACTGAGATGATGTGTACTATACACAATTATATAGTCGTATTCTATTTATTCTACAAGAAAATTTGAATTTTTTCTTTTGGTCCATAAGAAAATTGTTCTGGACTTGGCTGATAACAACTATGTCAATAGAAAGGACCAACTTGACTAATGGGCTTGCTTGTAAGAATTGGAATTTTTGAAGATTTTGGAAAAGAAAATAAAAGTAAAAGTAGGAAATATATAGAAATCAATTAAAAAATTTTAAAAATAAAAAACATTTGATAAAAAATAATTTGTATTTAAATAGTAAAAATTAAAACGGTCTTTATTTACCCTTTTCTTCTTTCTTCTACCTGCTGTCAATAGGGATGGGGAAGTAGCGATCCTGATGGTGGAAATGGATTTCAAATAAATTAAGCGATCAAAAATATCTTAAACAACTTTAAAATATATACAAAAATGTCATAATCATAAAAAATGGTTATTAAACACTTCCATCTTTTGATCACTTTTTGGCTTTTCCAAAATTAAGAAAAATATAATTTTAAAAATTCAAGTAGAAGTAAAAGCGGGTGAAAAAATAATTCACTCTTCACCTTTTTCTATTTTTTTTTCTTTTTTGTATATTAAGGTGTACTTGAGTCGAATTTGGGGAAAAAAAAAATTAAATTCAAGATCAAATAAACTTCATATTTTGAATTCAAATTTGACTGATAAGAACTCTACCTCATCCCAATTAATTACGCATTATCAAGTGAACTTGAAATCGAAATAAAATAATGTTGATATAATATATATGTATAATAAAATAAAAAATAATATTAAATTATATACAATTTGTTAGTTCTCTTAAAAATATAAAATTTAAAAATAAATGAATTAAAATAAAGATTGAGCTCGAGTGATCATACATACTCAAGGCTACCTATTGTTGTTGTTGCAAATAAGTCCACATAATATTTCACTTGAGCACATTATAATATTCCTATTTTTTAAAGAAAAATATCTACAAATAGTACTATATTTTCTACGATTATATTTTATCCATAACATTTAAATGTTCTGATTTTCTGTTGAAACACTGGGGACAATGTTATATTTTATAAAATGGTTTTTAAAATGGTTTATCTCAATTAATATTTTTAAGAAAAGAATATAAAAAAATCAGATATTTATCAATTGAAGTCCCATAACTATTGATGTACATTTTTCAAGACAGATTATGTGTCTGTGTGTGTGTATATATTTGTTAGAATTTCTAAACTATTTCTTCCATAGTCTTTAATTCATCCTTGTCCACGTAGTCATATATTCTTCACATTATTATTTTTCCTCATAATTTTCAATAAGAATAAATATCTACTAAAAATTAAATTTTTGGATGCATTTGTGTGATTTTTTTTTTTTTTTTAAAAAAATCATGTTATTTTGAATGGACGTATTATTTGAAACATAAAAGGATTCTTGTTTTTAGTATCAAGTATCATAGTTTGATGTATACAAGTTTTCTAAATCAAAATTTTAATTACTGATCCCAAAAAAGAAAGGAAATCAAAATTTAGTTTAATGCTATGAGAAGCTCTGTATATAAACTCTCGATTAAAAATTTCCTTTGAAGCTCTAGTACATATATACAGCACTCAACACAACATTTTTTTATAGTTTATACTCTTAAGAATTTAAAAGATAAAATAAAACAAAACAAAACAAACATTGATGTGGTTGGAGGACTGCCAACTACTACGATGCAACTTCTCCACCATGCTGCGCAATATTTTTACATGAGCGCATTTTAATATATCTAACTTTTTTATGGATGATATGATTAATTAAGTTCATAAAAATAAAAAAGTAAAAAAAATATTTAAAAAGGCCTAATGGATCAAATAGATCAAATAAATAAAAAAGACAGAGAGCTCAATTAATTAAGTCCACTAATCCTATCCCTAGATTGGGGGTGGGGTTCGAGGCCGCGGGAGGGTATTCAGATTAGATTGGGGACAATTCCCCTGCTCTGAAAAAAAAAAAAAAAAAAGTCTATAGAAAATGACTATGAGTACTAAGCCCTAAAAAAACTAAACACAAAAAAATCATTCGCAAGAATTCGAAAAACTTCGAGAACATTCGAGAATTGGGAACTCTCTTGTTCTAGAGAAAAAGAATCTGAAACTCTGTTGATTATCGGCAATGATCCTATCTCCATTTGCTTACAACATCATCTTGGCGCTGTATGTGGGAAACTCTAAATAAAGAAGAAACGTTGAGGATGCTAATGAGATGCATAGCTGGATCAGCAAAATCTTGGAGAATATTCTTGAAGTGAATTATGAACCAAGCAATTTTTTTCTTTAGTTGGGTTCAGAAGAGTGTTGTTTTAAGCACTATAACAGTCAGAGTTTTTTTTATGGCTGTTAATGACATGAGATATGGAGGGAATGAGATGCAGAAGGAGACCTATGTTCGCATTTTGGATAATGATTATAATTCAGCTTATTTTGTACTTGAGAGTTGAGAATAATGAACAATCATTACAATTCAGCTTATGCTATACTGCTCATTCATTTAGGTAATAACTACTTAATCAAGTTATAAATCGTTAGATCACATGTGATAATATCTATATTTTAATTTATGTTATCATTATATTCTCACCTTTAATTTATAATTCACTTAAAAACATATGCAATTGGACAATATGAAAGTGTAAGGAAAAGACAATGAAGGAAACGCACCTCTAATTATTTTCGGATCAACAACAAATTTTCTCAACACCTTATGAATAGCTCCACCACCCCCCCCCCCCCCCCCCCACCAAAAAAAATAGCCAATCCAAGTATCAAATGTCATGTACTTCTGTGAATGGGATTCAAATGCTATAAATAGAAGAGACATGTGGCACCCCCTGAGTACTCCTAAAATGCTGTATAAATAGAGAAGCCACCAAACCCTTCAATCATCACAAGCAGTATAAGTAATTTTGACACACATTCATTATATAGTTTAATTTTTCTCTTTGTGTTCAGTTATTTTCTTCTACAAGAAGTTTACAAGTAGAAAATGGATAACTCCAACAACAGCATGAGCTACCAAGCTGGCCAGGCCAAGGGCCAAGCTCAGGTTAATTTTCACTTCCCACACACACAAAAGAAAGAAACTTGGACCATTTATACATACATACATATATATACAAACACTGAATTTTGCAGGAAAAGGGTAACCAGATGATGGAGAAGGCTACCCATGCTGCACAATCTGCCCAAGAATCAATGCAGCAGGTACTTTCTCAACAAGTTCAATATATACACTGCATTATATATATACACACACACACAAGTGCATGGTTTTTTATTTTTATTTTTTTAATTTTATTTTATTTTTTGGGGTTGTGTTTAAGGCTGGACAGCAAACGCAAGCCAAGGCACAAGGCGCAGTTGATGCTGTGAAGGATGCAACTGGCATGAACAAATGAGAGGATGCAATAACTACCCTCTCTTGTTATGCTTCACTTTTGTTTTTCTTTTAATTTGTTGAAGTTTAGGTTTGGACTTCATTTTGGCAATCTTTGGCTGATTTTGTTTTGGGGATTGAGAATACTTTTTGTGTTGGTTTCCTCTTTTCTGTACTCTAAAAAAGGAAAGAAGAGTATGTCGTGAGGTTCTCTTTCTAATCAAATAAATGTCATTTTTTCCCCAATTTTGTATCTTCTTTCCATCTTATGGCATTTCTTTAGAAAACAAAAGATCAAAGTAAATGGTTGATAATATATTAATAGAATAAGATTTTAGAGTAACATCTTGAATGATCATATTACTACTTTATAAAAAAAATGTATATAAAAAAAATGCAATCTAAAACATAATATGCGAATATTTTGACAAGATCAAAGTTCTCTATTTCTGTAATTCATTCTATGAGTTGAACAGCTATTAGGCCTCGATCGACCATAAGGGCATATATTTTTATGACCCTTTTGGTCGTTCAAGTTTTCGAGGTTGTGAAATGACTTTATGATAATATTCTTTATGTTTGAATATTCTAATAATAAAATAATATAAAATTATGAGTATATTAAGCGTTGACAAAATAAAAAAAATGTTTTGAAATAAACCATATAGTAAGTAAAAATTATTGGTAGCGATTATATTTTTCTCTAAATGGAGATATTAGGTTGAAGTAAAATATGAAATGGTCCTAGTTTTTAGTACATATGACTAAGGTGATGTGTACTATACACAATTGTATATTCGTATTCTATTTATTCTACAAGAAAAATTGAATTTTTTTTGTTTTTGTTTTTTACTTAATTTCCCTCGAATTACTAATTTCCCTTTCTACTAAAATTGGCTTCTGAGAATTCCATGCAGGGGTTGGAGTTGGACTAAGCATAGCATCTTGTGGATCAAAGTTTGGTCCATAAGAAAATTGTTTTGGACTTGGGTTTCAAATAAATTAAGCGGTCAAAAATATCTTAAACAACTTTAAAATATATGCAGAAATGTCAAAAGCATAAAAAATGGCCATTAAACCTTCCACCTTTTGATCACAATGGCTTTTCTAACATTAAGAAAAAAAAAGAATTTTAAAAATTCAAGTAGAAGTAAAAGCGGGTGAAAAAAATTCATTCTTCACCTTTTTCTATTTTTTTGCTTTTTTGTATATTAAGGGTGTACTTGAGTCGAGTTTGAAAAAAAAATTTAAGTTCGAGTTCAAATGATCATAATATTTTGAATTCAAATTTGACTGATGAGAATGCTACCCCATCCCAGTTAAGTACAAATTATCAAGTGAACTTGAATTGAATAGAATAATATTGATATAATATATATTTATTAATAAAATAAAAAAATAATATTAAATTATATATCAACTTGTTAGTTCTCTCAAAAATATCAAATTTAAAAAGAAATAAATTAAAATAAATTTAAAATAAAGATTGAGCTAGTGCAATCTCACATACTCCTAGTTTGATAGTAGATATAAAAGGCTACCTATTGTTGTTGCTGCAAATAAGTCCATATAATATTTCATTTGAGCATATTATAATATTCTTATTTTTTTAAGAAAAATATGTACAAATAGTGCTATACTTTTCTACCATTATATTTTATCCATAACATTTTAATGTTCTAATTTTCTATTGGAACACTAGGATAATGTTATATTTTATAAAATAGTTTTTAAAATTATAATTTAATTTTATAATGACATGCCGTTATTAGTTCTCAATTAATATTTTTAAGAAAAGAATATAAAAAAATTCAAATATTTATCAATTGAAGTCCCATAAGTATTGATGTTCATTTTTCAAGACAGATTATGTGTCTATGTGTGTAATTATTTGTTGGTGAATTATATCCACACCCCCTAAGGTTTGGTCTAATTACAAAAAAACTTTCATTATTTTGAAAATTACATATACTCTCTGACGTTTGTTGCAGTCCAACATTTCAACCCAACCGTTAGTCAACGTTAGGGTTTTGACCAATCACCATTAAAAATTTAAGTAAATTTTCAAAAATGCCCATCTGATAATTGACCTCATTTTTTACCAAATTTGACCTTTTCTTGTGGACAAGAATACCCCCCGGAGATGGCATTGTAAGAAATTTAAAATTTATAAGGGCTTATTTGTAATTACTATTTTAATTAATTCATATTCTAAAACATACTTAATTAATTAATATTTTTAATTTCATACTTAACAATATTATATAAAAACATATTTAAAACAACTAATTAAATTTTATTTATTGAAATAATAAATAATTAATTAATTAAAAACAAAATTTTATTAATTAAACCAATTATCTTTAATTAAAATTTAAACCAATTATCTTTACATTATGCATATATATATACATATATATATACACAATAAGATATATTATATATGCACAATAAATATATAGTATATATGCACACAAATACCCACCCCCACGCCCACCCCCAAATCCAGGGCAACAGCTGGTCGCCCACCGCCATGGCCAGCGGCGACTAGCCGCCTGACCAAGCATGAAGGAGGTCCTATTTTCTTTTTCTTTTTTTTTATTTTTCGTTAATTATTTATTTATTCTTTCATTAAATAAATTTAATTAGTTTTTTAAATATGTTTTTATATAATATTGTCAAGAACGTAATTTAAATAATAAGTAAATTTAATTAAATTATTGATATAATCACTTTTAAATTATTAAAGTTGTGTTTTATAAATAATATATCAAATAAAACTGTTAAATTTATATTTAAAACTTTAAAAAACTAAGGTGATAAAAATGTACCAAATAAATCCTTACAAATCTGAAATTATTACAAATAGGTTCAAGATATTTATGTCTTTAGATATTTCTAACAATTTTCTCATTTTTTTTGGCAATTTTAATCGAAGGGTATTTTAGTTATTTTGCACTTTCCATTAGCATTACATTTAAATTTCAAAGTTTTGGGGAGTATATGTAATTTTCAAAATAACGAAGATTTTTTAATAATTAAGTCAAACCTCAGGGATATAAATGTAATTCATCCTATTTTTGTTAGAAGTTCTAAACTATTTCTTCCCTAGTCTTTGATTCATCCTTGTCCACATAGTCATATATTCTTCACATAAAAAATTTTCCTCATAATTTTCAATAAGAATAAATATCTTCTAAAAATTTAAAAAAAAAAAAAAAAATTCAGAAGCTAGATGATAGAAAACTTTTTGACAACTAATTACTAGTAAGTTAAAGTTTTGTTAATGAATTTACCTTTTTTCAGTGCATAATTTTACAGATTATTTGTTTGTGGAAATTAATTCGTAATTTATACTATATATAAAGTATCTATCCTTTTTTTGTTGTGTTTTGAGGTAATCTTTCTAAAATATCCTCATTGTTATTTTTTTAATTTTCATAACTACTTAGATAGTTAGTTTTTCTCTTTTTCAATATTTTTTCTCTCTATTTTTTTTTTCCGTTTCCTTTTTAGTATTTTTTATTTTACTTATTATTAATATTTAAATAAATATATTAAAAATATTAAAAATTATAATAATACTTAAAAGAGTAAATGAATGTCTGCGAAATTCTAATATCGAGTGTACCAAAATTGTTAATGTTGATAATTATTTAATTTCAGATTATACGTTCCATTGTGAATTATTTGTCTGGGGTCTGTTCGGGTATTTCATATGACTCTCTCTCTCTCTCTCTCTCTCTCTCTCTCTCTAAAACCCTAATCCCTGTCTAAACCCCCTGAGCTCTCTCGTCTTCTCCACTTTGAAGATAAAAAAAAATAAAAAATAAAAAGAACAGCTCGAAATCAAATCTCGTTCGAGTGTGATACTATGAGAAATCAATGGCTGCGCTTGCTTCTCATCCGCTGCCGCACTCCGTCTCAGCCCTATGTTTCTCAGGTACAACATCTTCGCTCTTTCACTTCCGCACTTCTCCACCCACGTGCACCTGACGTGATCCCAAAACCCTTTGCTTCATGTCGTCATTTTACGTCTTCCCCTGAGCTAGCCGTTGAGCCACCCAAACCCCCCTCCGATCAAGCTATTCTATTAGCCGACATTTTTGCTAAACCTGGAAGGTCTAATGACGAGATTAAGCTGGATTTAGAATCTAAGAACGTGGTTATGACTCATGATTTGATTTTGAGTGTTTTGGGGAATTCCGATACTGATCTTGATGTTGCTAAGCGGGTTTTTGATTGGGTTTTGGAGAGTCAAAGCGAGAAATTGAGCTCCAAGTCGTATAATTTGATGCTTGGAATTTTGGGCGGTAGTGGGTTTGTGAAGGAAACTTGGGAAATGATTGGGATTATGAAAGAGAAAGGGTATGGTGTGTCAAAGGGCACATTTGTTAAAATTTCTGAGAAATTCCAGAAAGATGGGTTGAATGATGATGTTGAGAAGTTGAAGGAGTTGTATGCTTTAGGCTCGGCAAGTTGTAAGGATAATGATGCAAGTAAAGAGAATGCTGTCGGAAATGTTTGTTCTAGAATTAGTAAAATAATTAGGAGAGAAGTGTGGGGAGATGATGTGGAGAAACAGTTGCGAGAATTGGATGTAGAGTTTTCTAGTGATCTGGTTACAAGGGTGTTGGAGAATCTTGAAATGGAACCCAATAAAGCATTGATTTTCTTTAGATGGGTTCAGGAGAGTTGTTCTTTTAAGCATGATCAGCAATCCTTCAATGCAATGGCCAGAGTGTTGTCTAGAGAGGATCACAGTCAGAAGTTCTGGAGAGTTGTTAATGAAATGAGAAATGAAGGGCATGAGATGGAGAGGGAGACCTATGTTCGCATTTTGGAACGGTTTGTTAAGAAGAAAATGATAGAGGATGCTGTGGATCTGTATGAATTTGCAATGATTGGTGGGAATAAACCTTTAGTGCAGGACTGCACTTTCCTTTTGAAGAAAATAGTGGTTAGCAAGGAACTAGATATGGACTTGTTTTTGAAAGTCGTGAGGGTCTTTAAGGCCAATGGAAATGTATTGACTGATGCTAACCTGGATGCCACTATCAAGTCTTTGACTAGTGTTGGGAGGATGACTGAGTGCAACAGAATATTAGCAGCAATGGAGGAGGCTGGTTATGTACCTAGTGGTTCTTCACGATCTAAGATTGCCTTTAAGCTTAGTAGTGGTGGAGAAACAGGGGAGGCAGTGGAGTTTATGGATAACATGGTGGCTTCCCGACATATTTCAGATGACATAACTTGGGTGTCTTTACTTAAAGGGTTTTGTGTGGCTCGTGATCTGAATGAAGCATGTAATAGTTTCCGAGGGATGGTTGAGAAAGAAGGGACCTCTTGTGCTGGGCATGCTTTAGACTTGCTGGTCAGTACATATTGTCGAAAAAACAGACCAGTGGATGCATACAAATTCGTTTCGGAGATGGTCAACGACAAAGGCATAAGTCCTTGGCATACCACATACAAAGCATTGACATGCAAGCTGTTAGCTAAGAAACGTTTTGAAGAAGCTCTAGATGTTATGAGCATGATGAGGAATCAAGATTACCCTCCAGACTTGGATTCCTTTGTTCAGTATCTCTCGAGGACTGGTAGTGCTGAAGATGCTGTTAAATTTTCACAAGGCATGACATCAAAAAGATTTCCAGCAACTTCAGTGTTTCTCCGGTTATTTGAGGCATATCTTAAAGCTGGAAGGCAAACTGAAGCACAGGATTTCCTTTCAAAATGCCCCAGACACATTAAAAATCATGCTGATGTTTTGAATCTGTTTTGTTCCACAAAATCTGGGGTAGCCAGGACTCCAGATGTCCCTGCATAATATTTAGATATATTTAGATGTAATATTGTTGTTTCCTGGACACCATGAGTGGGCATGCCTAAAGTTATTGTTTTTGTTGCCTCTATTGCCATTTGCCAATTTATATATTTCGCGCAAGCCTGAATTTTTTATATCAATAAATCAAAAGTTACATAGAATCTCAACTAGTCTTGGGTAACTGCTGCATTTTCAATTTAGTTCTTCTATTGCAATGTCTTTCATTGATGGATCTGTGTTGAACTTGGATGGATGTAAATGGATGGAGCTGGTATTGAAATCCAGTTAGTTTCAAATGCTATCTTTGAAAGCCTATCTTGGATCTCTATGTTTTCATTCAACTTTGGGCCTCATGACTTTGCTAATGTGCCTGGATTTGTGCCTCAGCTCTTGCCTGTGTGTACGAGTTATTCTTAAGAAGTAAGGGCCAAACATCCGGCAGAAGTTTTAACTTTTCAAATTTCTAAGTGATAACCTTTCATCTAATTGATTGAGGGACTTGATCTTGTTCGCATGATGGAAACTCCAATTTTAAACCATTATGCCATTCTATTTCTTTCTAGTATTCAACTGTTAAAAGGAATATAGAACAATCGTTCATGAGCTTCTTGACATAGGAACTGAATTCTATAAATTTGTTAACTATGAGTTGGGCTCATTAGCCATTTATTCATGAAGGCTGAATGCTTAGCAGAGAATATGAATAAGAGGTTCGTGGGATCGACGTGAAGGGACCGTGACTAATGGTAAATGCTTAGCAGAGAATATGAATAAGAGGTTCGTGGGATTGATGTGAAGGGACCGTGACTAATATTTTTTGTGGGAAGTCCTGGAAAAGTGAAAACCTCATGTCTGGTTCTGTATTTTATGAATATGGAATTATTTATGATATATTAATTAGTTTGACTGCAGCATTTTGTAAATAAGTGGTCATCATTTGTTCAAGCTGCGGATTTCGAGCCTAATCAGTCCCAGACAGATAAACATGAGCCTCAAAGCTTCATAACGGAAATCAATTTCGCCAGACGATTTACTCACTCTCTTCATTACTTTGGATGCTTCTTTTTCTGATGTTTCCTTTTCCTATCCAGTTCCGTAACCTAAAGGGCTCCGGTCCCTACTCCCTTGTACCTCAAAATAGTTGGAAAATCGAATGCTAATTGTTCGAACTGAGAGATCTTGATGGAGACTTGTACATTTACTCGAGCATTAATAATTTCTTCTTATTCCCAGGCCTCATTTAATAGGTGTAATAAGATTATATTAGGGGTTTCTGTATTTACTCGATACGTGTTTATTATGTTAAATTATTGTGATGGGCCCAAAACAGATTAGTTAATTTTGGATGCGGCCTAAGCCCGAATTGTAGTTGTGATTAATGTACAATTAAATCTCATCCTATAAATGGAGTTTAATAATCTCACCTAATATCTTAACATGCAAAATTATTAAGTTATCCTAATGCAAGTGATCAATACACCCTCAATTTAAACATGATTGCAAAATCTAATGTCAAAATTTGTCCATAAATGACACAAATTTTGGCATTTAGGGGTTAAGCACCAATGTCTTCAAACTTTGGCGTCTTGACAAGATGTTAAAGTTATTCTTAGCCTATAAATGGCAGCAAACCTTGGCATTTAGGGGCTCGCCGTCAATATCTTCAAACTTCAGTGCCTTAACAAGATGCTAAAGTTAATCTTCTTCATCAAGCGAAATACAAAATTATAAGAAATCACTCAAATCTCTTGCAATATATGACGAGCACTACACAAAATTACATAATCTTGAATATCAAACACGACCTTAATGTATGTACATAGATTGAGACAAGCAGAGAAAACGACCGTTCATCCCTATTGTGCCAATTTTTTTTATGGTCATCTTTGTCCATATGGGCCAAGATGCATTATTAGGGTTCTTAGAGTTGCTCCAAGGTCCAAATTAATGAATGAGACCCATCCATGAGCAAAACGCGATGATTGTGACAAAACCATCCCATTTGAGGTGTCTGTCTCCATGTGATCTATGAACACTAAGCATCAAAAAAGCTTTTCTCGAGTGCAGGTTCTCTGTGAAATTTCTGACTTGGAGTCTTCTGTTTGAAACATTTTGGTGAGGCTCCCTCTGTTGCTGCTCAGAAACAATGTGGAGGAAAACAAACATTTATGTGTGACAAAATGCAATCAAGCTGTTATGATTAGTAGCTATTACCGCGGGAGTGCTCTCTGCATTTATGTTTGGATGCAGAAAAGAAGGGGGGGACCATAAGTGGAAGAAAATTGAGTCCCTCTTCCCACCGACATGTCATGATTTTCACTATTAGTTTTAGTTAGTTATATTTCATGGGACCCTTCATTTCTTTTTTCCTTTTTCTTTTTTTGGTAAATTTCTTGTAAATAGAGTAGATGGACACTTAAAAATTGAAGAAATATTGTTTTATGTGATGGATTCTTCCGGACATAAAGTAAGAGCCTGTTTGGTTTTATTTTCAAACCCCCTTTTCACCAATTTTACTATTCCAAAAATAAAAATCATCGCTTTTTAAAAATTTTCACCCAACATAATTTCAATTTTCATTTTCAAAACACATTCTCCAATAACTTATATATCTTTTCTCAATAACCTATATATCTTCTCTTTCTATTCCATTATTTCTATCTCTTTCCACTTACAACTTATATAATCATTACATTTCCAAACATTTCATCCAAATACATTTTCACTTCTACATCACATCACATCACATAACTAATTCTCATCATTTTAGAAATAATGAAAATGGAAAATGGAAATGGAAATAAAACCAAACAGGCCCTTAGGAAACGATATTTTTAAATCAAAGTAGTATACAATCAGCCTAATTTTTCTTTTTCATTTTTATATGCACATATACATAGACATACAAAAGTTTGTTAGGGTCTGAATCTCAAGTCTCACATATATAAATGTAAGAACGATGCTGCTGACTAAGTGACCACTTGACACACTCGACCATAATTTAAAGATAAAGTTAAGATTTTTGAGTTAAAATCTTAAGAATAAAAGCACATATTAATTTGACAACCATTCTAGTTTTGTTTTCTTTCCTACAATTAGTCACTTTTGAGTTTTGATCCTCTATTCCACTCCATATTTTATTTCTTATTTTAACTTGATGTATATATGTCATATGTATTTGATTCTCACTTAATTATTTTTATAAGAAAATATTTAATATGCATGTCATATATCCATAAAATGAAATAAGGATGGAACATAAATTAGAACAGATGATCTGAATTAACAATTAATTAGTTCTAATGTTAATTTAATGTAGAACGATTTTCAGTTACCTAAGTTCTTGTTGAGTTGTGTGATATTCCCGTTTGGTTTTATTTTCAAACACACTTTTTCTATTATCTACTATTCCAAAAATAAAATTTTTCACTTTTTAGAAATTTTCACCCAACATAATCTTCATTTCCATTTTTAAAACACATTCTCCAATAACTTATATATCATTTCCCAAGAACCTATATATATTTTCTCTCTATTCCATTATTTCTATTTCTTTACACCTACAACCTATTAAAAACAACATAATCATTATATTTCCAACATAATCATTACATTTCTAAACATTTTATCCAAATACATTTTCATTTCCACGTCACATCATATAACTAATTCTCATTATTTTATAGATGATGGAAATGGAAATTGAAAATGAAAATAAAACCAAACGGGCAAGTGTTTGCTTGCAAGCAAAATTGCCATTTCTATCCTCTGCTTCAAGAAATATGAACTCCCTTCGACTGAGATTTCCTAAGTGGGTTAACTAAGACACATAACACAATGGCTAAAAATATTACTTCTATTAATAGAATTTTACCACCTTACGTTGTTTAAAAAAATTTTTTTTTTTTTTAAACTCTTAAACACCGGATAAGATATTTTTGAGAACAAAATAAATTTATTTAAGAGTTCAAGCATAAAGCTATGGATAAATAAACTTCAAATTATTCAAAATTATCGAACACATCACATTAAATAATTTATATTATTTTTTTAATTAATAAATGAGTAGGGTTTCATGCCAAACTACGTACAACCACAAGATAGTGTTTCTTCCTTTTTATCTTTATATGAACAAAAAAGGGGACATGTCTTGACAACAACATTGCTCTTCCTCATGGCAATGTGGGTTGTGAGTACATTGTATGATTGTTGGGATGGGTTTCAACTAATTATTTTGTCCAAAATTGATAAGATTAAGGTTATATTTGGAGATTAATTATGATGATTGGATCAACACACTACATTAATCGACACAATTATATATTTAATCTCTACAAAATTCAAATGAACTTAATTATCACTTGGCTCACCAATTCAAGATAAGAAAAAGAGTAACACAAATGTAATGTAGAGGATGATTTTGTTTCATTAATGAAGGATAACGTAGGACCAGTTCATTAGTTTGTTTTCGCCCCGATCGCATGTTGCCGCTGCTTCGAATTTCTGTGGATTACCGTTATCAAATCATGCTGTCTCTAAAAATAAAGGAGTTCAAAAAAAATTAAAAATAAAAAATAAAAAATAAATAAGAAACACAATTGTTTTAATTTAATTATTGGTGATTTTCTGATTTTTTTTTTAAAGGAAAAATTGCAGTTCATTGTTTTATTTTTATATGTCATAAAGATAGAGTGTGTAAAATATTTGATTGTAGACATGTACACTTGACATATGTACGTAAAGTGGAATATATGACAAAATTTTAATAGATTATCAATATTAAATTTATTGTGGATCTCGTTATTTTTTTATGTTTTCAGTCAAATTATTAGGTGATAAAAAATTACTAATAAATTTAGTGTGGGCCTCATTGTCTTGGAATAATACAAAAAAATTATTATTTATTATGTTAGTGGATCGTACTGGAACACAATATATTTAATTTTGTATGAATCATGTTGTCTTAGAAAGATAGAAAAAAAAAACTATTGTAATTAACTAGTAGACTAGGTGGTGACAAATTTGTGTAGTATTTTTTTTTTAATTTTTCTAATATTCTTATGTACTTTTAAACTTTAGTAATAATATCCCCAACATTTTTATGTATATTTTTTAATTTTTTAAATAATTTATAGTTTACATATATTTAAAAAATTTAGTAATAACTTTTATTTATTCTTTACCTATTTTAGTTTTGTAAAATTTAAAGTAAAGTTTTAGGTTCATATATACAATCAAATAATTTATAATTAAGTTAAGTTTAGGCCCACTATGACACTTTTATTTTATTTGTTTGAGAACATATTTGTCAAAAATAGACTTTAGAAATTAGATGAAAGACGGTTTTTTAGCTGATTCTTTAGTTACTTATATTGAGTAAGATATTGTTAAAATTTTTGATATTGATTCGATCATTAATAAATATTATGATATAAAGAGTGTCGTGCTGAACTTCAATGACAACATCTACTTTGAATTCATAAATTATGTAATTTATATTTGAACTTTTATGTTTATAATTGCCCCACCCCAAGTCTCAGTTTTGGTTACATCTTTCAGAGTAGGTGTAGAACTATAAATGATATTTGAAAACTCATTTACCGTTCGCGTTTGTATCTGTTTATGCAAAATTTATCCGCATCTGTTTAAATCAGATATTATCCGTATTCAGTTAATATATATTCGATTATAAATGAATACAAATATGTTAAATGCATATCTGATTTGTTTAATATATATCCCAAATATATTTATTAGATAATATATTATTTATATTTTTTCATAAAAATCTCATAATCCATATATGTATTTATGTGAATTATAATTGAAGAATTGGAAAAAAAATAAATTTAAAAATTATTGTAATATAAGAAGAAATTGAAGAATAAAGTTAATCAACATAATTATTTTTTATTGACTTTATAATTAATATACTTAAATGCCATTATTAATATTAAATAGTACTAGTAATTAATTATAAAGTCAATTATTAATTAAAAACTATGCTATTTGTTTGATTGCTTTCTTTTTAATGAAATTGTATAGTTCTTTATAATTAAAAATATGTACTTTTTATAGATTCATATATTTGGATATTCATAAATAGATATCTAAATAATTATTATCAAATATGAATATAAAAAAATAATTTAAATACGAATAAGTTTAATCAAATATAAATACATTTAAATAATTATAATCGAATACAGATATATTGGAATTCGACCGATATCCGATGGATACGAATTTGGATATTATTCTTAAATATTCGTCAAATTCATATTCGTATCCAAATATTCGAAAAATTAAACGGATACGAATATGAAAAGTGTATCTGATTTGTTTAATAACTTTTTACACTTCTAGTAGGTGTTATAGATCTGAAAATGATAATTAAGGTATGGGAATGAAAAATATTATAATTTTATCGAAAAAGAGATGAATAATCTTATTTTTTAATCAAAATAGTTTAAAACGCAAAAGTGTTTTGTTTGAAATACAACCAATTACAGCTTAAACACCTAAAAACCCAGAGAAAAATATATTTGATTATAGCCTAAAAAATTTAGCTATCTTTTGAAAACCCTTGATTATTTCCTTAAAATAAATAAATAAATAACAAAAAAATTTGACTAGGGTTTCTGTAGAAAAAGAAATGTCAAATGAAGGGCCAAAAATAGAGTTTGGATTCACTAGTTTGCAACTACTGGTCCCAAAGCATCCCACTAACATCACCACCACCACCAGTAAATAGTTTAATTCCTTTTCCTTGGGCTGTCTGTGGGGATCTTAGGAGGAAGGAGACAATTGTGCCCAGCTGTGTTCAATCCATAAGGGCCTAATCGCTGGATATTTTTGTCATTTTCGTATTTAAAGCCCTCTGTTCTTTCTCCCTGTTTGGTCAATTCCTTCTTTCTGTTAATCAGGCATTGGGTTGCATTATGTTTGTATCCATCCTCCTCAAATGACCCATCTCTTGTCCTAGCTTTTGGTCTTTTTCTTCTTCTTCTTCTTATTATTATTATTTTAAATTTAACTTGCAATTATTGTACTTAAGCTTATTGCAATCATATATAATTTTTTTTATTTTGTTCAATCAAGTTTTATTTTATTTTTAAAAAAAAAATTATTTCTTTTGGTTTTGGGGTATGAATTATTTTTACTTATATTTGAAGAAAGAAAGAAATAAAGGAGTAAATAGCAAAAGATGGCATTTCAAATTGGAGACGATGAATCTTGTTTATTTCATCTCTCGTTAAATATTAGCGATTTTGACATATTCTAGGTGTTTGCTAAAATTTTTATAATATAAAACAAATAAAAATATCTATGTGTTCTCCTTTTTTAATATATTAATTTACATTTGTACATAAATAAATAAAAAGTTATAATAAAATTGTAATATTAGGGTATAAAATGGTTGGATTATAAATAATAACTACTGCATAAATTATAGTTATGGAGAGTAAAAAATAAAAATAAAAGTTTGTTAGATGCAAATTGAAAAGCACACCAAAAGGGATTTAGTGCTTTATTAATTGTATAAACAATATTATGATAGGTCGACTTCCGTGCTCTTGAACCTATTCAGTATAGGATTTGAATTTTTTCCTTATAAACATTCATATTGTTGCTTTATTTGTTCTTCTTACAAACATTCGTACTGTTGTTTTATTTATTGTAATAATCAAAATCTTTTCCAATTCATTTAAAGTCCTTACATTATAAAGACATTTTAGTCATTGTTATGAATTTTGAACTTTAGCTCTCCCTTTTTATCTCTTTTTTCATTCATGATGTAACTTATCACCCTTTTGATGGATATGTTTAGTTATTGCAATGCATTTTCAACTTTAGCTCTTCCTTTTTGAGAACATCCTTTCTCATTGGTCATGGTATATGATATGGATATAATAGTCCAAGCTAAAGCTAAAGGTATACATTAAGGTTGCTATAACAAGAATTTAGCTCAAACACGTCTCTGTTAAGCTGAGCTAGCCTGGTTGACTGAGCTGAACTTAAGGAAAGAGTTGAGCTACACTCAGAAGAAGAGCCAAGCTACACTCAGAAGAAGAGTCGAGCTGCACTCAGATTCACTTTGATTCCAGCAGTTCAATACACGAGCGAAAATGAAGGAACATGGGGTCACACGTGTCCAAATATTATGAATTCAGTTATATTAGGACACTTTGTGATATGGTGGGTAGTTTTCATCTCAAGTAGTGGAATTGGTGGTCAAATAAAAGAGTTTCTGGTAGAAAGTTGTAAGATATGATTCATACAAATTAGAAAAATAAAATTTATTTTTGTTTTTGTTAATTGGTGCTCTGCAAAATTATTTTTTGGCATCAATTTGGCGTCGTCTATGGGAAAAGATTAAGAGTTAAGGCGTGAGGAAATGAGTAAATCTAGAGATAACATGGAGATAGGTACTTCTAGGACAATGCAGACTGAGCCAGTGACCATGGTTCCCGCAGTTCGGCCTTCAGTAACTATGGCACCAGCCACCTTGATGGAAGAGAAGGCCATTTCAGTCTCTACAATGGTGGGGCAGATGACCATTAAACAACTAGCTAATTTTTTGTGGTCTACGTTTAGTATTATTGCTTCCACTCAACCTGTCGGAGCAGCGCCTGCCGCACCTCTCCAGGTGTCGCCAAATCACATGGCCATTCCTTACATGTTGGGGATGGCACCTGCTATCCCTCTAACTCTTATGCCGGTGCCGTTCCCTCCTGCTTCCATTGTGGCTAACCCAACACCTACCCCCAGAAAGGTAGCCATGTCGGGGGACACCTACCCCTATCGGTGGGAGTCCTACTCCTTGTCCTATGGCCACTCCGGCCTCAAGGGCAGTTGCACAAGATACGATCGTAGCCGGGCCACAAATTCCTAATAATCCTGGGCTACTCACGACAAGAGGGCAAGAGCCAATGGTGGCGCCCGTAAGAGGATTATTGGATGAGATAGCGAAGTTAGGAGGTGATCGAGGTCTGCTCAAGGAGATAGAGATGAAAATCCCTACTTAACTGGCAGATGACTCTAAGGCAATGGCAGAAAGTCAGGTGTTAGTGTGATGTAGTTGCGATAAGAAGAAGTAGAAGCCCCAAGCAGATTTGGTTTTGGAGATGGAGGAGATGGGGAGGGAATTAAGGGAGATGAAGAGAAAGATAGGAGGAAAGGTTGGAGATAGGGGTGTAAATGGATATTAAACGGATTGGATACATTATTTTCATATTTGTATTCGTTTAATTTTTTGAATATTTGGATACGAATACAGATTTAACGGATATTTAAAAATGATATCAAAATTTGTATCCGTCGGATATCGGTCGGATTCGGATATATCCGTATTCGATTATAATTATTCAGATGCATTCATATTTTATTAAACTTATCCGTATTTGAATTATTATTTTATATTCATATTCGATGATAATTATTTAGATATCTATTTACAAATATTCAAATACGTGAATCTATGAATTTATAACAAATACATATTTTAATTAATAGAAAGAACTATATAATTTTATTAAAACGAAAACAATCAAGCAAATAGCATAATTTTTAATTAATAATAGACTTTATAATTGATTGTTAGTACTTAATAATAATAACATTTAAGTATATTAATTATAAAGTCAACCAACAATAATTATATTGATTAATTTTATTCTTCAATTTTTTCTCTATATTATAATAAGTTTTTTAAATTTATTCTATTTTCTTCCCAATTCTTCAATTATAATTTATATATATAGATATATATATGGATTATGAGATTTTTATTGAAAAATATAAATAATATATTATTTAATAAATATATATTTGGATCGAATATTAATGGATCGGATACGTATTTACCATATCCGTATCCATTTATAATCGGATATCTACAAATCAAATACAGATAATATCCTTTAAACGGATGCGGGTAAATTTTGTATAAACGGATACGAATGCGAACGGTAAATGAATTTTCGAATATAGTTGAAGAGGATGTCAAGGCTTCTCCGTTCATTGAAATTATCCTGCATGACCCCTTCCTAAAGAATCACAAGTCTTTCGCTATGCCCAGGTACACCGATATGACTGATCCTACCGATCACCTGTAAGAGTTCGAAAATCTAGCTTTGTTGTATCAATTTTTGGATGGGGTGAAGTGTCGAACTTTCTTGACTACTTTGGGAAGAGTTGACCAGAGATGGTTTGGGCAATTATCTCCTCGGTCCATTCACATGTTTGGGGATTTCGCTAGGAAGTTCTTTACTAGCAACAAACATTACCGGCGCAGTGCTCAGAGTTTACTCTCATTTTGGCAAGGCAAGAATAAAACATTAAGGAGCTTCTTTACACGATTCACCACAACTGCACTGGAGGTTCCATTAGCTACTCCCGAATTGCTAGGTGTTGCCTTCGCTCAAGGGCTCTAACCTGGTCCTTTCTGCAGGTCCTATGGCAGGCAGAAAAATATATCCATGTAGAAAAGGATTGCGAAGCGAAAGAGAAGGAGTTTAGGTAGAAAAGAAAGGAAGAGAGGGAGGACGCAAACCACCTTCAACAGAAGGATTAAACCTCGAAGCTTTCAGGTAATCAAAGTACTGAAGGGAGAAACATATGAGCTAGAGACTTTGGAGGGAAAGAAATAGCTCGGTCGTGGAATGTGCAAAACCTCAAGCATTTTTACACTCTTTTCACGTCATATACAACTGCATAGCTCGAATGAGCCAACTTACAAAGGATTAATGTCCGTCAGCTCAGATAAGCTAACTAGCAAAGGACGAATGTCCAACAAAAATCAACTGGATGTGCTAACAAAGGACGAATGTCCAAGTAAAAAAGGGTTAATGCCAAAGTAAAATCAGCTCAGATGAGCTTACAAGCAATGGATGAATGTCCAATAGAAATAAGCTTGGATGAGCTAACCAGCAAAGGACAAATGTCCAACAAAAATCAACTTGGATGAGCTAACAAAGGACGAATGTCCAAGTAAAAAAGGGCGAATGACAAAGCAAAATCAGCTCGAATGAGCTAACCAACAAATGACGAATGTCCAACTGAAATCAACTGGATATTTACCCAAGCTGATAACTTGGTTGCGCCATCAAATGCACAGCTGAATCTTGGGCAAAGAATGTGCCAACACTTGGTTCAAACATGTTCTTAACAAGCAATATGAGGTAAAAAAAAAAGTTCCATTCATTTCATTTTTTCATATTAAAATTACAAAAGGAGACAAAGAGCAATTCTCCATGGCATAGCAATCAACACATACAAAATAAGCAGTTCATAGAAAAGTTGGTCCCTACAGTACTAGATATCCTAATTAGCATCAGCTTCAAGATGATGGAAAAGTGGGAAGATCCTCCGCTGCATTGGAAGCAGCCTTCGTGGCACTGGGAGTAGCATTTGTGGCATTAGGAGCAGTTATCTCGATCGGTGTCGCAACATCAAGAGGATTATTCTGTTCAGATAACTCGGCCATAGGAGAAACTTCGGCCGGAGAGGATAGCTCAGTAGGGACATCATCACCTTCCACACTAACTTCCCCTTCATCCTCTGAATCAGAAGCTAATCAGTGCAGGTGTTGATACCATGGTAAAAATACCTCAGGGCTCTCCTCACTGACATCTGCATGAATTCATTACTCTTCAAAAACTCATCTAAGCATGTTGGGTTCTTGAAGGAATAGTCGTAGGCGCTATACACCTCAGTGGGCAAAGAAATGAAGTGATAAAATTGGTTCCCGCATTCAATTCGCAAGTGGCAATCTAGTAGAATTAATGTTGCCGCTGGTCTCAGCAATAATGAAATTAGAATCTAAAGTTGCATGGTAACATGTCTAAGCCATTATGGAAATAAAGTCAACGGAATTGCAAGGTAGCTCATCTTGGCATAAAAGATGGCAACAAAATCCAAGGCCTTTTGTCTCGGCATTTTATCTCGGCAATTATGGAACCAATGAAGCTGCACGGCAATTGCCTTGCATCTCGGCAATTGATGGTAACAATCAAAGTTATATGGCAACTTCAGTTGGTAACAAAATAAAAAATTAGCTGATTATTCATCTTAGCAATGGCAGTTAAATCAAAGATTGCATGGGAAATCTTGGCAATAATACCAAAGACTGCACGAAAAATCTTGGTAGTAAAATCAAAAACTGCATGGGAGATTGGCTCGGCAATTATGGAAACAAAATCAACGTTGCAAGGCAACGCGTCTCGAAAATGGTAACAAAATCAAAGGAATTTGCATGGCAACACGTCTCGGAAATTATAAGAAAATCAAGGAATTAACATGGCAACTCGGCTCAGCCATGGCAGCAAAATTGAATTAGTTACACCCCGCCCCTCAGTGATTAAATGACAAGCAAAATCGAAATTAGGTCTTCCTTTCCATCTCGGCAATTAGCAAGCTTAATCTACGTTTTGCTTGGACTAGGTTATAGTTCAAACCACTTTGAACTAAATTCTGGGAGGAGATGTGATATGGACATAATAGTCCAAGCTAAAGGCATACATTAAGGTTGCTATAACTAGAGTTTGGCCTAAACATGTCTCTGTTAAGCCAAACTAGTGTGGTTGACCGAGCTAAACTTAAGGAAAGAGCCGAGATGCACTCAGATTTACTTTGATTCCAGCAGTTCAATGCACGAGCGAAAATGAAGGAACATGGGGTCACATGTGTCCAAATATTATGAATTCAGTTATATTAAGATACTTTGTGATATGATGGGTAGTTTTCATCTCAGGTGGTGGGATCGGTGGTCAGATAAAAGACTTCCTGGTAGAAAGTTGTAAGACATGATTCATATACATCAGAAAAATAAAATTTGTTCTTATTTTTGTTAATTGGTGCTACTGCAAAATTATTTTTTGGCATCAGTATAATAGTAATTTTATTTCCCTTTTGATGGATGAGTTAGCCATGGATCAACCTTCTTCCTCAACAATTTTGAGCCAGCCCCACACAAAATTTAAGGCTGCAAGGCTACATTTATGATATATTAAGTTAAGAAACCCTCATTCATATTTAATTTTAGTATTAATTTTATCTTAAAAGTTATTTAAAAAAATAAAAAAAAGACACCCTTACGTTTCTTGATTGTAAAGACAACACGTTTTTCTCTTTCTCTTCTTTTCTTTTCTTTCTTTTTTCTAAGAGAAAGCCAGGAACAAGTAGAGAGAATCTTTACTTAATCCCTTTAATTTTACTTTTGGGGAGCAATATTCTTTTCTTTTTTGTTCTTTTGACTAGTCATCGTATAATAGTTGAAGCAATACTTACAATTATCGATGCAGAAATAACTTTTAAATCTAATTGTGTTTATATAATTTTATTTTATGGATCATTTTATATTAAATTATATGCAACATATTTGATCCAAAAAATTCTTATATTAATATCGATAACATAAAAATTGTCCTTTTTAAATAGAGATATGTACCAAAATATACTCTCAATGGTCGGGTTTAATAACATCTCATGAAATTTATTTATTATATGTATTAATCATTGATTAATTAAAATATTAATAAAGAAAAAAAAATAAAAAAGAAAGGAAAAGAAAAAGTACAAAAGGAGAGATGAAAGAAAAAGTGAAAAAGAAGAAACAAGTTTGTTTGCCCGTAATGATAGAACTCAAGTCACGCGCTCCAAATGGGGCTGAATCTAAGCAATATTCTGCCCTTCATCATATTAGAAAAAGAGAGTAAGAGAGGCGTGGAGGTGGGCAGCTTTATTTCTTCAAAAGTGCTTCCTTTTTTATTTTCCTTAATATTTTGGGCAAAACACATATTCCTTAATCAGTTTTTCCTTTTTTACCACAAAAATAATGATTAAGGATGCAAGAATTACGGCAGCCAAACAAAGATCCCCATAGTAATCTTGCAAAATTCTTGTACCTTGGATAATGGTCATGGGAAGGTGACCAAAACCCACTATCAATGTCTAAGCCACTTTTTCTCATTGAGATTCTCACATTCTTTTAAAATATATATTACATTTTGGGACTTTATTGAATGGCCAAACTCAGGGAATGTTGGATTCCCCTCTGTCCTTCGCCATTATTACACAGCAAAAACATATACAGATAAATAGATATGTACTTATGTGTGTATATATGAAATTTTTATTTAGATAGGTGAAAAAAATAGTATTATCATTACATAAAGTTAAGAGAGATAATGACAAGATTATGTTGTACTTACCCCAGAGGACTCCATTTTTCCATGCAATAAGATGGCTACCTAGTGTGACTGACTGGCCCATGTAGATATTTGAATTATTTTTGTCTGGGCATTGTTTTTGTCTTGGATAACTGCTCAAAAAATTTGAAAATCTTGGAAAGAATAATATAAAAAAATGTCTCAAAATAAATAATCTGTTATTAGTAGGATTTATCCCATCTTAGGTTAAAAATTTTAGTTTGTAAAAAGTATTCTTTTCTTGACAAGCTCCTGACCCGTGACAGGCATGCTAGTTTCCTTTATACAGCACAAAAGACTGAGTAACTTTTTCTTGGACTGGCACACTGTGGAAATGAATTTCTGGCTTAGAAAGAAAGAACTGAGTTCTTCTCATCTGGAGATTATTACAATACTAAAAAAGATAGCCATTTGAAAGCTTATTTCACCACGGAATAGCTTCATTTCAGGTGTATTTAGCTTCTATTCTATTCATCAATTGGAATGAGAAGAGAGATGGAAGCAGCGGCATTTTGGGCCATCATATTTCTGTCCTTTTGGAGCTCTACAATAGGTTTGCTTTCCCCCAAAGGTGTAAACTTTGAAGGTACCAATCATATCCCAATATGAGATTTTTTTTTTTTTCTTTTTTTGTTTGTTGATACTTATTCTTGAAGTAAATGGAGCTATCTTATCTGGGCTTTTTCTGTATTTAGTGCAAGCTTTAATGGGCATAAAAGCTGGTTTGAGGGATCCTCATGGGGTTCTTGAGAATTGGGATGGGGATGCTGTTGATCCATGTAGCTGGACTATGGTCACTTGTTCCTCTGAGAGTCTTGTTATTGGCCTGTAAGATCTTTTCTATTGTAGATTTCCTCAACTTCCTTAATCCTTAGGGAAGCAGAAAGATTAGTAGCATATTAATTTGGTTAATAGATTGTCTTATGCAGAGGGAGTCCTAGTCAGAATTTATCTGGTACTCTATCTCCAAGCATTGGAAACTTAACAAATCTTCAGATAATGTAAGTGTAAAATGCTAAAACTAGGACTTCTCATGATTAGTTTTCTGTAAGAAGATTGTTTCTGATAGATGGGATTTTTTTTCAGATTATTGCAGAACAATAACATAACAGGGCCAATCCCAGCTGAACTTGGGAGGCTTCCAAAGCTTCAAACGCTTGATCTTTCTAATAATTTCTTCAGTGGCAGCATTCCTCCTTCTTTAGGACACTTGAAAAGTCTTCAATACATGCAAGTATTTAAACTAATTAAGAGAAAGAAAAAAAAAAAAAAAAGAAGAGAGAGAGAGAAAAACTTGAGTTGATGAAATCTTTTAATCTCTTACATGATTTGTTTTGCTGTATCAGGAGGCTCAATAATAACAGTCTCTCTGGAGAGATTCCAATGTCCTTAACCAACATGACACAGCTTTCTCTAGTGTAATCCTCTTTTTCTTCTTGCGACAGACAGCAAATACTCTTTTCTGGGGTACAATGTTTGTAAACTTTTGTCGTGTCTTAATCTCAGGGACTTATCTTACAACAACTTGAGTGGCCCTGTTCCTAGGTTCCCTTCCAAGACATTCAAGTGAGAATTTATGCCTTCTTTAATGGGCTGTATACTGGAACTTAGACAATTTAACATATCTGCTGCTTGTCTTGACTGTTATTACAGTGTCATTGGGAACCCCTTGATATGTGAGAAAGGTTCCGAGCCACAGTGTACTGGCGGCATAACGTTGATGCCAATGTCCATGACTTTGAACACTTCACAAAGTACAATAATTCTAAACTTCTAATTCTTGGTTTAATTTTTTCTATATGTTATCTGTTTATCCTGAAGTTATCTTGCATTCTTCCAATAGCTGCTCTTGCGTCTGCCAAATCAAAACGTCGCAAGCTTGCCCTTGCAATTGGAACAAGCCTTGGTTGCATCTGTTTACTTGTCTTAGGATTTGGGCTTTTCTTATGGAGAAGACAACAAAGACACAAACAACAAAAATTCTTCGACGTTAATGGTCTGAAAAGAAAATTTTGATATTCAAATTTTATTACTAAAATAAGCTAGTTTGGGTCTTGAACTGATATATATGTTCACATTAAAATCTCAGACCGTCAACATGAGGAAGTCTCCCTTGGAAATTTAAGGAGGTTTCATTTAAGGGAACTGCAGCTTGCAACCAACAACTTTAGCAGTAAAAACATCCTAGGAAAAGGCGGCTTTGGAAATGTCTACAAGGGCTGTCTGGAAGATGGCACGGCCGTGGCTGTAAAGAGACTTAAAGATGGTAGCACTGCCGGTGGGGAGAGACAATTTCAGACAGAAGTTGAGATGATCAGCCTAGCTGTTCATCGCAACCTCCTCAGACTGTACGGATTTTGTATGACAGCAACTGAGAAGCTTTTAGTTTACCCCTACATGTCGAATGGAAGTGTGGCGTCTCGTCTCAAAGGTACCTAATCTAGGTTATTTTTCATTGTCCCTTACCAATGAACTAGTCCTATAATATTGTCCGGTTTTACTTTGAACAGCAAAACCAGTCTTGGACTGGGGCACAAGGAAGCGGATTGCCTTAGGGGCTGCAAGGGGACTGTTATATCTCCACGAGCAATGTGATCCAAAGATCATTCACAGGGATGTTAAGGCAGCCAATATACTTCTTGATGACTATTGTGAAGCAGTTGTGGGAGATTTTGGGTTGGCAAAGCTTTTGGATCACCAGGATTCTCATGTGACGACTGCTGTCCGTGGCACTGTGGGACATATAGCTCCCGAATACTTATCCACGGGCCAATCTTCTGAGAAAACAGACGTATTCGGATTTGGGATTCTTCTTCTTGAACTAATCACGGGACAAAGAGCATTACAGTTCGGCAAATCAGCTAATCAAAAGGGGGCCGTTCTTGATTGGGTAAGCACGTGCATACAATTCTTATTTGATCTAGTTACAAGATTGAATTTGTTCCAAATAAAGATATATACCAGTGATCTCAAAAACTATGTTTTCAGGTGAAGAAACTTCACCAGGAGAAGAAACTAGAAGATCTTGTAGACAAAGACCTCAAAAACAACTACGACAGAATTGAACTGGAAGAAATGGTCCAAGTGGCCCTCTTGTGCACTCAGTATCTACCCGGCCTCAGGCCGAAGATGTCTGAAGTTGTTCGGATGCTTGAAGGCGATGGACTGGCAGAGAGATGGGAAGCATCCCAGAGATTAGAATCACACAAGTTGAAAGCACGGGAGCTCTCCTCATCGGAACGGTATTCAGACCTAACCGATGATTCTTCATTACTCGCGCAAGCCATAGAACTCTCTGGTCCAAGGTGAAAACAACTCACATCTATCTATCCCAGATGATAAAGAAATCATCCAACTTCTCAAAGGGGGAAGTTCATATATAGTTAAAAGACTAAGATTGAAAGCCCATTTTTGTTTTTACTTTGTTGGCAATAGCATAGCAAATGTCTGAGCTTCAAAGAGCTTTGATGTTTCATCTTTACTGTATAGAGTTGATGTGGTTCCAATAGAGGGAGAAATGATGTTTTCGTCTACATATGGGTGATTTATAAGTTGAGCTTATTACTCTTCCTCTTCTTCTTTCCTTTTCTCTTCTTCTTCCTGAATTAATTTGATTATATGTATTATGTTTTGTATCTTGTTTCCAATTTAGCTTTTGTGTTGGAACAACATTATAAAGGACAGATCAGTCAGCCTGGTAAATAGATTGATATACTTGTAACTTAAATACCAACTCGAATGCTAAATATGACTTATGTGTAATCCTAAAAAATATAAATAAAAATGTCAATTACATTCAAGAATTGCATAATTGAAACATGCAAGATATTGATATTGTTCAAATTTATTGACATGCATGAAATGTCCAATTATTTGAAATATTGTCTCGTTGGTACATATAGTGAGGGTATAAAAATTTCTTAATATATGCCGATAGAGCAATACCTCATGGAGTTGAATAATTCATATACAGCTATAAATTTGACATCATCAGTCTTTTGTAGCACTATTAGAACTCAATTTAAGTGAGAAATTGTATATTGATGATGTTTAAATCTAAAACCGTGTATGAAAGTTCAAATTGTACAAATATAGTCCAATTGACTCGTGATGAAAATTTTATCCTTCTAAAAAGACATCTAATATCTATTTATAAAAAAATATTTCGCAAAGTTAAACCTTACATATATAACAATAAATTTTGATATAACCAAACCTTGCTTACCATTTTTAATGCTCATCTGAAATGAGAAGTTGGACCTTGATGTGATAATTTTGTACTACGAAACGCAACTTAGGAAGCGCATCATTGTCCGACGATGAAATCAACCCGGAAAAGTACGTTAAGCATAAATAGTTTTTTCGTTTTAGACAATGATGCCAAGCCCAAGAAATTCCCCAAGCCCATAAACTCTCTCTCCCTCTCTCCCTTTCTCTCCCCCTCTTTTTTCTGTGATTTTATATTTCAATTTCAATTTTTTTTTTCTTTTAACTAAAACCCTAATCATATTGAATCAAACGCATAAATTGACCCGCTTGATAATTCTCTGGAACTCTTGGATTAGAAATTACTTGACTGATTCAACTAAATTTACTTACCAATAGCGTACTTCAGATATTAGTTACAGAAAATTCGGGATCAAAATGGAGTGCGTGGTTCAGGGAATTATAGAGACCAAGGTAAGTTCATGAAGAATGATTCCCAGTAATAGCCTTTTTATTGCTGAAGTTAGAATTTGACGAATGTAGTTATTTACTGCTTAAAGATCGACCCTTTTTTTGTGTTTTTTGTTAAATATTTTCTTAGCATATTGTTTTCTTATACTTTTTTGTACTTTTATAGCAGTTCAAGTTTGCAGGTTAGATTTGATTATGCTCATGATTATGAAGCCGAACCCTTGGAGATGTGGATGAGTTCTATATACAATATGATTACTTTCCCTTTAACTTTTTTCCCCCTTAAGGATTTTTATTTTGCTTGATTTTTTCCCCTTTGTTTCCCTCAATGTGGGTTCTGTTATCGTGTGTATAATTATATATATAATTACTTCACTTAGTTTGTTGTTAGTCATTACATTGTTCTGCAGCATGTTGAGGCCCTGGAGATTCTTCTTCAAGGACTTTGTGGCGTTCATCGGGAGAGTTTGAGGATTCATGAATTATGTTTGAAAAGTGCCCCAAACCTTGGTATTGGTTCCCACTCAATCTTGTAGCCTTTTAGGCGAGCTTTGAGTATTTGGTTAATAGTGAAACTTGTTCTTTTCTTTCTTTCTCTTTAGGATTAGTATCATCAGAATTGCGACTAATATGTGATCTTGAGCAGCCTGAACCCACATGGTAAGAGGGCAGTTCCTCTGCTGCATGCTTCTCTGTTATTTGCTATTCAAAAATGATATGAAATGCTAAATAATTCTTAGGACTGTCCGACACATTGGTGGTGCAATGAGGGGCGCTGGTGCTGAGCAAATTTCAGTGCTGGTGAGGAATGTGGCAGAAAGCAAAGTAAGCAAAAATGCACTCCGCTTGTTTTATGCTCTAGGATACAAGTTAGACCATGAGCTGCTGAGAGTTGGATTTGCCTTTCATTTCCAAAGAGGTGCTCAGATAACAGTGACGGTATCTTCAGTTAACAAAATGCTGAAATTGCATGCCACTGATGAAGCAGTGCCGGTAACACCAGGTATACAGCTGGTTGAAGTGACAGCCCCTGCATCATCCGAGAACTACACTGAAGTTGTTGCCGCTGTGTCATCTTTTTGTGAATACCTTGCACCGTAAGTGCATCTTTTCAATTTTTTAATGTGTTTTTTTCCCTTCTGCTCAAGATACTTGACTAAGAACTTTCCAATGTTGTGTGAAATCTTGGTTCAAATTCTTCACTATTGGGTAATTCCTGGTCAGTTGAGGAGTTCATGTGTCTGTAACAAAGGAACAAATAATTGGGATCATAACAGAGTAAACAACCTTGCCTTGTGTATGTAATGATCCAGCTGATCATAAATTCGTAGTGCCCATAGACATAAATAGTTGTTCTTCCTATGTAAATTTTTTAAACTCGCTGGAGTACTGATATTATGGCAGGAAGGGATGATTGAATTATGTAGACTTTCTTCCCTAACATATGCGTTAAACTCAGATTGGAACCCATCAACCTTTAATTGAACTATGCAAACTTTCTTCCCATTTTGGCTTACGCAAAGTTTACCTTTTCAAGAATTAATAGCATGTAAGAAGGCTCATTTAAGGTCATCCAAATTTTTAGTTCTTACTTTTTAAGATTAAAAGGGCTGAGAGAGGCATACTTTTGTTCATTCTGATTTTTAGCTTTCATTCTTAATTTCTTACTGCATCATGGCCTATTGAGTGAATTTATTACATCTTTCTCGTAGCTGCTTCTTTTTAGTGAAGAACCACTAAAATCTGTTTCAACCTTTCAGGTTACTCCATCTATCCAAACCTGGTGTCTCGACAGGAGTTGTTCCCACTGCTGCAGCAGCCGCTGCATCTCTGATGTCTGACGGCGGGAGCACAACATTGTAGTAGAGTTGTAAAAGTTGCTAGGTACTAAAAATTAATTACAGGGTCATTTTTATCCTATTTGTTTCTCGTTTTCAAGCCGAACTTAGCACATGTAGAGGAAATCTCAACATTTAATTCCTTTATAAATGTAATCCTTCAGTGTTAGTAGTCTTTGGATTTATATATGTGTGTGTATTTGGGAAGAAGGTTGTAAATCTCTTTCTCTTCGCTCTTTGGGATGTAACGCAGTAGAACTTCGCTCTTGCAATTGAATCATTGCAATTACAGGTTAGGTATCAGATTGTCTAAACAAAGAGGTTGTCTGTATACATGTTTGATTTGTTGGATCTGAACTAGTCTTTGTTGGATCTTATAAAATAAGGTTTCCAAGGAAATTTTTACTGCTGCAATTTGGAAAAACTATGGTAATGTTTGGTCATGTTTTTTGTTTGATTTTATTATGTATTTTGGAAGAATGAATTATTGGAGAATGTGAAAGTTATTTTTTGATATGTTTGTTTATGTTTTGGAGGAGATATTTTTTACTATAGCAGTCAAATCAATATTTTTTTATTGGATTTTGAGGGTGAAAATGAAATTGAATGATTATTTTAATATTAAAAAAATAATAAAATATATATGATGTATATATATAATATATGTATTTATATATTGGATAATGTGTAATTTAGAAGAAAAATGGAGAAATATTTGGTTATGTTTCTCCAAAACAAAGTTGTTCTGGGGAAACATAACCAAACATTCCCTATGTAATAAATTGTTCGAGGATGTTAGAAAAGCTTTGAATTTAAGCCCAAGGCTAAATTTCGATTTAAAGGCAATTTCTTTGGACATATTAGGGTTATCAATGAAGTGAATTTTAATTCGAATTCAATTTGAATTCGATCTAATTATTTATAATTTTTTATCAATAAAAAATTCGAGAGATATAATTTGATTAAAAAAGTTCGTAATTCGAAATAAATAGAACAAATATGGATATGATTCAATTCGGTCCGTATACATGTTTGATTTGTTGGATCTAAACTAGTATTTCTTGGATCTTCTAAAATAAGGTTTCCAAGAAAAATTTTACTGCTGCAATTTGAAAAAATTGTGTAATAAATTGTTCGAGGATGTTAGGAAAGCCTTGAATTTAAGCCGATGTCTAAATTTTCGATTTAAAGGCATTCTCTTTGGATAGATTAGGGTTGTTAATGGAGTGGATGTTAATTTGAATTTGATTTAAATTCAATCCGATTATTTATAATATTTAATCAATAAAAGATTCGACGGATATGATATATCCAATTAAAAAAGTTTGTAATCCAAAATAAATGGAGCAAATATAGATATGGTTCGATTCGATCCGTATACCTATTTGATTTGTTGGATCTGAACTAGTCTTTGTTGGATGCGTTAGAAAAGCCTTGAATTTAAGCCCAAGTCTAAATTTTTGATTTAAAGGCAGCCTATTTGGATAGATTAGGGTTATCAATGGAGTGAATTTTAATTCGAATTCGATCCAATTATTTATGATCTTTAATCAATAAAAGATTCGACGGATATAATGTGATTAAAAAGTTCGTAATCCAAAATAAATGGAGCAAATATGGATATGGTTCAATCCGATCCATTAATAATTCGAATGCGAATATATTTAATCTTATACATATATGTATACACATAGGGTCTTATAGCAATGTCAAAGTGGATATTTTGGGGAAAAGAGTAATAAACTCCTATGCAATATATCAAATCAGATATTTTTCATATAAAATATTAAATTTCGAGCCTATTTACATCATAATTACATAACTTATTTCTCTATTTTTATAATAGAATGAATAGGAGCCGAGTGCCATGATATAGCAAGAATGTAATGCAAATATCAATTTAATTAAAATGAATTTCTTTTTTATAAAACTTTTGAGTGTATAATTAGTTGATTGAAGAATCAAGTATAACTATGTATTTGTAATGCCAAATAATTACTATTATCAGCAACGGAACCTAAAATGCAATTATTTGATTAATGAATGTGATCAAATTAAATTCTACTATTGCTTTTAAGTAATCAATAGACTTATAAATTTATTCATTAATTGTTGTATATTTTTTTAAGGATGACTGTTTTAAATTTGAATTCTACTAAATTTTTAGAAAAATAATAAATACATAATGATTTTGGGAGTATTCAGTTTGGATTTTTTTGTATATCCGACTTTTATTTGAATTTGAATATAGTTATACAAACTACAGATCTTATAGGATTTTAAATCAAATTTGGATATAGCATATTACTTTCAGATTTAAATTTATATACAGTATGATTCGATTCAAATATGATCCATTGACAGCCCTAGGACAAATGTACGTGGGCTAGACAAGGCAAAGATAGACCCTTCATAAAAGGCCCATCAAAATGGGCCAGAGTGAGAGGACAAAAAGGAAAGAATAAATTAAGGGTGGTAATTCAAGTGGGTTGGGGGGGTTTGGGTTGGGTCAAGATATGGGTATTACTTAAATTTGTTCAATTCAAACCCAATTCATTTAATTTTTAACGTGATAAGCCTAAACTCAAACCCAATCCACTCCAAATAAAGTCGATCCGAGTCAACCTGATTATGAATTGGGTTGATCCAATAACTTGAAGACACACAACCCACCCAACCTATTATGAAAATTATGCTTTTTAACGGCAAAAAAAAAAAGTTGATAATGTAAATCATATTTTTTTATTGCTTATTAATTTGACTTTCATAGTCCATTTTCATTGTGCATTGTAAGAATAAAATACATCACATGAACACTTATACAACATGAATAGTATTTCAATAGGTGTTAGGTTGGTGGATTTTCTTATCTAAAAAAAAAAAGTGCTTGGTGGATTTGAATATGCATACTTTTTACATCACAAATTACACACAACCTTTCTAATTTTTGCAACATACATTGATATTTGCATACGATGAAAAAAACTGTCATGATTCTCCAACCAAAGCAAAGTAGAAAACCTAATACAGGAATTGCTAAATACATCATAGTTTAACCAAAATCCAAAAGCTAAAAGCTCTAGTTTGCCATAAATTGAAATCATAAATTGCACAAAATCAACGGAAACACAACTCCAAAAATTATAGTCAATAAATTCAAAGTTTTAAATATCTAACTTATATTTATTTTTTTATATATGGGTTGGGTTGATGGGTCATTTGAAAAGTAATTTCGAATTGGTGGGGTCAACCCATGACCCAACCCAAACCCACCCAAAAAATTTTGGGTTGCATTTCAAGTCAATATGATTTCAACCCAACCCGGTAAACCCTAATCCAAACCCACTAATTTCGTATCGATTTCATGTCAGATTGTTGGGTTCTGTTCGAAATTGCCACAAGGTACTATTGAGTTACAAACGTCTAGCTTGTTAAATTAAGTACAAAATTAAGTTCTCTAACATTTTGAGTAATTTTTTTATAATTTTTTTGTGATATTTTAAAAATTCAAAATTATGGTAATAACAATAATAAGATTGGGACCTCAAAATTTTAAAATTATGAAGTTTTTTGCTGAAGTCCCACTAAAAATATGATTTTTATTATTATAATTTCATGCAAATCCCAACTCCTCATCAATGGACTCATGATCTGTACAAAATAGTGCCATTTGTTATTATGAAGCTTCATCCTTTTTGTACATGATTATACTTTATATACAATTAATTTTTATTTAATATCCAACAATAATAATGCATTTAACTAGGGGGGAAAAAATACTGATTGAACAAATAAATGGAATTCATGATACCTACATGCGCCCTCCATCCGGACCATCCCCAACTCAATCTCTGAGTATGTTACTAATCAATTAGTTGGGTAGCATGCTTTCATACTTACATGTGTGAGGTGGGATTCGAATTTTAAAATATATACTGATATACATGTGTGTGTGAAGAAAAAAAAATTAAAAAAAAAAAAAGACATCAACTTATGAGCACCCGTATCAACTTTGCTTTTCTCGCAATCCAGTTCGATTTTATTAAAAACTTAGAAGTTCAAACTGAGAAGCACTTAGTACAACCTGCAAAAAATGGGCCTGAGAGACCAATGAAAAACCATATTACAAAAAGCAAAGGCATATAAACCCATTTCCATCCTGCTCTTTTTTTAAGTCTTGATGAAGACTTTCTCCTACCCATATATATTCTTTACATCAAAAAAAATATAAATGTCTTCAAAAGGGATGGTTGGATACCTATTAATTAAAAGCATTATTAATTAGATTAGTGCTTGAGAATGGCCATTGGGAAATGTAGACTCATAGAATACGCATCCACCCACTCCCACTTCCCTTCACATTATCTCCAACCCTATCCATCCAACTTGATTCTTTACAATTTTTTTTCATTCTCATCCTCCAACTCAGATTTCCACACACTTTTTAACTTTAATTTATTATTATTATTTTATTTTTTTTGGGTTTTGGGTTGGGGGGGGCGGGGGGGGGGGGTGTTGGTTGGAAAGTAGAGACTATAGGCCACCCAACAATCATAAGAGTGGTTTCCAACTTTCTTCAAGAAGGTTGTCATATTGATTACTCTTTATTTACTTCTTTTTTTTCTCTTAAAAAAATGCTCTCACATGATAAACAGATACAAATTTAATTAAAAAAAATTATAAAGTAAGTTAAGATTCGTTCCCATTTCTTTTCCCTTTTCAAAATACTCTGGAGATGATTGTATAGTAAATAATTACAAATTTAATTAAAAAATTATAGATTTCAGTTGAGTTGATAGCACTCTCAATATAAAATACCCTATTTGTAAGATATTTTCTATTCGTCGTCAACTTAAATACTTTATTGATACTTTCAGGCAGTAGTGAGTGCAGCACGTAACATCATGCACTACAAAGTATGAGATCAACCTGTTTTTGAGTCTAATCGCAAGATGTTGTCACTTTGTTTTCCTTCACAATTATTCATTCATACACGAGTTTGTTGTGAATTAACATCAGTTGCAGAACAGTAAACCCTCATAAAGGCATTATTAAAAGAAAAAATTATAGTCCAATGACTTATAGCCTCATGGCATCAATTTTTCTTATTATATAGAAGGTCTCGAGTTCGAATTCAAATGGACTCCTTATGTGTATTTAATTGTTCTCTCAAAAAAAATTATAGAATAATAGTTGATTTTTTTTTTTATTTATTTACATACGCACACGCACCTAGGAGCATTTGAATTTGAACCTAAGACCTCATACATATTTATTTACACATACACATATGAAAGGTTCGTTAGAATTTGAATTTCAAATCTCAAACATACAAATGTGAGGGCGATGTCGTTGAGTCAATGGACCATTCATTAGACCTCATACAATATGTATGAGGACAATGCTATTCGACGAAATTATAATCATTTCCTCATAATTGTAATTTTATATGTTGTTCGATCAATTAGAGACACTACAAAAAAACACCCCCTTCACTAACACAAAATTTATGATAAAAAGGCTTCCATCACTGTTCAAAATAGATTTTTTGTGGATTATTAACGAATTTAATAAAATGAGCAAAAATATATATTAATTATGATACTTGTCACGGATATAAAAAATATATATTGATAGGAAGAATCCATCAAAAATTTCATATCTCTAAATACGATTCTTCGATCTATGATAGAAATTCCATCATAAAATTAACTTTGCGACATACTTTATTTCGTTACAAAGTTAATCAGTGACAAAGCATATACTAACGGATTTAGAAATAAATCCATCACATAATGATAGATTTCATTAAATTTATGACGAACTTATTGCACAAGTCCATTAGTATATGCTTTGTTACTTATCAGTTCTATGACGAAAATAAAATGCATCTTAAAACTATAGAAAAATCATATTTATGTTATAAAATTTGTGACGGATCTCTTCATATCAATATATAATCTTCATATCCATCACAAGTATCATAATTAATATATATTTTTGCTCATTTTATAAAATCTATTAGAAATTCATAGAAAATCTATCACAATTGTCTTTGGACTATGATGAAACTCTCCCCATCACAAATTTTTCATTAGTGAAGTGGTGTTTCTTGTAGTGAGATAAATTATGCAAAATGATTTTAATCAACAATGCGATAGTAATTGAAAATAACTTTTCTTCGACACAAACAAAATAAATCTGTCGAGTCTTAGATAATATGCTTCGATTCCTTTATTTAACCAATTCAGCCTCTTTCAAATGAAAGTATTTATCAAAAGTGAAAAGGACGATTTGATTCAATGTCCAAAGATTTATGCTTTAGAAGTGATCTTTTATGAGCCTCAATGATCAAATATATCAAATTGAGATCCGTAGATATCTATAATTCCTTAGGATTAATGAGCCTAAGTGGATATATCAAAAAGTCTATTTATTTATTCTAATGTTAGTAATGGACTTCAAATTAAAACGATGGTCTTATAAGAAAAGAAATTAATTAAAAGTGCATGTAAAGAGTAAGATTGGAATCTACATGAGAAATTCTATAGTTTTAGCGTACATCGTCCTCACTGTGTGAAACCCTATTTTACGACAAAATGTTGTCTGTGATAAACGATAAGAGGGAAAAGAATATATATTTTTTTTTTCTTTTGAAAAAAAGGGACCACTTTGGAAAAGCACATAAAGTGAAAGTTAAAGACATTTGTGATATTTTTGTGCCTTTTTCTTATAATTTCCCACTGCGGGTGTGGGGGCTGAAGTGTTCATCTTTTTGTTCTCTTTTTGTATATATGTAGTGATATAATAAGAAACAATCTGCACTATTCTATTTGAATATCAATCAGCATTAGAATTATTGAGATACAATGGATAATGGTGTGTTATTGGCAATATAAAAGAAATTAAACAAATATGTTAGTTTGCAAAGGAAGGATCAAAGTGCTCATGCCATTAATTAGGATAATGTCTAAATATTTAAATCAGCATCTTTTTATGTTGGGTGATATTCGATTAGATTATGCATTGAATTTGATTCTAAATGTAATGTTAATTAAGTCATTCATATGACACTTTAAGATGAACTGATCTCATAATTGGACAAAGATTTGTATTTATTACTTTTTGTTTGTATTAGAGAATACCCTCTACAAAATTGATTATTGATAATATTTCGTAAAACCATCTAGCTCGACCGGCTACAAACTTGATCATCAAATAATTTTTGTTGAAATTGAAATTTTAAAAGATTTACTTAAAACGATCTCAAATATGATCCAAAGTGAAATTCTTTAATTTCAAATGTTCCTCCTGATTAATCTTTGCTAAGAATTCTGTTTGACATGTCAAGGTCGATTTTCAAAATAAATTTAGACCAAATTCAAATTCATGATCTACAGTACTTAGAAATTCTGAATTTAATATTATCATGTAAGCTAGATTTTATTTTTAAAAAGAACAATTAAAGTAGGAGGGTTTTTTTTATTTATTAATGAGTAAAATAATAGGAGATGGATGATTAGTGCAATAATTTCCGTAAGTGTTATAATAGAGTCATTTCCTATTACAACATATATGATTTGAAACATATTATAGAATTTGTAAATCAATTATTTTTATAATAGATGAGATTATCACTATATTTTTACTAAATTATTAATTAATTTGAAACCCTTCCATTATAAAATAATTGATTTACAAATTCTATACAAATGAATTTAAATTATTAACATTCTCATAAAGATTTACAAATAAGACAAGTTGAACTATCATCTCGACGGTGAACACAAAGAATGCGTTTAGTGGGCCCAGCGTACGTGATGAGCGAAGGCCATATTGAAAGAAAGAAATAGACACTCATTTTCCTTATGACAATTCCAATACTAATTCTCCTTCTCCGTTTGCTTCGTCAGCTACTTTTGATTCTAATTAGGATATCAAACGTACCAAAATACCCTCTTCCTATCAAAGGTGCACTATCACTCCATGTCTTAGTTCCATCTCTCTAAATTCACATAAACGCGTGTGATTAAGGCAACTATGCCCTGATTTAGAATGCGAGGAGTAGTACGAGAATCAAAAACCACAATATATATATATATATATATAATGATCATAGATGAAATTTCATTTTTTTTTAACATTTTTTTTTTTATGAATCCAAAATAACATTCAAAATCAGGTGAATTCAATTCGATTGTTACTTTTGACCAGTAGACAACGTATGTATATATAAAATGTTCTATTTTTTAACTTTTGCAAATTATGAATGATGCTTGGAATGAAATAAATAACTAAAAAAATAGTATACTGAATCACAAGAAGATGAAAAACACAATGCTAAAAAAAATTATGGAAGAACTTCAAATTATCTTAAATATTTTGAGAAATTCAAATTAAACGATAATATCAATCATGCAAATGTCTTGCATAAAAAGTAGACAAACAATGCCAAAGAAAAATATTGTTCAATGCAAAGATAAAAGATTGAACCTCTAAATCTCGCAAGTACAAGAATTTAAATTCATGATATAACAATAAAATTATTACTAATTTTATTTTTTAGAAAAAATATCTCGATAGAGAAAAAACAGTATAAACTGTCTCAAAATCTTTGTTTCCTTCATTATATGACAAAATTAGAATGATTAATAATTTTATTATTATTCTTCTTATACCAAAGGAAAAAAAAATTGTCTAAGATGGATGAGAAGCTAAAGCTGCAGATCTCAAGGCTAATGAAGTCATTGTAGTGTGACGATGTGGAGGTGTGATGATTGGGAATCGAACAAGTTGAAACTTTCCATGACAATGCCTTCCATAGTTCCATATACATCAAAGGGTAAATTGGTACACTTGGAAAATGAAGAGACTTGGAAAAAAAGAAACCAACCCTTGGGAGATTAGCTTTGGAAACAACACAGCAAAAGCCAGCAAGAATCCATCCCTAGTCCCTACTAATTACTTCTGGCTAGGGCTCTCCTGTAGCACAACAAGCCGCATCCGAACCCTGTACACACACACACATATATATACACCCACAGCACCCACAAAACCGTCCTCATTCACAGCATAATCCAACCAAAAAAAGAAAAATCGGGGAGAAGAAATTAAAATGAGACCGCAATTCTACCACTCCACCACCTCCACCGCGCCCCCGCCCCCCGCCGCACTTGGCGCCGGATTGCGGCAGTGGAATTCGCCGTTGCCGTACCTCTTCGGCGGTCTGGCTCTTATGATGGGAGTCATAGCAGTGGCATTGATACTTCTGGCTTGTTCTTACACAAGATCACCATCTGATCAATCGTCCTCCGGCGAGAAGTCGGAAAGGCCTGTGCACGTTTTACAGCCGGAGATGGAGCCCAGAGTAGTCGTGATCATGGCCGGAGAAATCTACCCCAGCCACCTCGCTAAGCCAACCGCCGTGGCTCGACGCAGTGAAGAAGCTTGATTTGGATTCCTATTGTGTGTATATTTGCTCGATCGGTATATATTATACCTATGATTTTTGCTACTATTTTAGTTAATCCAACTAAGTTAAGTTAATTAGTTGTATAATCTGAGAGGATTTTAGGTAGTGTAATTAATATCTTTGATTTTTTTTTTTTTCCTTTTTCCCTGTTCTCTCTAGTGATTTGATTAGCAGGAATCTGTAACCAGGAGCATTGAGAAATTAATTTTTTTAATGTTATACAAGTTATAGCTTAAATTTTTTAATTTAATAAATTTCTTTATTTGTAGACTTTTGAAATTGTACTGCATTTCTAGTTGTAATTTTCTTTCTTCTCCCCCCCCCCCCCCAATGACTCAAAAATTGAGAAAGTTTTCTCCAAGAGGCCGTATGATTTTGTATTTTAGAGGTATTTTTATTTTTTGTTTTATTTTTTAAAGGCATTTTTATTTTATAGTGAAAAGTTAGTTATAAGTGTGAGTTTGAAAATAAAATATTGTTTGGATGATTTGTGTAAAATGAAATGATTATAGAGAATTGAAAATGAGTTGTATTTGAATATTATCGTGTTTTTATATTAACAATCGTGGATAAAATAAAGTGTGAGAATGTGGAGAGAGAGAGAGAGAGTTGAGAATAAAAATGTCTATATAAAAATAAGAAGAAGAAAAATAGATAACTTTTTGTTTTTATTTTTAAGAAAAAATAAAAATAATGTTTGAAAACAAAACCATAAACAAGCACAAAGATTGCAGGGATGTGAAAAGATTTAATCTATTTAAATATATAAATATCTAGATTATTAAAATATATGAAATTATAAAATAAAACAGTGACAGTAATTATACAATTTAATGGTTTACATTTATTTAAGTGCATAATCAAATCACTTGCATAACATAAACCTTAAATAAAACACGTTTTCTGACAGTATGGTATGAATGAACTCACTTACACTAATATATTGTCAAATTGTATTTAGATTTTCTGATTCAATTTACAATTTTATATGTTTCATTTAACGAATATACAAAATATTGTGTATATTTAATCTTTATTTATAAAATAAATTAAAAATATATATATATATATATATATTGGAATTGTGCTAAATTAATTACTAAAAAAAAAAACGTGAAAAGGGAACCTTGATTTATTACTGAACCAGATCAACAAAGAGAATTCCATTAAAATATTAGCATCAACATATCTCATTCTAATGAAATGAAAATTGTTGATATTTTTCTATGTATCCATCTACTTGTCGTTGGAACATTAAAGAAAATTGTGTTAAGTCGTTGTATAGTGATCAATTGGTTCAATTATATAATTTTTATTCTTGTATTTATAAAAATTAAAATTTAAATCTTAACAAATTTTTAATGTGTGTTCATATAAAAAATAAAATAAAATAATCTGTGTGCGTAAAGGCAAAAGTAAATGATTGACAAGATCACTTCAATCCTCAACAAGACCTGTTAGCTTTCCGACAGGAAAAACTTCTTTTGTGGGTTCTCAAAATGAACGACAATTGGACAATCTAGTAAAATCCATCTGCTCTGCCCTGATACTAATCCAAATTGTTCTTGTATGTCTGCGAAGAAATCAGGTACTGGTCCTCACAAACAGGCCAGCCAAAAATATTTGGGGAATGTTTGGTTATGTTTCTCCAAAATAATATTATTTTAAAAAAATATAACTAAATATATTCTCATTTTTTCTTCAAAATATATATTTTTTAATATATACATTTTCTAATATTAAAAAAAATTCCTCAATTCTATTTTTATCCCAAAAACTCAATGAGAAAATATTAATTTGATTGATACAGTACAAAATATATCTCCCAAAACATAAAAAAAACATACCAAAATACAATTTTTACATTCTTCAATAATTCATTCTCCAAAAATACATAATAAAATCACACAAAAAAACATAACCAAACATTCCCTCCCCCCCTCCCCAAAACTGTACTTCAGGTGAGGTGCCCACTGTAATTCAGTCGTCTTTTTTTTAGCTTCTCTGTTTCAATAATTAGACATGATGAAAATCTTCTCTTTTTTGTCTCTGTTTTGTGAATGCTAACTATCCCTAAATAATGGGTATCAGGTACTAGATTTCTGGTTGATGATGTAATTGTTGTTTCCATTATATTCCAACATGCATAGGTGCAACAAAATAAAATATTGCAATTCAGATTATCAAAAATTTAATCAGATAATCATAAGATGGCAAACGTGTGTTTTTATCAAATTGAAATTCAATTATTTAGCATGCGTGATCAGAATAATTGAATTCAAATAGAGCATGCGTGATCAAAATAATAACATTCAAAAATAGCATGCGTGATCAGAATAATTAAATTCAAATACAGCATGCGCGATCAGAATTATAAGCACAATAAATTCAAGGCAAGATAGAATTCATTCAATCAGATACGAGTCCAGGAAAAACCAAAATTACATATCAATCGAGGTAATAAAGCAATAAAACATGCTATCAGTATATTGAATATAGATACGAAATTTAAAGGAAAACTTAGCTTAAGGATTCTGTATTGTAACAGAACCAATCAGATGACCAAATCACAGAATTCTGTTTGCCTTGAAGAAACGAGCACCCCGACTCACCAGTGCAACGGGTACAGCACTGCTCATCCCAGGATGACATGGTCCAAAACGATCAGGTGCACTCTGTATCGTTCACCTCGAACAGCACTCAGTCGCCAGAATCAAATAGCCAGAAAAACAGAATTTTGGGAAAGTAAGAGGAAAAATGAGAAGGAGAGAATATCAGTGTAAAGGAGTAGAGGAATAACGCAAGAGTAAGCAAAGGTATGCTCTTTTTCGTGTTTATCAACTCTACCATAGGCAGGGTATTTATAGGCGAGATTAGAGTTAGGGTTAGTGTTAGCAGCAGTTAGAGTCCGCCAATTAATGGCCTCTAACACGTCACCCATGCATCACCCGTCCAGTAGCAATTCGCCATGTCGCCTACACACATCACGCACGTCCAGCATCAATTCACCACGTCGCCTACACACATCACGCACATCCAGCATCACTTAGCGTAACCACCTCTGCCTAAATCCCGATTACCATGCTAAATCACTTGGTAATCTAGACTCTTAATCTAGTTAAGTTTTTTTGAATTTTAAAATTTAAATTCAAAAATTCAACTGAATTTCGTCCAGCATCAATTCGCCCTAACGCCCGCGCCGAGCGGCGGCGGCGCGCGCGCATAGTCGGCTTATATGAACCCCTTAGTGAACACTTTAACAAGCATTCATACTTTGGTTCAATATAAACTATTCACCACTTGTTTACAAAACCAATGTGGGACAAGTGAAGGGTTGAAAACCCTTCAACTCCTCCACTTGGTTTTATAAGTCAAAGCAAGTCTTATTTTTCACAAGGTATCAATGCGGGACAATTCAATATAATACTTAACCATCTCTTTTCCTCCAATTCCACACAATAATTATCTTTAGATTCCAACCAATAATTGGCATCCATCCAAAATTAATTAAACATGTAATTAGATTATTTGTTCCAATTACAACAGTAATGACACGGACAATTACAGTATATATATATATATATATATATATTGATTGAATCATATTGCGCTTATATTTACTGAATTTAAAATTTAAATCATTTTCGTATGTATGTGTAAATAAAAAATCAAATATACATATAATTAAAACCATAAAATATATATTATTATAAAATTGAATCTTTCACTACAAAAATATTATATTAGTGACAAAATAATAAGTAACAATATAATTTTTTTTACTAATAATATGTATTAAGTGACAATAGTTCTTATTTTGTTACTAGTGGTATTTTCTAAATGATAATAATTTTTATTTTATCACAATATGACTCATTAGTGAAAAAAATTAATATTTTAAGTCATCACCATGGAGGTATCATTAATTGTCAATTATGACAATTTAAACATTATTATTGTCAATATTTAATTTGTAAAATTCATTAAGGTAACAAAATAAAATATTTTGTCAATAGTGACAATTTTTGTATTGTTGCTCATTATTTTGTTACTAAATTTATCTTTTTTATTTTTTATAGTGTTGACAAATGAGTCACTTGACGACAACAACAACAACAACAACAACAACAATAATAATAATAATAATAATAATAATAATAATAATAATAATTATTATTATTATTATTATTATTATTATTATTATTATAAAAAATTACTGAAGTATTATTTCATTAGTTCTATAAGTGCAAATTTCTTTGTTTGCAATAAATAAAATTACAAGACAAAAAAAAATCATACAAATAAAATAAAAATAAAATTTATCAAATATGAGTTTAATCTCTAATCCAATTATCTGATTCTTCCATTTCAAATATGATTTTGAATTTAATGAGCTCCACAGAGAACATTTTGAATACTGTGGATCTCTTTAAATTTGATTTGAAGAAATAACGTCAATTCGAGGGCTTCGCACCTTAATATCGAATCAAACGCGAAAATATATGAGCTCTACGAATAATGCCTTGAATGTAGTAGATCTCTTTGAATTTAATTTGAATAAAATAATATCAATTCGAGGGCTCCATACCTTAATCACAAATCAAACGTCAAAATATGATGAACTCCATGAAGAACGTCTTGAACACCGTAAATTTCCTTAAATTTGATTGAGATTAATTGTTGGACTCCTTCAAAGTTCATCTCACTTGTTGGAATTTGTGTTGTGTGTTGAATGAGCCTTGGTCACCCCCTTTATATAGGTGCTCGATAGGAGCCTTTAAGATTGACTTGAACTTATTTAAGGGTTATCTCTTTGATAAAATAATATAAAATATCAAGATATAGCATTAAATATATTTGACTTGATTGGTCCATAGGTATAGACACTTTATCATTGATACTTATCAATATTTGATTTGAGTATAAAATAAATACTAGAGTATTAAATAAAATTAATTATTTATCTTTTGAAATTAAATTTAATAAATTTTAAGATAAAAAAAAATTGAATTAAAAACTAGAATATTATTTTATACGTATCACTCTTCAATTGGGCAAAAATTGATATGTCTACAAATACGCCCACTTCAAGACTTGGCGAAAGATGTGCCAATTATTCACGAAAGAGGCAAGGCTTGAAGATTTGAGAAGTTTTATTATTCTCCCAATTCACATATGTTTGTGACAAGAACATTTTTCAATTATTTCTCAAGCTATGGTGCCCAATAAAAGTGTTAAATCATAACATAATTCAAAGTAAATATCCTTTTGAGGGGAGTGTCGTACACAGTTTATACTTATGTGGGCCAGGAATAACATGCAATTTAGGCTCGTACGTCAAGGAGCATATTTAATTTGAATAAACATTTTATTCTGTGTCAGGGAGTCCACTGGAATTTAGTTGACAATTTATACTTATGTGAAGAAGTTTACTTGAGTTTGACTTAATAGACAGTTTACACTCTTGTCAAGGAGTACATGGAGAGAATTTGAATATTTAGATAGTTTATGCTCGTACTTAGGAGCCTTATTGAAACTTTAAGCTCAAATCAAGGAGCACATATGAAGACTTTAACTTGAGAATTTTAGATAATTTATGCTCGAATTTGGGAGCAATTATTGACAGTTTAGACTCTTACCAAGGAGCATTTGGAATTTGAAGACTTAAGCTTTTGACTTAAAGACTTGAAGATTTAAATCTTTAATTTGGAGACTTAAAAATTTGAGTTATGGACATGGAGGATTAGAGACTTGATCCCTTGACTTGAAGACTTGATTTTTGGATTTGAAGACTTAGAGACTTGATTTTTAGGTTTGAAAACTTGGAAACTTGAGAATTTTAGATAGTTTATACTTTATCTGGGAGTATTATTGAGAGTTTATGCTCATATCGAGGAGCACATGGAATTCGGAGATGAAAATTAATTTCCCCCAACATCTTCATCATCATCGGCATCACTTAAGTCTTCTTGTTCATCAAAATTCAAGCTCATTTCAATATTATGTGCATGTGTTGCTAAATCTTCAAAAGCTTTTGGTTTGATTCCTTGAAGTATGAAGCAAAAACTCCCAATGCATTCCTTGGATACACATTTCAATTGTTGAAGCCTCCAACAATTGATATTTGCAATTGAGGCTCAAATTTCTCCAGCGATTGATATAGTCAATGATAGGTTCTTTTTTCCACTGGCGAGAGTTGGTGAGCTCAGTTATGCTGACTGTCCTTCGAGTGCTATAGAAACGATTGAGGAACACTTGTTCCAATTGCCCCTAATTATCAATGAAGCTTGCCTCTAAGTCAATATACCAATCAAAAGCATCATCATTTAACGATCGAACAAATTGCTTGACCAGATGATCTTCATATGTCCTAGCATTATTACAAGTCTCAATGAAATGAGCCACGTGCTACTTTGAATTGTCCTTGCCATTGAATTGCTAAAACTTTTGGAGCTGGTAACCAATTGGCATCTTCAAGTTGTCAATCCTTTAAGTTTATGGCTTGGAGTAAATCATAGATGACTTAGAACTTCCATTAAACTTGTCTTTGATAGTCCCCCATGATAAACTCTTTCAATGGGTCAATGGGAATTAGTCCATCAGTGGAAACTTGTAGTTTTTTTGTTGCATTCTCTTCAGTTTTGGCTGATAGTCTCCTTGTAGATATTTTGCCTTCATCCTGAGCCTCAATTTGTTTCTCCACCACAAAACTGGCATCAAAATTGTCCACTTTACTCATCAATTTGGAGATTTGAAAGTCCCATTCTTGAACATGCTCTGTGAGTTCTTCAATAGCCCTCATCAAATTTGCAATTTATTCCTCCAAGGTTGTGGCACATGTCACCATCACCGTCGCATGCTTGAGGAATTTGATGTTGAGTGGAGAATGGATGATGTGGATTCTTTCTTTGAGTCTCCACCATCTTCAATTATATCAATAAAATGCGGCAACACCTTTTCCATAGCAAGTGAAGGAGCCACCTCTGCATATGATTGCAACTTCTTTAATATACTTCTTATGATGACACCAATACTTTTTGCTCCAACACTTGAGGAATTTGATGTAGTTCAATGCTGCAGTCTTGTTGGTGGTCATGATACTGTAATCTTGATGAAGGAAAGAGATGAGAGGTGGAGATAGTCCCACTGGGCGTGCCAAAAATTTGTAAGCGCAAATTTCTTTATCTACAATAAATAAAATTACAAGACAAGAAAAATCGTACAAATAAAATAAAAATAAAATTTATCAAATGTGAATTCAATCTCTAATCTAATCCTCAGATTCTTCTATTTCAAATATGGTCTTGAATTTAATGAGCTTCGCAGAGAATGTTTTGAATACTATGGATCTCCTTAAATTTGCTTTGAAGAAATAACGCCAATTCGAGGGTTTAACACTTTAATCTCGAATCAAATGCCAAAATATATGAGCTCCGCGAAGAATGCCTTGAATGTAGTGCATCTCTTTGAATTTAATTTGAATAAAATAAAGACAATTTGAGGGCTTCGCACCTTAATCCCAAATCAAACCCCATAATATAATGAACTCCGCGAAGTACGTCTTGAACGCCATAAATCTCCTTAAATTTGATTGATAGATTAATTGCTGGACTCCTTCAAAGTTTCTCCCACTTGTTGGAATTTATGTTGTGTTGAATGAGCCTTGATTACTCCCTTTATATAGATACTGGATGTGAGACTTCCAGATTAACTTGAACTTCTTTGAGAGCTATCTCTTTGATAAAATAATACCAAATATTAAGAGATAATATCAAGTGTGAGGATATGATATCAAATATCAAGATATAGTATCAAATATCTTTGATTTAATTGGTTCATAGGCATAGACATTTTATCTTTGATATTTATCAATATTTGATTTAAGTATAAAATAAATAGTAGAGTATTAATTAAAATTATTTATTTATCTTCTGCATTTAAATTTAATAAATTCCAAAAAAAAAATTGAATTAAAAATTAGTATATTATTTTATACGTGTTACTTTTTAATTAGACGAAAACTGATATGTCTACAAGTTCACATGTGAAGGATTTATCTTTATTGAGAACGCTTCAAAAATGAAATGCTGGAATTAATAATTTATAAATAATTAGTATATCTTTTATTTTATATTATACCACCGTCATATGATGCTTGTTGTGAAAAAATAATTAATAAAAATACAAAACAAAACAGAAAAGCTATATGGCAATTGACAACAGATGCGATACTATTTAGGAGCCACGTCATATATTTTCTCCAAAATAGTCAACATAATCATTTGGGAAAAGAATTACCATTTTATTCTGTGGGCTGTGCACAAGGAATTTGGCGGCCTTCACGTCGTCTCCGTTACTTTTTTCTTTTTCTTTTTCTTTTTCTTTTTCTTTTTTTTTTTTGCCTCTACAGATACCACTAATAAGATTTTCTTGAAACGGCGGCCCGGTTCGTTTTATTCTCATTCCTATTTTCAGTTTTTATATATTTTTGAAAGTTAAAAAGGGTATAATTTAAAAATGAATATGAAATTGTATTTTAATGTATTGTTGGAAAGTAATGATTAGATGGGTATAGAATTAAAAAATTAGTTGATTTTTTTATATTTAAATTTTTTTTTTAAAATATATATAGTTTATTAATTTAAGATAATAATAAATACTTTATGTCAAATCAAATTTGAATTTAATTGATGTGATAGTAGATAATAGTATATATTTAAAAAAATTGAAAATGAAAATAAGGAATATTTTGAATGAAAATGAATAGAAAGAATAGTTTTTGATTTTCAAATAATAATTGAAATGAAAATGTGGGTTGGAAATGAAAACAAACTGGTTGAAAATTTTCAAAAAATTTCATACTAAGTATATTTAAAATCAGATTTTATATTTTTTTTTGTATTTGTGTATTTATTCACTAATAAATGTAATTTTATTTTGGAATCAGCTACTTAGGCCTATTTAGTTAATTAGGTGGGACTCTTGATATGGTAGATGTTAGGATACTTAGACTTGAAACACAATAAGATTAGGGATTGTTGGAAGATCCAATAAAAAAACTCTCGAATGTTTAAATCAATACAATACCAAAATAAAATTTATATTGGTGGATTGAATTGATCCTGTCACATCAAGTCTTGATGGTTTAATAAAATTATGCCAGCATAATCTTTAGACGATTGAGATTATGGATCGACTCTCGAGTTAGGATTTGCATCGATTGTACTCCATAGAAAAACACGTAGATCCATCAAGCCATTAATTGGATATTTTGAGGAAAAATGAGGGTGTAATCATAATTTTAAGCCCTTGTCCATGACAAATTTGTTTGCGTTAAGTGTATAATTTATTTTCATATTAATATTTAATATAGTTAATTACTCCTTGCTGTCTGCAATATTAGACCACCATTATTACAACGATTGTTGCGGCAGGGCCAAACTATGTCGAAGATTCCTATATAATTAAAGGGACAAGGGCAGAAATTGATGGGGTGATTGATAAGAACGACATCCAATTAAGGATAATTCTGAGTTGACCTATCATCGCAATCATGGCTTAGTATTAGCCAACTGTATTTGACGAATAGTGTAAAAAGGGGTGTAATTAGATGTCTTTGTTAAGGGATTAAAAGTTGACTAAAATTTGTGGCTTCTCGGGTATGTAATTTTTGCTGACTACTGTTGAGGATAGAATGATTTGAGTGGGTTGAAAAGGTTGTGTCTGAAAACAGACAACTGAGTAAGTAAAAAGTGTTATCTGTTGCATTTATAATTTGTGGCAAATTAGTCTAAAGGAGGCTGCTGTTTTTCCCCATCTACTTCCTTTAGTGGAAGACATTTATTGTTTTGGTATTTAAATTCTCCACAACTCTTATATTAAAGAAAATGGGGGGGTCTTTAAGGAGGTAGTTGATAGTAATTGACTCGAGTCTTTTTTTCTTTTTTTTAATCGGAACATATAATTTTTATTGACTGTAAGTTCGGATATCATGTTGCAGTTTGTTGGAATTGTTAGTAATCGTCTGTAGTTGCAATTTGTTGGAATTGTCAGTAATCATCTATAGCATAAATACAATTAATTCAAATTCAACAAAGAAATAAATTAGAAAGAAAATTATTTTGTGAGATTTTTTTAATCTTTTAGTGATATCACTCTCATACTTACATGGGGTTCTGGGTTTAACCCAAACAATTTTAAGTTGCGAGTGCATTTTCATTTTAGTTAGAACATATTTACTAATCTATTGATTTCAATTAGTGATTCGAATCTTAAACTCAGAAATAGACCCTAAAATTAAAAAAATAAATCTAACTAATTGCAATATTCAGGTTCATTGATATTATTAATACAATAGGTACTATATTACAAAGACAATCCTATTTAATTCAATGGATCAATGAGTTTCTTTATCCTTTCTCATCAATTATTTCTTGAACATGAGAAAATAGTATGGTTGTGTTTTTATCTATCCTCACACTCCATGTATGTGCATATATTTTTATGTTACGTAAAGTAAATTAAAATAGTTTTTCATTCTGTATATAATATTATAAATTTTTAAATAATTTCAATGTAATTTTTTGAATTTTAAATAAATAAAAATAAAAATAATCATGATAACGTGAAGGTAATGGGATATAGAGTGATAATAATGGTTTGTAGATGGTAATTATTGTAGAAGTTGAAGGTGTGAAGATTAAAAAATAATAATGAGAACATTTTAGAAAAATTAGTCGAAAAAAGGATGGAACACATGAAAAATTTATGAAAAGCAAAAGTGAGAAATCGTCATATTAGTCATTTTGTTGAATTATATAGTGGCTGTGGCAACTAATGTAACATAAGGGGAACAAGGGAGGGCTATGTCCACATAAAATTGTCTAAAGTATATAAGGAAATATTATCCCCAATCTTTTCAGAGTGAAACATTTAGGTGACCGTTTTTTGTGCCTTATTGAAAGTGTTACAACTTGCAAGTATGGATGAGAAAGTAAGAAAGACAATGCTTCACTTTCCTATTAAATAAAACAAATTTTATTTATATTGTTTTTTTTTTTTCTTGATAAGTAAAAAAATAATATTTTATTAGAAGGACTTGTCAATTCAAAGAGGATAACCCCATCACAAAAAATGTTGGTAGAGAGTGCGTTAAAAGGCATAAACCCAGACCAGTCTGAAAGAGCTGCCTACTTAGCAAGATTGTGAGCAGCCCATTTAAATTGCTAATTATATTATGATTAGATGGGTGTACGTACAAAATCAATGGCTGATACAATATTTATGAAAAATTGAGCTACATAAAACCATTAATTTTATTTCAATTCGGCTAATTTAACCAATTAAAATGAGATGAAATTTCAATTTTTTGGATTCATATAATACTAATTTAAATTTTTTTCCCTATTTTCCTTTTTGAATTAACAGGCTGAGCACGTAACAAAATTGGAAGCCATACTCAAAATCTCTCTACCATTTATTTTAGTTGGAAAACGTCTTGTTAGCATATCCTTTATTAGTTTAATGAAAAGGTCAATCTAACTACTTGCGCATTTAGCAGTGCCGTGCAAATTAAGGAAGGAAAAACTGAAAAATAATAGCCATGTTTTGGAAACTAGGCTTAACGGGCACTTAGGAATGGTATTGGCTAAGTTTATTTTTAAAAAATTATAATTCATGTATATTATAAGAAGTATATTGAGATTATAAATCATTATATTTTATTTCAAAAATAAATTTTAAAAATATTTAAATAAAATAAAATGTCGAAATTTACAAAATAATTTAAAAGAACTTATAAACTCAAAACAAAACTTTAAAACACGCTTTCAATTTGGTAAAGTGCCGAAACTTAGACATTTCATCAAAACAAACTATTTATTTGATATGAAACAATAAATCTTATCCATTTCAATTAAAGATTTTGATTAGTTCGCATATTTTATACATACAAATTGAGAAAATTTATTTACTTTTAGTTTAAAATTTTGAATATTTCACATATTTTGTGCAAACAAGCCTGAATACCATAAAAATAAACCTAATAACTTTGACCCACCAACATTTGAGATTATGGGAAAAAGCAATTTCATGTTTGGAAGGCAACAAATTGTTGTATTTTCTTAGATTATGTCAAGTTCCATGAATACAAGAATGTTTTCATACTACACATTGGCAAATGGCAATATGGGAAAAGTAGGCAAATAAGTGCATTTGATGGGTCCAAAGACAATATTAAATTAGTGGGGGTGAGGCTCCAACTACATGTGAGGCCCAAATTGCACAAATTTCCTAGGCAAATAGTACTATATATATATATCAATGAAACTTAAATTCTAACTAAGAAAAGTAGTTGGCATATGCCATTGGCATGTTGATACGTGGAATTTAAATTCGAATAACTTTAAATGTATGTATGTATATTAAAAAAAAAAAAAAAAGAATTGGTATAGTTAAAAGAAAAACTTACTTCGTATGTATAACATAAGATTATTTTATTGATAATTACATAAAAAAATGTGTGATGGGATTTTTTTTCTATTTTCTTTAAAAAAATAAATGTAATAATCATAATTTTTATTCAAAAACACATTTACCATATGTATATAATGTAAAATATAAAATAAAATTATCAATTTAGAATGAAAAGTTGGAACTGAATAAATATTGATCATCCCTAAAGTCATCATTTCGTTAAAGTGCACAGAATTGTACAACAGAAGAAATAATGGCGAAGTGGCAGTTTAGTAATTTCAGATATTGTGGCACAGTGAAATTTAGCACCTATAAATTAGAACGCCCCCATCATCCTCCACGCACCATCTTTACACGAACAAACACACATCAGTGAGAGAGAGATGAGGCCTACACCAACACACCATTCTTCTTTTTGGCATTGGGATTCTCCTCTGCCTTACCTTTTCGTGGGATTAGGTCTAATGTTACTATTGATCACTCTCGCCTTGATCGTCCTGGCTTGTTCCTACCGGAAGCGGTCTTCTCAGCCGGCTGATCGCGACGGAGATAAGGCGGCGGAGCCCTCCCCGGCCGCGACGGTCGAAGATAAAACGCCGAAGATTGTGGTGATTATGGCCGGGGAGGATAACCCCACGCATGTCGCGATTCCCATCCCTTCCTCTTTCTCAAGCTCCGATTGCGTTTGCAAATGCGATCAGCAGTGATTGAGATTTTTGAAATGAGGAAAATTTTGCCCTGCTCTAATAGAAATACTAGGAAATTTTGGATTAAGTTGTTTTCATAATCGCCAGAAGTTTTGTTTTCGTTCTGCAGAATTGTCCGGGAATGTATATTGATTGGTGAGTGTAGGTAGATCATAGATGTATTTTCTCAAGAAATTTTGGCCTAATTAAGTACTTCTTTTCGTCATGCTTATGAACATTTTATTTTACGTTGAAATCAACACTGAACGTTTGCATACACAAAGTATTGTCCCATCAACATTTATCATAAAAAATTCTAACATTGAAGCATCATTCGAGTAAAATTGTTGAAAGAAAAGGCAAAACATTGCTCTATCTTTTAAAAAATAAAATTATTGAAAGAAAAGAGCAATTTATAAATTAACTTTATACTTAATTGATTCAACATATAAAATAAAATTTGATATCATTATAATAAAATTTTATATAACTAATTTTGATAACTTATATTTTTGATTGATGGATGAATTTGCCAAATTTCATTAGAGCAAAAGCAATAGCATCTTATAGAACCAAACAAGGCAAGGATCGAATTCCACAAGTACAAAAAAGGTGGGTAAACATGTTTGCTTTGGGTTACATAAAATATTTTTATCAAGATGAATTTGGAGCCAATAAATTACAATATTTAGAGTGATAATATCAATATATGTATTGTGGACGTGCTTTCTATTTGGTACATGAACAATTTATGTTTCTTTTTATCTGAGGTTTGTGGCAACTTCTCAATCCAATCTCCTATCGAATACGATTCCTACAACCATTAGCAAAGCACAGTGGGAAAAGCATAGCTATATAAAATCTCCCGTTTAGGCTTTTCAACATCACTTCCAAGCTTTTTCTTCAATCAAACTGAACTTCTTCACGTCAAAATTCAAAAAAAATAAAAAAAAGAAAAAGAATATCACCGAATAAAAGTTTTGCACCGTTAGCTCATAGTGATAATGTTATTAAATTGTGGGCATGAATAAAGTGCGCCTATAGTTTATAGTAGGACGGCGTCCTACGTTGTACATGAGAATTTGAGTAAGAAAAAAAATTACAAAAGAAAATAAAATAAAATAATTAAATTTGAAATTTATTTGGTTGTTTCGAGAAAATAACGAGAAAAGAAGTGGAAAGATGTAAGTGATGAATATGTTGGAAGAGGAAAAATGTCCCAATAAGTTTTTCTCTTGTGTTAGTCGGAAAAATAAATTTTCTTTAATTATATTGGGAGTGTTTGGTTATGTTTTTACTTTGGGGAAAACATAACCAAACATACACTCATTTTTTCTCGAAAACACTAAAATAAGTTTTTACAAAATAACCTTTCATATTCTCATTATCCGCAAAACTTTCCCAATTTCCAATATATGCATACATATATATATTTTTATTATTCTTACAATAAAAAAATTACTCAATTTCATTTTTACCCCCCCCCCCAAACCAACAAAAAAGTATTAATTTGACTGCTAAAATAAAAAATATCCTTCCCCAAAATATAAACAAATATACCAAAACTCATCATAACAAATTGTTAACTATTCCACAAAGCATAACATAAAATTCATTACATTCCCCAACACAACTTTTATATTCTTTAATCTCACTTTCAACATTTATTGTCACAAAACACATATTAAAATCACACAAAAAATATAACCAAACATTGCCATTTTATTTTTTTCAATTTTTTTTACCAATCAAATAATTAGAATTATATTTTAAATTTTTTACTTTGGTGAAAACTTTGTGGCTTATTTGTGCTGCGTACGTATAATACTTAGTAGCTGTCCTGTTGTCCATGTCTTTAGATTGACAGCTTCTAATTGGCACTTGTTAGCTTCTCATTTTCCCCAAATAGATTTCGTGTTGACGTGGTTTCTTGACCAAAGAGAAATTAATGCAATGGAAGCTCCTCGTCAGAAAATTGTTCCAATTTTGTAATCATTAATTATTAACACGGTAATAGTTTAATTATAATTCAAATGGTAACGACTATAGGTAGAAAATTCGCATTCTTCAATGATCATTAATAAATATTTATTGAATTACACCCAAAAATTGTCAGCATAGAAAATATACAAATTTCAAAATCAGTATTGTAATTCAAGAATTAATTTTTTTCAATATCAATTTCTAATTTCCAATTTTTAATTAAAAAATAAATTTATAGGCCATACACAAATACGTATTTCACAAACAGTGCATTTATCATATTCAGTTTTAAAAGAATTGTCATGTGATCAATTTTGTATGTGTATCAATTAATTACATTTAAATTAAAAAAAATGTTTCAACACGATTTATTTTTCAAATTTGAAAATATTATGATATAATTAATTTTTCACATGAAAATCAAATAGTTCTGGAAATTTTTATTTTTTTTTTAAAAAAAAAGTGTTCTATTTTATTTAGTTTTAATTGAAATATTGAATACTTACAAGCAAATTGAGAAAGGTACCAACAAATGCCTCCACTAATAGGGGATGTACAAACAAAATATATGTCAAGAAAACATATTGTGTACATACATTGTTTTTTCTCATTACTTTCCTTGGACGACCCAAAAAAGAAAAATAAAAATCCTAGTGGGAGACATTGAATATTGTAAATCGATCACGATTATTTATGTTATTTTTTTTCTTGTTCAGTGTGTAGACAGTGGGACGCGGCGGCTGGAGCACGCAAAGATTTAATGATGACTTGGGAGAATTTTTTAATTTTCTTGTCTTAAGGATTTTAGTTTGTTTTTCAAAAACACTGTGAATAATGGGAGACATTTGTGCTGTATTATTAAAGCTAGTCTTTATACGCACAAGTCGAAGGCCCCTTTTATATTTTATATTTCACATTTGGTGGAGACACACAGAAAAACATGCGTAATCTTGATTAGGATGTTCCGGGTCGTATATTGATTCCCGGGTCAAACTCTTTCAGCCTCCTATGATTTTATGGGAATGTACATAGAATGAGGATTGATGAATTTGCACATAAGCAAAGCATGAGAAAAGATATATTTCATGAGAATTCTTGTGGAAGTGTACGTGAGACAAACAAGGGGAGTAGGGCTAATACTTGTCTCTTTTTATTTGAAAATAAGATTAAATTTTATTTTAATTTTCTTTCTAAATTCCAACTTTGTAGCATTTATTCGTTTTATTTTTCTTAGATCTTGGGTGTGGAACAATAAACAATGAATTTTAATTCATAAAAAGGTTTGTGAATTTTTTTTTTACGTAAGTTCGAAAGTAATGAGTTAAGGAGATTCAAGCCAACTTAATTGTGAAAACTCCAAATAATTAATTTGCATATGGTTGATCAGTTGTTCTGTCAGCTACTCTAAATTTCAAGCGTATAGACAATACTAGTAGAGTCATTAGAACTTATAAATGAAAACCTTTCAACAATCAAATTAGTAATTGTTTGATAAAAACAATATATGAAGAGTATTAAATCATTTAAGATTGCACATGTACTTGAAAATAATTTATTTTAGAATATTTATATGCTGATGCTATCTGACAAATAAATAACAAGTAATATGACATATTCAGAATGTTCATGGTACCAGGTCAAATATAATTTTGATTAATCGGATTTACATTTTGGGTTAGGTCAAACTTATCCGACCCGAGTCAAGAATCCCTAAGGCTGAAGTTATTTTGATATTTTGCTCATTCTAGAAGGACAATTATGGGATTTTACCTGTACCAGGGGTACAAGTTAAGCCAAGCCGACTAGAGAGCCAGCTAAGCTCAACTCGAGCTCAAGGCTACTTAAGTTTGAATCGAGCTTATTAAACTTGAGCTTTAATATGTTGGCTTGAAGACTCGTGAGCCCTAGTATTTTTTTAAAATAATATATATATTATATATAATACTTCAAAAAATATGTGCCACATATTGAGGTAATTTTCAAACTATAATTTATTTGTTCACTTATATATTACTTATTAAATAATAAATAATAATTTATAAGATACTAATTTAAAGTTTGTAAAATACTAAAAAATAATATCATGATATATTTGAAGAAAAATGTAAATTTTCTAATTCAAATAATTTCATAAATATATATAATTATATAATAAGATTTCATTGTATAATATATTATATATGGTTAATGCATGTTTTCAAATGTAATTCTGCAAGTATGAAATGAAAATTCAACATTATCTTAATAAATTCATTTTTATATTTTAATGTTCAAACTGCAAAAGTCAAAACAATAATTTACTTGAAATTTATGAAAAATTAATTGACTTTTAGAAGATGATGATGTTGGATTTGCTAATAGATAGTATCTCTCGAGAGTTTTATATGAAATAGTGAGAACTAAATTGAGTCCAATGAGTTTGAGCTTAGGCTTGCAGGCTCGATTGTGGCTCAATATCTTATGAGCTCAAGCTTAAGCTTGATATGTATCAACGATCTCAAGATTGATCCTAAAATTTGAAATTCAATGGGCTGAAACCCGTGTATTTGAAAAAAAAGTTGAACTCAAATTTGAGTGTGACTCATTTATAGCATCCAATCTGTACAAACGTCATCCTCCCGTACAATTATTGAACTATGAAAAAGTGATGCTTTGATTTCAACAAATTAAAGCCAGCTTTTTGATGGACCTGATTTTTCATAACCATATAACCATGTTTTAATGCGAAGAATCTAATGATTATTACTTGTTATAAAAGAATTGTTAGTGGACGCTGCGGGCAGAAGCTGCAAAAGTGGTGTGTGAGGATGTAATTGCGGGAATCATTCGACATAACTAAAAAACATCGTGCGTAAATAGTTGAACACACCATTTGCGCCCAACATTTGTTTTCGGGACATATCCAGTCGCATATTCCACTTTGTACTTCCACAATACACAAAAGTACAATCATGTGATCCGGGTCTAAATGACAGTACATTCAACAATAAGAGGTCGGACGGGTCGGATTTTTGAGCGGACAGATGCATTGAAATAGCTCTTAGTTAAGACTTTCAGACATTCAAATTGATTAATCGAAAAAAATCATTAAGAGTTGATAAATATAGAATTCAAATTAAATGGCATATGTATTATAATATATATGGTTCGAAGTATTTATGATAATTATTGTGGGTGTGTTTTTGCTTCAATTTAAACTCTTCAAAGTTGAATGATTTGATGAAAACAAAAATTGCACATAAAATTATGTATCTATTAAAATATGATTCAAAGTACTTATGATAAGTATTGTGTGTGTGTACTTCGCTTCAATTTGAACTCTTAGTAGTTGAATAAAATATTAATTTTAGTGATTTAGAATCATTCAACATATATCTACTTTGAATATAGTTTATTTTGAAGGTCTGACAGGTCATATACTATAAACAATATATGTAGATCAAACTTTGGCTCGAAATTTGAAACCTGAGTCGGTAAAATTTGAATGATCTATTGATTGCGTGTTAAAATTTCAAGTCTTGAAGGCAAGAAACTGTAAAAACGGTGAGACGGTGCGTAAACAGCATCCGACACAGCAACCGCGTGAGGCGCATCCCAACGCGTGGAAACTTAACCCGCTGTGTTGGACCTGCTGGTTGCTTCGCCCCAGCGCATGCAGGCAAGGTTCTGCACGTCGGGACACAAGCAGGCGCAACAACTACTGCCCATTGAGGCAGTTTTATGCTGTTTTGTGCATCCAGCGCAAGGAGCAAATGCCATTTTTTGGCCCAAAAGCATATTTACATATTTTTTTATGTTTTTTTTTTTTTAATAAGTTTCAGATCATTTTGAAATAATTTTAGACTATTTTTGTGTGAGATTTATCAAAGGGGATTAGATACAAGGGAGTTTGATGTTCTCACAAGATTTATAGGACTTGATTTTATACTTGACATTAAATTGAAATTCAATAAAATTCACTTCGTCATTCGTGGAGATAAGCACATCATGGAACTACGATAATCTTGTATCTATTTTTGAATTTTTTTGCAAGTGTTTCATAATACTTGATATTTGGCCACTTTAAAATACAACATGATCTAAGACAAGTGCTAAAAAATAGTATAAATATATACCTTTAGCATTCATATGATTGAAGTATTTATACATATGTACTGTGGTGGACCGTCTTATCCATCTTAGGTGGTGGATCATGATGTTGCTACGTTAGCTTATAGGTTCAATCATCGGTTAGATTGGCCCATATCCAATTCCAAAAAAAAGGGGGTAAAAAAAATAGACCTCCAAATATTTGTAAATTATATTTTCATTTCTAATTTCTAAAGTGCAGAATGAGCCTTTTAACCCCTTTCTCATTATAACTTGGCCTATTTATTTAGGTAATAAATGTTCTTATGAAGGGCATTCTGACCTTTGCCATATCTACGTGGAAACGTTTTTTTTTTCCCTTTTCTTTTCTTTCTTTTTCCTTGAAATATGTAAATTAGACATTTTCCTACCTCAAAGTATCTTTTGCAATCAATGGTATTGATCTGGGACAAAGGCTGAAGTCAGTGGTTAATACTTCAAGTGAAGAACTATACCTCAGTTTGAATATTCTTAAGGAAGCAAGAAATCAATCTATAGGATGAGCTCATCCAAGAACTGGGAATAACATATGAAGCGCTAAAAAGGCTTCTGCAAATGAACTGACCAGAAATTGATCATGAAATCAACATATGAATTAATTTCCATGTGAGGAACCTCCCTCATCCCAAAGGTATTGAGCTAGAAGTTTTAATTTAAATGGGGGAGATTGATTTTTAACAAAATTTAAAGAACATTTTTTAGGGAGGCAAAATTTTAAACTTTACTAAACATATATGAAATTATGAATAATATAATCTTATATATAAATATGAGGGACGACAACTATCCCTACCAACTCCCTCTTCTCTCTATCCCTACTTCCAACCCGATTTGTTAAATAGAGATCCCTCTTCTCTTATCCAGCCATCAGTATTTCTCTGATTGTGAAATCAGAAGTATAAGAGTAGATGTATATGAAACCATCTTCTTGTGACTACTGTAACAGCCCTGTTCATGATCGAAACCTCTAGCACTGTCCCAACAAGTCCATTTCAGTGCAGAAGAAAGTCCAGCAATGCATCACTTGAACCACAACAAAAACAAAAATGGCTGCATCGACTCGTCTAAGAATGTAGAAGTCCTAAAGAAGAAAACAAGTGACACCATGAAAGTGAAAAGTAAATGCTTATAAGTCTATGACAGAACCCCATGATTCTCCTCAAAATGGACTGACGTAGCAAAGTCCAGTAAGATAATCTATGGTTATATACTGATATGTGCTACATTATGTTCAGAAATGACTGCAACTAAGTTTTACATATTGAAGTTGGAGTATGCTGCAGTTTCGTGTAGCCTAACCACAGTGTCTTTATATTTTTCATCAGTGAAAACCCCTTCATATACTATACAAACTTCTTCTAAAGCACACAATTGGGTGGAGATAATGACATCAATATGGTGGAGCTTTTATATACATATATATATATATATATATATATAAACATTGTGCATGAAGTACCAAATGGACGGATATCTGTATGAATTCAAAAACCTACAGTATCACTGATCTTCTACATCCTAGATCTTCCCATTCTGTCATCTAACTTGTATTTTTCATGTAGCATTCACACCAACTGGAATATGAAATTACGTCAATACTTCCCATATAATATGTCAATACTTCCCATATAATATGACTATCTTAGGAGACATCTCTATTCCCTCTCCTTGGGAATCTATACAATTCACATTGCTTAGCTTTTAATTCACCTTTCGACATCAAATGAATTGATAATAACCATTAACCAGTTCTCCTCTCTTTGAAAGAATTGGTGCTACAAGTTATGTTGGTAGTTGGTACTTGAAACAATTTTCTCTTCACCATATTACTATGATAAAATGAAAGGAATATAATGTTCATAAAAATAGTAAAGCAATTGGCTACATTGCCAAGAAAGTAGACTGTCTAATACCCTGTTTTCTGAGTAGATGCTACAAGGGTATGTAAAAATAACTCATGAAGCCCACACCTTCAATTCCCATATGAATGTACTAATCAAGTCAGGCATGAATGATGTTAGCAGATAAGATCCAAATCCAGAATGTAAACTTTGCAATGATAAGTTGCTCAACTTCTCACAAAATGGATAGCAAAATAAAAAAGAAATACCAAGGTTACTAGAAGGAAATACAACAGCAAAAAGCACAGAAGTGCCCCCGAAAATTAAGATTGTAAAAGAAACAAGTCAAGACAAACTTCTCTTGGTTATTGTTTCAAATAGTAAGAATGTTGTAAACTCTGGCACCAAGCATCACGTGACATTCAAGCTTGGTGCCCATAATTTATTTATGTAAATAACAAGAACACTCTTAATTATCGATCTTTTTGGCAATCTTAAACCACTCAGTGTGGAAGGAGCCGGGGATATCAACCCTTTCGTATGTGTGAGCACCAAAGTAGTCTCTTTGAGCTTGGACCAAATTAGCCGGCAATCTCTCCCTTCTATAAGTGTCAAAATAAGCAAGACTAGCAGACATACCAGGTGTGCTGATGCCTGAGTTGATAGCAAGGCATACAACTCGTCTCCAAGCAGACTGCCTGTCGATGATCTCCTTTGCGAACTCTGGGTCCACCAAGAGGTTAGCAAGATCTGGGTTCCTGTCATATGCCTTCTTGATCCGATCTAAGAAGATAGCACGAATGATACAGCCGCCCTTCCAAATCCGGGCAAGTTCCCCCAACTTCAAATCCCATCCCTTCTCAGTGCTCTTTGCACGGATCAGATTCATCCCTTGAGCATAACTACATATTTTGGATGCATAGAGAGCTTGCCTTACATCATCAATCAATTTTTTCTTATCAACAACTTGATCAGTTAGAATATCACTAATACCACTAGATTTGAAGACTTTAGCAGCTTGGGTTCTTTCCTCCTTCAAGCCACTAAGGAATCTTGAGTCTAGGGAAGCTTCAATAGTGGGGGCTGCAACTGACAATTCAGCAGCCTGCTGAACAGTCCATTTACCAGTACCCTTCATCCCAGTTTTGTCCAAGACTTTATCAACAAGATAGCCATCTCCCTTGTCATCCTTAATTCCAAAAATATCAGCAGTTATTTCAATCAAGAAGCTTAGGAGCTCCCCCTTGTTCCATTCAGAAAAAACATTTTTGAGTTCCTCGTTTGACAGTTTTCCAACTGATTTCAACACATCATAAGCCTCAGCAATCAGCTGCATGTCACCATACTCTATTCCATTATGAATCATCTTAACAAAGTTTCCAGATCCTCCTTTTCCAACGTAGGTCACACAGGGACCACTATCAGGAACTTGGGCTGCTACTTTCAGAACAATGTCTTCTATATATTTGTAGGCTTCATAGGATCCCCCAGGCATCAGAGAAGGTCCATTTCGAGCACCCTCTTCACCACCAGAAACTCCCATGCCAAGGTACAGAAGACCTAATTCAGCCACAGCTTTCTCCCTTCTCTCGGTGTTCTCATACCACTCGTTTCCACCATCAATGATACAGTCACCTTTCTCCATGTAAGCAGAGAGCGTTTTGATGGTCTGATCAACAGGAGCCCCAGCCTTGACAAGCATGATGATCATACGAGGTTTTTGGATTGACTGCACAAATGATTCAGGATCATGGAAGCCAAACACGGGAAGGTTTCCTTCCACTTTCGCTCTTTCAACAGTCTCATCAACTTTGGACGTAGTCCGATTGTAAACAGAAATCGGAAAGCCTTTCTCAGCAATGTTTAGGGCTAGATTTTGTCCCATAACAGCAAGACCAGCAAGGCCTATTCTGGTTAGTTTTGGAGATTGCTCAGCCATCCTTTCTCCTGCCAAAGATAAAATTTAGTCTCAATGAAACTTTCAACACTTAGTAAAAAAGAGAAATATAAATCTTAGAAGAAGTACTACAATTTTTCAAAATTAAAGCATTTGCTAAAGTGATTCTTAAGCAGCAATCAGAAAGACTGTAATAAACTGGCTAAATTGATAGCACAACCTCAATTTGCATTAAAGAAGAAGCACTAAGTGAACCAAAGCTAGATCCATGAATACAATAATAGCAAAATAAACAAGAGATGAAAGTATCTAGAATTTTCCTCAATACTTACCCATTGAAAAACTCAGATCAAACATAAACCAACCAACAACCTCACTGTTTGCAATGTTATTCATTTTATGAATGATATGATGCAAAAAACCAAGACATTATATCTATAGAAAATTCTGTTGGGAGTCAGGACTTCAACGTGGGATCAACTAGTTCGAGGATCTCAGCCTTATTCTTTCTCATGACTCTCATATGAAATGAGATCTCATAATTTCTTAAAAACCATAACAATCAGGGAAGAAATGAAGCTTATAAAATTTGAATTCAATTTTATTAGATCTCATAGTTGCTATCAAGGCTATTCTTTGACTCACTTGGACTCTTAGATCAGCCATTTCATGATAGAATCTAAACAGGCATAACAGCGTGACATGGTCGAATCCCATCAAACAAAGCTATAAAAAGGATCAAGAACTTTAATCACTTATTTAATCCAACAAATAATTCAGACAAACTCAGCAAAGGTTGAGCCTTTCTAACGAACCCATATCTAAATTAACACCACATAACCGATCAAAAAGGAGGGAATTTTCAAATTTTAAAGAAATCAAGAAATGCCAAAAAAGCAACTATAAAGTAGAGAATCAAATCCAACCCAACTGAAACAACTTTCTAAAAGGTAAACCACCCATTAAATCTTTCTTAATTTCACTCAAAAAAAATGAAAAAATATCAGAACAGAGGAAAAAGGAAAAAGAAGAGCCCAAACCTTGATTTTCTGAGCTGAATTCGACTTTGCAGGAGAGAAACCAAAGATTGCCCAAAACCCAGGACAGCAAAGATCTGTAAATATGCACAGAAAACTTACTAATTATAGTGATAATTCGAAGGGAAAAAACAAATAAAAGGATCAAGAAATATATATAATAAATATTTTCAGCACAAAAATCTTGAACCTCTTTTAACTCTCAAGCCGGTCAAAATTGGCCAACTCTCTTTTCTCACCGATATTTGTTCTTGATTGGGGCTGGTTGTTGGCTGCGGTTGGTGGGATGCTCTCTTTCAATTTTTTATTTATTTAATATTTAGTTTTGTACCTAACAATTAAGCAGCCTATCAAATTTTGACACGTAGTCGACCAACTGTAATGCCAATTTGTTTTCATTTTCAAATCCCCTTTTCATTTCCTACAAATAAAAATAAAAAATTATCAACTTTTAAACTATTTTTCCATATATTTTCTTCTCAGAACATTCTTGTTTACATTCTCTCTCCATTTTTATATCTATTTCTCCCTTATTATTACCTATATCTACTTTTTTATTTTTTCAATAATTCTCAAACAATATTCCCCACAAAAATAATACAAATTCAAATTATAATATTATTTTTACAAATAATTACATATCACATCATCAATTTAAATTCAAAAACTACATAATTTTTAATACAAAAACACTCAATATTCAAATACATCTCATTTTCACAATTATATAGACATATAACTTTAAACAACACATTCAAACACAACTCCATTTTTAAAAACATCTTTTATAACTAAATTTTTACTGTACACTTTCACTAGAAAATGAAATAACTCCAAAAAATGAAATCAAACAGGCCCTAAGAGATCCAGCTTGGCCCTTAATTTATTCTTTTCAAGGCCCGCAGCCACTTACGGATCGGGTCGGGTCGGGCTAATTGGGAAATGAGATTTTCGGGTCGTAATTGCCAAAAGTCGTCAAGCATTTTTTAGTGGTTCAAAAGTTGGTTTGGAGCTGCTCACTAAAATTGACTTTGACATGTTAGGATTTGAGTTGTGCATAAACTAATAAAAATTTTAGAAAAACTTTTCTTACCAATAATAATAATAATTGAGAAACTTTAAAAAGAATCATATTTTGTTTGAATATTTTAAACTATGGTAATAGTTCTAACTTCTATGTATGAATAAGTGAAATTTGATTTGATATTAATTAAATATTCAAGTGGCTTTCTCAAATTTTATCTTTTTTTTTTTTTTTTCAAATGGATCAAATCATATAACTATTAGTTAATGATATATTAATTTGAGCCTTGATCACTGATCTTCCCAGATTCTAATTACAACGCAATTGAAGTGTTCAGCCGATTAAATCAAGCTAAATATTCAATTGCGAATGAATAATTGATCTAATTCTATCCTCCTCGCACGTATAAATATAAAACAAAAAATTAAAAAAGTTTAAAGTCCAAAATTTAAACCCTAAGAACTAGTTTGGTTGAATTTTTAAGTTATTTCATGATTATTTATCATGTGATAATTTATTTAATTTTTTATTATTGTGGTATAGTTTGGTTTGCATGATTGTTTTTATGTAGGTCTACATGATTGTTGGTGGTTATGTTTGATTCAATATTAAAGCATCTTAATTACACATATTAAATTACCCTTCTATCCCTCACTCAAATATAAAAAATCCCTCATTTGTCTTCTCTATAATAAGGGCTCATTTGCTTGATAGGATAGTGTATAATAAATATATAACTCAGTATAATTAATTATTTGATTGTCATAATTAAAGTTCATTATTAATAAAAAAAAGGCCTAGTATTTTATCCTAAAGTGTTTGGATTATGTATTCCACCCTCTTTGTGTGATTAATAATTCTAGGATTAGAAACATTATGTACCAAATGATTAAATTATCCTTGCATACAAACTAGACTTAATTAACGAATATGTATATATCACTAGAACTTGATTTATAGAACTATGTGTTTAACAAAATACTAAATTATTTGCACAATTGAATTTACTTTTATAAGATTCTTCTATACAATATTTATCTAAAAAATATAATTTTTTTATATGAAAGTTATTTCTTCCATGATAATAAGATTACACAAGTAATTCTTTTTTTGGTAAATTAATAAATGAATAATATTTTTCAACTATAAATTTACGCTTAATATGAATTTATTTTGTAAAATACAAACTAATATCCATGAACATGAACATATTAAATATAAAATAGTTTAATTTGTGAAATAAGTCAATGGTTTTATAAAAATTTGAAAGTAAATTATTTTTTCAAAATGAAAATCAACTCTTTTTTAGATAATAATAAATTATAAATTCTTTGAGAAAAATATTTAAAAATACAGACGGACTTACTACAATATCACATATATTTAAACCTTTTCAATGAAGATAATTTAATTATTAAAATAAGATGTGGATGAAATTGACATTTCACACCAGGGGTGTAAATGAGATGAGACTATTTGCGAATAGTTCGGGCTCAACTCGATGAAAGCTTGTATTCAACTCGATCTTTTCGAGCCTGACCCAAGTTGAGCTCGATCTCGTCAGTCAAACAAACTAAGCCGAGCTCAATAATATTTAGCTCAAAAAGTTCATGAGCCTAAACGAGTTTTTTATTTCATATATATATATAATTATAATCTAGGCCTATATAATAAAATCTAATAATAATAATAATAATACAGTTTTTTATTTTTAGGAAAATATATAACAAAATTATTTAAAATTTTGATAATTATAAATTTTGTTTTGAATCTAAATGAACTCAAATTAATCCAAACTTATACGACTTCGAGCTCAAGCTCATCTAAGCTTAACGAATAGAGATTTTCTACTACTGTATGACGAACCTTATCAAGTCAAGTTCGATAAAGCTCGCCGAGCCTTTGTCTATTCCAACGAGCTGGGCTTGAACTTGGTTGTTTAAGCTCGAGCTCGAGTTTGCGAATTAATAGATGAGCCGAGCTTGAACCTACCAGATTCGGGCTTGGCTCATTTACACCCCTATTTCACACTTACCATAAATTACAATCCTAAATATCCAAAAGATTGATTGTACTAAAATTAAGATATCCAAATTAGTAATCCAAGCAAGCAAATAAAATATTGATATATTTTCTAAATGATGAATCCTACATTTATCAATCATATTCTGTCCTATCATGGCAAGCAAACTAGCGAACGCAATAATTGAAAATAAGTTTTTTTGTTTGATAGGAAAGGGTACTTGATAAATTGATTTCATAATTTAAGGGCGAATAGATAATTTCAAGAGAAATAACAAATACAGGATAAATAAACTAATGGGGAGAGATGTGTTAATTTATTATTCATATTGTATATATAAATACGAGCTTTAGGTATTAAAGTGGGCCTAAGTATTTATTATTATTCCAACCAAATAAATGATAAGATAGAATAAAAACATTATATCCCATCTTATCATTCCAACCAAAGTAGCCCTAAATGGATTGTTGGTAACTATATGTGTAAGTAAAATAAAATAAGAGTATTGTTATCTGCACTTCAAATTTTGTAATTCGCACTTCATTCTAAATTTTTGTGTTAGGTTATTGACCAAAATATCCACTCACTTTTCAAATGTATTTATATTTATTTGCAATACAAATATACCCTTTAATATAATAATTAGCACTCTCAACTTTATTACTCATAAAACATTCCACCTCAACATATCCAACTTAATATGAAATAATATATATTTATATATATATATTAATTTTTTCTCTAATACTCACAAATAATTTGGAATATATAACACATTTTTCTATGATAACAATAATGTTTAAGTGGTATTTAAATTTTTAATTCAATAAATTTTTGACATATAATGGGATTTAAATTTGAACTTCGAAATGAAATATAACTTAAATATGGTTGTTCACAAGTTAACCATGGGTGGGGTCAAAAAGTGGTAGGTAATTAGGACATGGGTGAAATTATCCACATTTATTGGATGGAGAGAATGAGGCTTATTATCTGCAATTTTTTTTGGGTACCGTAGTATAGGTGATTTTTTATCATGTCTAAATAACAAGAAGCAGCGCTCTTATCTTCCCTTATTTCATTTTTCTAATTGAAATAATCTTACACAGCACTCTTTATTAAGTACAACAAGACCCACATTTGTGGTGTGAAAATATACTATTTTGTAGTGATGCTTTCATTTTCCTATTGAAGTTCATAATCATGTCTTCAATGAGATAATTGAATTTAGAGATGAGATAATCTGTTTATTTTATGTGCTCTATCAAGTTTGGTGTAAAATGAATCAAGATTATATTTAATAGGACAAAAAATAGTATGCTAAGAATATAATTGTCTAACAATTTAAATTAAATGATATCTTAAAAATAAAGTGATATAATGATCAATTCCTATAGACTAAAATCAAGTGGAGTGTGAATAATAATTTTGGAGTGCTAATAACAATATCCATAAAATAATTATGACTCTTATATCTTAAACATTATTGATCATAGGAACTCTTATTCTAGTACAGTAACAACCTTCGTCTAACAGAACATGCTCACAGGTCTCAAAATTTTGTTCACGGAAGTTAATCAAATTAGAAAAATAAAATAAAATAAAATCAATGCCTTTTAGGTATATACCAATTTTTTCATCATAAATATAAACCAAATTATAATATTATATTCGAAAATAATGTTAAACTCTTGAATTAATGTTATCAATTTAAAAAAATAAAAATAAAAATCAAGCTGTTCTAGGTAAATATTAAATTATTGGCATAAAGCAACCATATTAATATGTGATTCAAAGGCAACTTTAAAAGAGATTAATGTGACGGTTGCACCTTCAAGTTTTCAAATTCATAAACGATTAAGAGTTTGAAAAGTTTATTAAATGAATTTAGCAATAACCAACAAATGAATTTTTGTTTCAAAAGATTAAAAAAAAAACTCAAAAACACATTATAATTTGGTCAAAATAGGTGTAATTGAGATCAAGTACATAATTCATATCACATATATTTGTATCAATTTTATTCTCGTATAAATTATAGTTATATTTTTTGAATTATACCTAATTAATTGAGTAATTTAAGGATATTAATTTGTGGTTATCTATTTTCATTAAATGTTTTCTCATCTGTCAGATAAACAGATTTCATATTTGAAAAGTCTTTAGAAGCATTTATAAGTAGCCATATTTTCTAAGGAGCAAAAATATTCACAAATACGAAATCTATCAAATGCATTTATAAGTAGTCAATAGTAAAACTTTTTCTAAGGAACCAACAAAAAAAATTGGGGGGAAAAAAGACAAAAAGAAGTAGAATTTGGTGAAAATAAAGGCAATTGGGTTGGGTCAAACAACACCCAAGATTACAGTTTTTTTAAAATATAAACCATGCCTAATCAATCAATTTTAAAATATTAATTATGTTGGGATCTCCTTATAATATGTTTTGATTATGATCCTTTGCAATGATCTTATTCCATATTGCATTAGTTGTAAATAAGAAAACTACTCAATTGATTTAATACCACAAAATCAGCAATTTTGTTTGCTCGAATCATGGCTCAATAGTTGGAAGTTTCATATAGAAACCTGCATAATCATCCGGAAGAATAAAATGAAAGTGACCGTTGGAAGTTTCATATGGAAATATGCATACTGTAGAAGGAAAGATGTCATTAGAAGACAAGATATCAATAATCAAGACTTGTCTATTTAAAAAGAAGAAGTCTCAAGAAAAAAAAAAAAAAAAAAAAGAAGCCTTTTTCTCAAAGTTCAAAACTCTATAGGATATTACTCTGAAAGTTGCACTGGAAGTTTGCTTTTGTCCTCCATCATCCAGTCTGTTAGAAGTTTCTACAATAGAAGAAGTTGTTTTTTATTATCGATCTCTTATATTTTGTCTTTGCTGTAAATTCATTTGTGTTTAATATAAGTGCAGGTTAAAAATCTTAAAATACATCTTAGATAGTGGAGTAGGCTTGCCGAACTACTATAAATTATCGTGTTCTTCTTATTTGTTGTTTTTATATACTTTATTCGTTTGGATTCTTATAAAATTATTTTATCAAACCTTTTAAAATACTTTTTAAAGGAATAAAAGTGTTAATTGAATTGAGAAAAAAAAAAATCAATTCACCCCCCTCTTGATCCCTTTTTTCTATCAAATTATAATAATTCAATTTAGTTAAATATTTTCTTATGTATTGGCTAAATAAATTTTAAGTTTCAAAAGTCATTATATACTTCTAGAGTAATCAATAAATGAAATTTTTTTAAGTAAATAAAAAATATTAAAGCACAAAAGTATTAAATGTCTCATGAATTGCCAACCAGTGAATTTTTCCCTAAGGAATATAAAAAATAAAAAATAAAAAAATCTCAAGAATATCAAAAATTAGAATTCGTTCAATATATATACAATTAAGATCAAACACCTCATTCCTATATGTTTTCAAGTATATATTATTCTCAATCAAATTAAGTAATTTACTGATATTAATTGCTAATAATTTTTATTCTCACATAAATTATAATTGTTTTTAAAATTGTATATAATCAGATTGCATAATTTAAGGATAGTAACATGTAATAATCTATTTTAATTAAATATTCCCTTATTTGTATGACTAAATGAATTTAAATTGAAAAGTCAATAAAAACACACGAGTAGCCAATCAATAAAACTTTTTTAGAAGGGAAAGAAATCAAAGAAAAACATGATGCAATTTGGGCCAAGCATTCATTCATTTATTTATTTATTTATGTTTTAGGGAAGAAAGCATTACATATGACTAATTTTTTTTATTTTTTCAATAAATTAATATTTTTTTAAATTACACACTATATATTATAGTTATTTTCATAAATTACCTAATCACCCCAATCAATTTTATATAAATGGTCTCCTATCTGTCTGACTAAAAATTTTGGAAATTTTGAAATTTGAGGTTTGAGAAGTTGTTAAATACCAGGCATGACAATAGATTGAGAAAAGGGTAAATGTCATCAATGGTTCTTAATGTTTTACTTTAGAATCATTTAGTCTTCAATATTCAAAAATTCATATTTTAGTTCCTAACGTTAATATATTATTTCACTTTAGTCCCAAATTAACCAATTTTGATATTTTTAAGGGCAAGATTATCAATTTATAGTTTTATGTACTACTTTAGTCCCTATATAAAGGTTTTATGTTCCAATTTAGTTCCTATGGTACTTTTTTTCTTTTTATAAATATATGTCCATGTGTGTATATATATTTGTGTATAATATATATGTATATATAATTGATACTAATATTAGTCATATGCTCATATATTATTATTAATATTTAATAATATATTATTGATATATTAATATCATTTGTGATACTATTATAATTCATAATATTATTTGTATGATTAGTAATATATTAATAATAATAAACATTATATTATAATAATTTTAATTATATTCATAATATGTAGTATTAATAATAATACATGATACTAATAAATATTAAATTAATAATAATAATAATAATAATAATAACAATAATAATAATAATAATAATAATAATAATAATAATAATAACAATAATAATAATAATAATAATAATATTATTATTATTATTATTATTATAAGATTAATATTTTCAATTATAATAATAGTATTATTATGATAATATAATTATCTAATATTATTAGGATTGTTATTAATAATATTGTTAATAATATATTAATAATAATATTACTAATAAAAGTTCAAGTAAGCAAAGACTTTTTCCAACAAGACAAAAAAATTATCATATCAGCTGGAAACTAGCCACATAAGCAAATTTTAAAATTCAACAAATTTTGGCATGCCACATCAGCATTTTCTACCATTTTATGAGATTTCGGCGACTTTCAGACTAAATGTGCAATATTTTTTTTTAACTTATAGGACTAAATTTAAAATTGCGTAACATATAGAACAAAATTAAAAGTTAGAAAATTTTATAGGACGAATTTTTTCCTGTTTATTGGAGGTAGCTGCCATGGCCGACCACTGTGGGGTGGGAATGAGGTAGTTGGGGATGTGGGTTGTGGAGGGACCTCGCAAGTTGGGGATGGGGATGGGGGTTGTGGAGGGTGCAGGGTCCCCACCTCACGGTGTCGACTATGGCAGCTACCCCTAGCAAATAGGAAAAATATTTTGACTTTCAATTTTTTCCTATATATTACACAATTTTAAATTTAGTCCTATAAGTTAAAAAAAAAATCAAATTTAGTCCAAAAGTCGCTGGAATCTCATAAAATGGCTGAAAATGCTGATGTGGCATGCCGAAATATGTTGAATTTTAAAATTTTTGCTTAGATGTCAAATTTTCAGCTGATATGATAATTTTTTTGTCTTGTTGGAAAAATCTTTGCTTACTTAGATTTTTATTAGTAATACAATTATTAATATACTATTAACAATATTATTAATAATAATTCTAATAATATTAGATAATTATATTATCATAATAATACTATTATTATCATTGAAAATATTAATCTTATTATTCTTATGATTAATTATACTGAAATTATTATTATTAATTTAATATTTATTAGTATCATGTATTATTATTAATACTACATATTATGAATAATAATTAAAATTATTATAATATAATATTTATTATTAATAATATGTTATTAATCATAAAATTAATATTATTAATTATAATAGTATCACAAATGTTATTAATATATAAATAATATATTATTAAATATTAATAATATATGAGCATGTACATAATATTAGTATTGATTATATATATAACATATTATATATACACATATATTATTCACAAATATATACACACATATGGATATATATTTATAAAAAAAAAAAAAAGCAACATAGGAACTAAATTGAAACATAAAACCTTATATAGGGACTAAAGTGGAACATGAAATTATAAATTGATAATTTTGCTTTTAAAAATATCAAAATTGGTCAATTTTCCAATCAAAAACTGTCTAAAAATGGTTTGAGGGACTAAAGTGAAACAATATGTTAATGTTAGGAACTAAAAGATGAATTTTTGAAAATTGAGAACTAAAGTGATTATAAAGTAAAATATTAGGGCAATTGATGACATTTACCCTTGAGAAAAATTTGGACCTTCTTGGACCCATCACATTTGAGATGATTTTTGAAATACAAATGAATATTAAAAGCGGATCTCGAGTTTTTATTTTTTGGATTCAGACCCAACTCATCACAATATTTTACATACTTTTATTTATTGTATATGTAATCCTGATTGCGTATTCATCTGTGCGTGTATATATATATGTACACGTGTGTGTAAAAGTGTCTATATCATGTATACTCAAATAAAAGTGAAACTCTTAACATTTTTCAATGTTTGTTGTTAATTCTTTTCTCCAACTGTCAATAGCACTTCTGAAAAACGCCCAAAACTGAAACTCCTTGCTTTCTTCAATGTTTGTCGTGAGAGAATAACGTAGATTAATCAGCAGGAGCTGCAGACCATAAGTTCATCTAAGATCAACATAAAACCTTGATTAGATTTTCATTTCCCAAGATTTTATCTTCAACAGATATAGGCAGGCATTTTACAACATGACAGGTCAAATGCAAACACCAAACTTACAATAATGTGAAGAGAAGAAATAGTGCAAAAAGATATTCAACATAACATTTTCAATGGCTCCACTTTGCGTCCAATGAGTGCTTGACCAAATCATTGCCTTCGCAGCAAAAGACACTAAATTCAAAATAGATCAATTTTTCAGATGTTAAGATAAGAACCAAAGGTCCATAATAGGATGCTGCCAGCATCATTTTGCTAAGCCGACCCGACTTGCAGAAATTTCCATTTCAGAGAAAATTTTACATTTGAGAAAATACTGAAAAGTGGAAGACCAGAAAGACCAATCCTACGTGTGACGAGGATTGATCCATGTCATAAATATCCCTCAATCCCAAAGTCAGAAAGAAACCAAAAACGAGATAATATTAGTGAAAGTGCAGAATATCACCAAGTTCTAAAACTCCCTCTTGAAAAAAGTGGCTCAATATGTCAGGCTCAGATGCCTACTTTATACAAAGAATATCTTTCTGTGTATACGAACGAGGAGTCTTCGTTTCAGTTCACCCCATAACAACAAAGAACAATAATAACTTACAGAAACAAAATTGTGAAGAAAGCAGCAGCTAGAACCTTCTTTCTGAAAGTTAAACTTGTAATGAATGATTAAGAAAGGCTCAAAAAGCTTTACTTGGGAAGATTGCAATGCACCATATGTCTGTTATGGTGCGGCTGCTAGGGCAGTAATCATGCTCCTTTACATGCCAAAATTGCACATTTGCAGAAATTCCATTTCATTATCAACATACTTTGTCCATAGATGCTTATAACGGTTCATAGCAATATCCAGCCAGGGCTTCATGTCTCCACTGAAATGGATGACAGCAGCCTTATCAATTTCCTCCATGCTGATACTCGGATTGATCCCAAGCCCAAGCACATGCCATGATTTGTCCAATGATTTGGTTGTTGAGTAAAAAGTAACAAGCCCAGCAGGTAGTGTTCCCAATTTCCATAAGGTACGGTCCTTGTTCTGATCATTCATTAAGAAAATATTTCAGCAAGTAAATTTCTCAAAACAAAACTGTAAAGAATTGTTATCTTCAAACTTTACTGATGAAAAAGCAAAACTATCAACCAAGATGGGATAAATGATACAGCATGAGGCTTACCAAATTCTGCCAATAATGGTATTGCTCGGTGCATTTTTCCCGCCGCCAAGCATCAAGGTCAAACATATTCATTCCAAATGCCCAGGCACAAGCCCGAGGATTAAACTTCCCCTTGATGAGAGGATGAGAGAAGTTTAAATACTCAGAAAAACGATGGAATGACCCAAAGCAGGTATCAACAGCAGCGTTCGCCTTTCCATCCATATCAGTATTCCACAAGGCAGTCAAATCCTTCTGAACTACAACATCATCGTCCAGAAGAAGGATCTTGTGCAGCTTTGGGTACAGTTCAGGCAAGTAGAACCTAAGGTGATTGATCATCAATAAGTACTTGGGATTTCTAAATTTCATGCTGTTCAAATCTTTAGTGGCATTCTCAGCCCTCGTCTCAAAGTAAAACTTTTTCAAATTTGCAGATTCAAGTTGCCTGAGCACTGGTGCATATGAGGAATTTAAAAACTTGAAATTATCCACAGCGTTGATTTCTATATGGGCTCCCCCTTGTATTGGCCTCATCTTAAACCAAACTTTAGTGGCAGCAAAATTCATCCTATCAGTAACTATATGGAAAACATGTTTCCATGGCTCCTCGGCGTTCTTAACAACTGAGTTTACCACCACAGAAATTGCAATCACATTATCTGAAAAAATCGCATAATGGTATAGAGTTGGGTCCTCAAACTCCAGCTTGGGCTCATCATCCACGTACTTCTCGGGATGTGTAATTCTCTCCTCCATAAGCCGCATTGCAAGACAATGCAAACTCTTTGGAGTAGATTTTGCTGCAATCGAGCTGGCAAAAGCCCCATTCTTCTTGGCCTTCAAAAGCAGCTCATTGACAGCAAAAATTGTATCTTTCAATTTCTGAATCTTCAACTGATTATCATAGGACTCCTTAGATTCTGCAATCATTAACCTAGCAATCTTGACTTTATCCTTAACCTCCTTCTCAAACTGCCTCAGCACATCCTCATCAACTGGCCCTCTGGATTCAAACAATGCAGTGCGATAGGTTGGCTTCATTTGAAGGTCTGAGAAATTTTTAGCCAGATCATCAAACATTTTAAGCTGCTTAGATATCTCAAGCTTGAGCTTCCTCGCATATGCAGCATATAAATTCACCAAGGCAATATGATTATTTGCCTGGTTATATATCATATCTGACCTAGTCTTCAGTGGATCTGACTGCAATGCTAGAAAAGTCCGTTGCACAAATGTGTTTCCAGTGGTATCCATAGCCTATTAATTGGGAAAATTATCTAGTTATGTTCGTTTCGTTTGGTTTTCATTCAGTTTAGAATGACCATACTAGTAAAGTGCTACTCAAGTTCCTAAACTACATAAACATACAATTCAACACTTATGCGGATAAAAAAATTATAAAATTCATCTTCAGACACTTCAGTCAAACCACCTCAACGTAACATGATTGCTAAGCTTTCCTATCAAATGCAAATTCTATTGTGTCATCCAGGTAATAAATTTTGAAAACTGTTAATTTTGACTTAGAAAGTGATATTTGATATCTTATCCATTCCATGGAAAATTCTCAAAATAAACACACAGGAAAGTGATCTCACGAGACCACACTGTACCATTAACCAGAACACATGCAACATTGCCTGTTGGCCTTCTCTATTTCAATTAATCAGGAAAGCACAATTAGGCCATAGATACACACAGCTACCTAGCAGAACCGAAAAAAAAAAATCAATAAATAACGCAGTGAGGGTGAAATGCAAATGCTTACGGTGTCGTTATGAGGCGGATGAGAGGTTAAAAGGACGGAGAGAGTAGCGAGGAAGAGAAGCGTGAACATGGCGGAAACAAAGATCCGGTAGCTGAAGAAGCTTCGGAGGACGGATCCGCCACCTGATCCGCCACGGCCTCCTCGGACCGCCACCGCCATCTCGATCGCCCCAGGACAAATCTGTAAATACCGAACTACTGTTTGCGCATCCAAAAAACCAATCGATCCTCAGCCTCTTTGCGTGTGTGTATAGATATCAAATACATAAAACTAGTATGAAATGTAGCAACAGTCGACTCTGTGCCTCCGTGCAGGGCTATAGATTAATGGAGGTTTATGTGTATTATTGTTGTCGCCACTGTGTGTCTGCGCGTGGGAAAGAGATAGAGGGAGAGATGGGTGGAGAGAAAAATGAGATCTGAGACGGAGAGTGGGAACTGTGAAACTATTAGATGAGTAGAGGGAGATGGAGATACGGGGATCCGACCCGCATTGGGGTCGGTAGGATCTAGCTTAGGGGTGTAAACGAGTCGAGCTCGAGCTCATCGAGCCTGCTTTTTAGGAGCTCGAGCTGGCTCATCAAAAAATTTTAAATTAAATAAAAATATTAAATTATTAATAATCATAATTATTTAATAACAATTAATAAAATAATTAAAATTATTATTATAAATTAAATATATATGAAATCATAATAATTACTATAATGATTTAAATTATAATATATTATAAATATTAATAAATTATTAAATTATTAATATATTATAATTATTTAATCATATATATAAATATTTAAAATTAGAAAAAAAAAGTAAATTATTAATACATATTAATTAATATATAATAAATATTTAAAATTAGAAAAAGAAAGTAAATTATTATATATATTAATTATTTAATTAATATATAAAAAATATTTAAAAATAGGAAAAAGCTCATGAGCCGGCTCATGAGCTTTTGAACAACTAGAGATGAGTTCGAGCTCGACTCATGTTAAAACTCGAGCTCGAAAAATTCGAGCTTGAGTCGAGCTATAATCGAGCCTGCTCATGAGCCAGCTCGACTCATCTTACACTCCTAAATTCTAGCTCCCCCCGATTGACGTGGAGCTCTTAAGTTATATTAATTTTTCAATTTTCCTCCCCAGTCTTCTTAGTATTTCTCCTTTAGTCCCTTTTTCTTTTTTTCTTTTTTATTTTGTTCTTGTTCTTGGTATTTTTAGCAACATTGCTTTTATGATTAAAATACATGTAAATCTTTGCACATCAAAAAGGGAGAAACAAAATACATTGATAAATCCAAAAATACATAATTTGTTTGGTTTATCTTGAAAATAATTCATTCATCTCTTAAAATTTAACATAAGCTGTTTTCATAAATATGAAGCAAGAACTCGTTGATTTTTTTTTCTTTTTTATTTTTTTTCTCATTAATGATCTCTTGTGTTTTGAATATAAGTAAGTTTTATTGGATTCAATATTATTTATTGCTTTGTGAGATTATTTGTGGGACTGAAGAAGTATTGATTCTATAATTAATAAGATAGTAATATTTTTTTTCAATTTTATTCTATAATATTTGTCCTTACTTCGTTTATTGAATTAGTTATCGGACATACAAAGCACATGATGCAATATTAAGATCACAAATTTTAAAATTTGTATTTTTTATATTTTTCTCCATTTCATTTCTCTCATTCGATTTTTCGTGATCATTTAGCAATCATTATCATCTTTCTTTCTTTTTTTGCTCCTTCATTTACTTATTTTCATTATTCAAATTTCAAATCCTTTAATTTTATATTAACACCATGATTGTTCTCTTCTTCTTTTCATTCACTACTACCATTGTTTATTGCTGCCACCCTTATATTGCTTTCTTCTTCTTCCCGCTTCTCTTCTTGGCTAGCATTGTATGCTACCTCCATCAATATTGGAACCATATTCTTTCTTTTTTTTGTTTCACCTTCTAATCTATTATTCTTTTCTTCATATGTGAAACCCCATTGACTATTGTCCAATAAAGGCCCTTGCCACCTTTAGCTCAAAATTAGATTAGAAATTTATAATATTTAAAGAGCATGAATTACATTTTTATGGATGAAAAAATATGCATATGAATAATAAATCTATTTATTTTTTCATATAAATATTGAGTCGATTCTATTCAGTGCTTTATAATTTAAACTTTTTCATCTTATTTTATTTTGAAAATTACACATTTTGATACATACCTAGCTATTATTTTAAGTTTCTCTAAATAAATGCATTATGTTTTTAATTGACGTAGTATATATTTTTTAAGGTTTGATAACATGAATTTTGGTCTTTCCTTGTTTTTTAAAAAAGTTCTGCATTTTTAAATAAACTACTATTTTTAATTTTTTAAAATTCATGCATATAGTTTAATACATATTAAAGTAGAGTTGTTATCTTTTTAATAAACTATTTAGGCCAATATTGTTGAAAAAAATTCATACTTAAAAACTTAAAATCATAAAAAGTAAAAACTTAAATATTAAATAAGGGATACAAATTACCGTACTAAATAATAATAATAAAAAAAAAAACAACTTAACAACCATTAGCAAGAATTTTAAATATCCTACGAGGTCTAATTGAAAAGTTAAACACACGCATGTCTCATAAGGAAAAATTAATAATGACATTTGTTCTCTTCGATTCTAAATTAAATAAATTAAATTTCATTTATTTTATATTTTATTTTTTTTATATTTTTGAGTACTACTTTAGATTCTAAGGTATATATGCCGTTAAATTTGTGTGCATAATAAATTTAAGATTGAATTAAAACTAAGAAATTATTCATGCAAAAATATAAAAATAAATGTGTAAATAAAATTCATAGAGTTTGGGGCAGCAAAATACAATTGAGAGAGTTGGGGGGCTTAAAGTGTTATTTAGCTAAAGGGTATAAAAACTAAACAAATAAAAACGGCTCAACCCGAGAAGTTTCTTAGGCACAAAGAGGTATGTAGAATTTAAGTATTTGAAGCATTGATTTGTCAATCGATTTTTTGAAACTCATCTGGAAAATGTTTGCAGGAGAACTTACAGAGTTACAGTTTCCATATTAAATCCTTAATCCGGGTGAATTTCAATTCTTTTGAATGCCGTTTTTCTGCTGGAAATATTAGATGACAAGAGTCAGTAATCTGCTCTTTTTTTCGTTGTTTCATAGTGTAAAGTCCTAACAATCCAGTAATGCTCAGAAATTGGAAAATTTTCACACTTTGTATTTTTGCAGGAGGCTGCTTTTGTTCATTTCCCTTTTTTTTTTTTTTGTGAAAAAGAATTAATTCTTGGTGGACTACTTGTTTTATTTATGTGATCGAAGAATATTTCATCAGTGTGAGCATTGTATGTGAAGAAAAAAGTTGATTTTAAGAGTACGGCGTGTAACTGTTGCTGAATGGTGATTACGATGCTGCATCAATGACCATCTCAAGTTATATCCTTGCTGATATTTAAGTAATCACATATTAATGTAATAATGTGTTAATAATGATTAAAAAAAATTGGAAAAGGGTGAAAAAATAATATTAAATTATATAGGCATGAGATATATGAAAATTTGATTATTGGGTTGACTTCATGAGATCCAATTAGAGGAGAAAAATGTTCAGAAAAACAGGTAGATCATTAAAATTTTATCGAAGAAATATGATGAGATGGGATAAATAATGTGATAACAGGTGGCACTATGTATGAAGCTATTCTTAACTATTGAAAAAGGCAGTAAAATTTTATATGAACATAATAGGCCTATTTGTAGGCAATGAACTGCAGATGAAGGAATCAGCAAAGAGTATGGACTCCATTCAAAGAAAACAATCTAATACTACCATGGCCTTTTATGGAGGAGCTGAAGATTGAAGATGATGAGATCAACCAAACACTGTGTTCCCTTATTGCCAACTGAAGATGACTCAGCGCAATTGCAGTGGTCCCCTAATGCCACAGGACATAATTTTTAGCCAAAACTAGTTGGAATGATCTCAGAGAAAAGTTTGGTCAGTGAGTCATGTTTCTGATGTTTTGCCTTTTCTTATTCTGCTTGTTTATCCTAAACAACAGCAGATCTTTTTCACAATCACAACGTAATTTGCCTGGAGGAATACTACTTTCCACTTTTGGAAATAGTGCATGGAATTCTATGACTTTCCTTTTCCTTCTGTTTTTGATTGCTTTGGTGTGTGCTCTGCAATTTCTTTTTCTAAATTTAGGTGATCACTGCCATATTCCAAAGTATCCGATTGAGTGTCCAAATATATTCTGACAGGCTAGCTCCTAGTTCAATTTTCACAGACTTTCTAGTGTATGGATTGTGTGTATTAGTGCCTGCATGTGTAAATAGATATTCACTCAGTTGCTGCTGGTTCAGCAAATTTGGAACTAGTTCATGGAGGAATTTAATCCCAGAACATGTATAAATTACACTACTTTACGCGATCACTGGATTTATTTAATAAAATTTATTGCACCACTACTCTTATCTCATACAGATAATAATTGTAGTCCATTTATTATCACTGAGATAACAACATGGACTAAAGTGATTAAGAGAAGACAAAAATCACAGCATCTGTCTCAGTAAGAAATCAGGGAACTCAAGGAACTAGTTGAGTGCTATTTAGTTTACGGTAAATCATTGCATGCATCATCATCAAGCTCTCTCAGGCTAGGATAAGGACTATTGAGCTGCATGTCAGTAAGCATTTGACGAAGCTCTGAAGCTTCTTCTTTAAGTTGAGCATTTTCCTGGAGTACTTGATCATGATGCTCTGATACATGGTTCAGCTTGTCTATGAGTTGGTGATTCTCATTTCGGAGCCAGACAACCTGTGACCAAAGCTCATCCAAGTGCTTTTGTTTACGCATGCGTGATCTTCGTGCAGATTCTCTGTTTGAGATCATTCTTCTTTGCTTCCTCTCATTTATTATACTTAATTGTTGCTCATCTGCTTCATCAGAAGTCGAATTACTGCTGAAACATGTTGATTGAGGATTGAATTCTTGAACTTGGGGTGTGATATGGAGTTGATATAAAGGGTTAGGGAATCTGTTAAATTGATATGCTGGTGTGCCGTTAATACTCAAGCCAAAATGGGCTGGGAACTGTGTTGGGTTTGAAGGAAATAGATAATGGAGCTCAGTAACCTCAGTGGGTTGCATTGCTTTAATAGTACCGGGTGAATTTGCAGAGACAAGATTATGGAATGAGTTTCCAGGAGATGTGAGGGAGAAGTCAGCTGGTGGTTGAAGGCGAAGGGAAACTAGTGGGAAGGGGTGAATTTATAGAATGGAAAGAGGTATTGTGGCCCCATTTGATGAAATTAGAGTACAGTAAAGTTTCTCAAAGATGAGACCACAGGACCATGATACCAAACCTTTGTATGTGCTTATATAGTATCTCAACTGTGCATTAACAAATCATGATGTATTAGTCTATGCATCTAGGGGTTAACAGGTACATGTATACATTGGTTGCATGTACATAATTGCCATCAAACATAATCTAGGCAATCCATATACATTCTAATATATTAGTTGAGTATTCAATAATTTTATAAAAATGAAAAAGACGCTTACATCAGATGGGGTGGGTGGGGTAGGGAAGGGGGAGAGAGTTTATTATGGGGGGTATAATAATTGATTTGGGGAATGTTATGTAAGTAAGAGCCCCAGGAGAAAAATGGGATAAGAAGTCAATCTAAAAATGGTGTTAATTGTCAGCCAAAGTAAGATGTTTTCTACTATATATTGGTTTTTAGCCAGCAATGTTCAGTCACGTAAATGAGTAGGAGGAAACCAGGTAGGAGATTGAGAATGGCGATCCCTTTTTTAAAAGTGGAAACTTGAATAAAAAATTGGTGACTCAACAACCACTTTTGTGGAACCATCTTTAAATAAACTAGATACGGTATACTCTTTCTTTTGATCAGTTTTCAATATTAGGACTCAGAACCATGCCTAAGAGATTGTTTGGTAGCATGAGTGCCATGCTTTGGTAGAAAGGGATGTCTTAGACGTAATATTTATAACTGAATAGCACGCTACTGATTCCCTATGCCATTCTCTGGAACCCTGATCAGAGCATTTTATTTATGATTTTTAATGTATAAACTTGGATAAGTACACAGAGTGGGATTAGTTATTAACCTATTTTATTTTTGCATTTACAGCTACATGTTTAATTAGTAAAGTTGAACCGCCTACATCTCGTTTGTGACTGGTAAAGATGAATAGAGAACGTATGTGATTAGTTATTAACTGGATTATATTAACTTACTATATTAAATTTAATATGGAACTGCCTCTGTGTTAAACTTGAATTGGTTGACAGAATTTTCAACTAATCTGGATCCATGAATATTCATTGAAATTTGAACTGCTTTAAGCAAACTTTTCTGCTAAGCTATGTTCTTGTCTAACCCAAACAAACATAGGAAATTGCTTTTCTGGGATTCGCTATTTAACGATATCAGCGAGTGAGAAACTTGAGGATTCTTAACTGTTCTCTTGTTAATGACATGCAGAAATCATCATGCGAAAAATTTAGTATTTTCACTATTCCAAACAGATGCTGTATAGCTGCATAATTGGGCATATTTTTGCAGGTTGGTGAACTTTCTAAGTCCTCCGAGATTGTATCGGTCAAGCTGATGGCTTTTGTCATACACAAGATAAAGGTCCAATAATTGATGATTTGTGTTAGTCATGGTAAACCATTACAGCTGAATCATTATTTAAGTCTTATGCCCCAACAAATCATTGTTAATGGAGTTATTTTCCTTCCATAGATTAGTAAATTTATTGCTGATCTGAAATCCGCCCCTGTCTAGATCACTTTATAAAAAGATCAGATGTAGATTTGATTTTAACCGCATAAGTTACCCATTTTTACGCAGTTTGGAAAATCTTGTATGGTTGGTGGTGGGGATCGCAAGGTGATGAGCATATGGATGTACTTTGAAATGCGCTCTTCTTCCACTAAGAAAAAGAAGTTTGTAATTCATCAAGAAGAAGAATTCTTATGGAGGTGAATGCTCTCTCCTACATATTGGGTCAGGTTGAGTGGCCTCAATGGTCAACAATATCATTAGACAAAACTTGACTCCTCTTTCTTTTCTTGTCTCAATTGGTTGTTCCCCTGTTCTTATTTTTTCTGCTATTCCTCTGCTTCAATTTTTTTTCCTGATAAAAGTCTTTCCCATATTGGGGATTGAGAGATTGAAGATGATTAAATGTGGCTGAGTGCATACATCACCCCACTTTTTTGTCAACTGTACTTGTGTGTTAAATACTTTTCGGATGTGCCATTTTCCTCCAATCAATTGTTCCACCACAATTCTTTTGGTTAATTTGATGATTTTCCATCACAGTGATGTCCGTTTTGCTATCCTTGTATTTCTTTCTATCGTTTTAGTTCCAATCCTTGTATTTCTTTCTATACTTTTAGTTCCACGTTCCTTTTAATTATTGCTTGATTTTCCTGTTATCAACTATGTTGTCCTAGCTTTGATTTCAGTAAGCAATAGTGATTTATCTTTACAATAAGGTATCGTTACTTTCAGAATGCCTCCAAACTTTAAAGGGAATCAACCACACATCTTCATCACCCTTTGTTAAAGTTTTCTTTGACCAAGTGACGAAATCTAGTTTCTTGATAGACTAATCTATAGACTTTAATAGGATGCCTGTCATTTCATTTGCTTTTTCTTTATTGTATTTTGTTGGAAAGGAGCATAAAACATTTTAGTGTTCTCTCACCATAATTGAAGTTGAACCTTGGAGAGTCTTAGCAGATTTAAACTGCATACTCAAGAAATCCAATGGAATACATTGTGTACACAACTCGATCATTTCTCTACTTTAGGTTGGTGGGTTTTCAAGAAGTTGAAACTAGCAACCAATAGTCGAGAAATGGTCGATCCAATTGCCTTAGAAATTCCATTTAGTTGAAGTACCCGAAAATATTAAACAAGTTGATTGTTTTAGTTAAGGACTCCACTACTAGTAGTTAATTAGTACTTATACATGTAGGATCACTATAGAGACGTTTTCTTGTGACTTAGTTACTCAAATTGGCCAACTAAAAATTAAAGATTCGTAGATGTAAGATTTCCTTTTCTTCTTCCTATCTTCCGACCGCGTGCGCACACACACACACACAAAATAAATAAATAAATAAATAAAAATAAAAAATTAAAGGGGGAGGAAAAGAAAAAGATGGGGTTGGCCTGAAGCAGTGCCCTTTTTGATGTGAAAGAAATGATTAAATACATATTACCCACTTGAGGCACAATCCCCTGTCAGCATATCTTATCTATCTTTCAAAAATCATGCTCGTATCCCATCATTTTTTCCCATTATAACCTCTGTATTACCACCTTCTTTTTGTGAAGAATTACAAACATGCTTAAGGGTAGGAGCCTTTAGGAGTGTGTTAAAATGGGCAAGGAATCGAATATAAAGGGACAGTGCCGTAAACAGACGGTCGGGGTATTGCACGTAGGGGTGCTGGATTTAACGTCTGCTCTGCTTTGCCCCTTTTTAGCATCGACCAAACATTTCGTTTTTCCTTTTTTCTTTCTTTCTCAAATGTGATTAAGGTTGGCGGACTAGGAAAGTGCAAGCACATGATATGGGTCTTCTGTGCTGGGCCCTGGCTAACAAGTCCGCGTGGGTGCCGGGCTCTCTAGCTTCCCCCCCATTGGCTCTTTGTCACCTCAACCACTTGTGTCGACCACATGCTTTGACCGTGAATTATATAAATTTCTACAGAGCATAAATATAAGACGTGTAAAGAGAATAACTACATGTCTTTATGAAGCAATTTAACGTAAAATAATCTTGAATTTGTAACATTAGATGAAGATTTTGTGACTTGGAAAAAACATTAGATTGACCTTAATGGTTGTATTGTCTTTATGAGCATTTTAACCTAAGATAATCTAGAATTTACAACATTTGATGAAGATTTTTTCTGACTTGGAAAAATATATTAGATTGGCCTTCATGGGTTGTATGGTGTTGATTGGGGGGTAGAACTTTTTTCAGGTGGTCTAAACCCCATGATGGGGCTCTCGATTTTTTTTGTGGGACTGTCATTTGTTACCATTTGCTAGCCATTGATGCACGATTGCACCCCACTCAAGTAACCTATAAGAAAGTTTTTTTCTTTCAGGGTAGTGAAGGCAAATGATTTCCATACAACAATCATGTGTTGAGCCCAATCAGGTTTTTGTCCGAACTCGTAGGTGGGCAAATGGGGTTATTATTGTTTTTTTTAGCGTCTTTTCCCTCATACTTTTGTATTATCAAGAAGTTGTTTGCCTTAGTTTTTAAGATATCTAATGAGTTTTTGTAGATAAGATGTGTTTGTAATTAATAAGATATTAGGTTGATCTAAAAATTAATCCTTGTGATTTGGTGGATGAAATTAGGTTTTAGAACTTATAAGATTTTGTGTGTGTGTGTGTGTGTGTGTGAGTTTACTTATATAGTCGCATTAGTTTGTTTACTTTAATTTGGACTGGGTTCATGTTAGTTAGGTTTGAGATAGAAAAATACAAAAGCCTATTTCCTTATCATGCATATAGTACAGTTAAATGCTTCTATAAAGTTGCAGGATCTCATTTTTGTGAAGGCATATAAAATATTTCCTTCAATAAAATAAACTACGACTCAAGTCTTAGTTTATTAAACAAGTTTAGTTGGGTCAAATTAAATTCAATCTTATCGTATCTTTATGATTTCTTTGTGAACTCTGAACGAATTTGTTACGTCCTATAAAATACATTAGAAATGTGTAGAGTTGTCAATAGGCCTATTATCACCGTTCCATCATAATTTGATATTCGAATTTTAACAAACTTTTAATGCATGTGCAAATAAAAAAAATTCTAAAATTTTACAATTAAGATGTTTTGAATAATAATAAGCTTAAATAAACACCATCTAAATCCTAATTGAAACCTTATCAACTTTATTCACATGTTTTCTCTATTTCTCATAGGGCTTAAGCTTTATCAGTCACCAGACTGAAAAGGGGTATTTTTGAATTTTAACACATCAAGCTTAGTTAATAACAGGTTTTATGTAGGGCTGTCAATGAAAGGGATTTTAATCCGAATTCGACTCGATTATTTAGAATTTTTAACCGATAAAAAATTCGACGGATATGGTCTGATTAAAAAAATTCGCAATTCAAAATAAATTGAGCGAATAGAGATATGGTTTGATTCGATCAATTAATAATTTGAATCCGAATATATATAATATTTTACATATGTATATATAGGGTCTTATCATTATGTCAATGTGGATATTTGGATGAAGGAAATAATGGACTCTTATGCAATATATCAAATCAGGTGCTTTTCATATAATTGTTAGATTTTGAGCTTATTTATATCATAATTACATAACTTGTTTCTCTATTTTTATAACAAAAAAGATGCCAGAAGAATAATGAGTAGGAGCTGAATATAATAATATGGCAAGAATGCAATGCAAATCTCAATTTGATTATAATGAGTTTTTTTTAATAAAATTTTGAGTTTGTAGTTAGTTGATTGAATAATCAAGTATAAATATTTATTTATAATGTCAAATAAGTACTATTATTAGTATCGGAATCTAAAATATAATGATTTGGTGAGTGAATGTGATTAAGTTAAATTTTACTGTTGCTTTTAACTAATCAATAGACTTGGAAATTTATTCATTAATCTGTTGTGTATTTTTTTTAAGAATGATTGTTTTGAATTTAGATTCTACTAAATTTTTAGAAAAATAATAAATATATGATGGTTTTTGAAATATTCAAATTTGAATTTTTTTTGAATATTCGACGGATATTCGACTTTTATTTGTATCTGGGTATGGTTATACCAACTACTGATCCAATGAGCTTGGATCGAATTTGAATTTGATATATTATTTTTAGATTCGAACTTAGATCCAACATGATTCGAATCCGACCCATTGACATTCTAATTTTATGTACTCCTTTTACTAGAAAAGAATCCAACAAAATCTTTGTATACAACATTAACTTTAGGCAAGTTGTAATTTTGTGTCTAGCTATTTACTTAAATTATTTCATTGCAACAGAAAAAGGTGCACTAGATCCCTATATCCACTCAAACTAGGGACAGGACAAAAACTTGAAATTCGTTGAAAGAGCTAGCATATTAATTATGTCCTAAAAATATCGAGATTATGTATCAGGCACACTTGATCTATGTGCTTAAAATTGTATTATACCTATAAAATTAAAAATATTTACTAATTTTTATATGAAGGTATATATTCTTAATTATTTCAATATATCTGTTTAAACTGTTATATGAAATAAAAATTTGAAATTTTTTTTTAGAAAAAGTTAAGTTAATGAGAATTAGAAAGAGAAATAGATAAAAAAAACATAATACCTAGGAGAGGAGAGAGGATAAAATGATAAGTTTTCTTTTCTGATATTTTTTTGTTTAAATGGAGCTTGTAGTTATCTAGTATCTTTGTGCTTTAAAAACAATATGGATATATATTTTGTACCTACACACATGCAGCATGCAGGTGTAGTTAAAGTTCGAATCTCAAATTTAATACATATAAATTTGTGAATGATGTCTCTTGATCAATTAATCAGTGATCAATATAGTATAAATATCAAGTTGAAATCCTTATTCTATATCTTTATAATGAGGTTAAATTATTGATTTAAGACTGGATAAGTTTATCATTCTGCCAACGCCTTCTTGAATCAACTTCTAACTTTTGTTGCCCACTTTTTCACTCTATAATTATTATTAAAAAACTTAAACCACCTTTTTTACCTCCATTTTTTGTTCAATATTATAACACTAATAAATATATGTATATCAATTTGCCATTTTGGTGCAATAATTAAGATTGTATACTACCAATGGGGGGTGGGTGCCGCATTTGAATTATTAGTATCATTTTGGACTCATTTGTACGAATGTGCTTACGTACTTGGTATAACTTCTTGATCCACTAGCAATGTGGATAGAAAAAGGTGTTTCGTTTTTAAAAGAAAATGGGCCACTCCTTTTATTCACTAAAATTGGTGTTAACAAAACATTTTGGTTTGGTTTTTTCACTTTTCTTTTCTCTTTTCTTTTCCTTCTTTCTTTTTTATCGTTGTTGCTGTTAGGAAGTACTAATCAAATTGTACTGCGCTGGCACTGTTTCTTCTCGACTCGTTTCGAGCTGTGAATGGAGCTGGGTACGGTCGTAGATCATTTTTGTTTTTGAAAAAAATAAAATTATCAATTTAATAAGGGGCCGTTTGGTTTCATTTTCAAGTGAAAATGGAGAGAAAAAAGTTAGTTAGAATAGTTGAATTTAAAAATGAAGTTTTATTTGGATGTGTTGTAGAAAATTATAGGTTTATATAAGTTTATATAGGTGTGAAATAAGATGTATTTGGATGTTGGGTGTTTTTGTATTAAAAGTTGTGTAATTTTTGAATTTGAATTAATGATGTGATGTGTGATTATTTGAAAAAATAATATTATAATTTGAATTTGAATTTATAATATTATTATAATTTGAGTTTGAATTTATAATATTTTTGTGGTGAATGGTATAAGAGAAGTATTGAGAAGATAAAATATGATTAAGGTAATGATAAGGATTGAAAAAGGGATAAAAATGGAGAGAGAGAATATAATAAAGAATATTTTGAAAATGAAAATGTTTGAGAAAATGGTGTAGATAATGATAGTTTTCTATTTTCATTTTGAGGAGAAAATAAAAATAGGTGTAGACAATGAAAACAAATGAGCCCTAAGTATTTAGGCTTATATTATGATGAATTCATTGTAATATTCATGTTGAGTGTTTAATTGATTTAGCAGAATTATCCCCACACTTATAAATTCAGGTTCGATATTATTTGACAAACCTTCTATGTGTGTATGGTTAAATAAAGTAAAATTAAATTAAAACACCTAAGATGTCAATGTCATTCTTTTCTCCAACTATATAGACATTGTTTAGATGTTAAAGATTAAACTCATAAAAAATTTAATTTAATTTTTGTATTCAATATTAAGAGACATGATCTTAGCTTTTTTAATAGTATTTTATATCTCTTTTTATTTATATCCCTTTTAAATTTCAAATCTTACAAAAAGTAGTTAATAAAATTTAAAGATAATTGAGTTACGAGTAAAATAAAAGGCTTTCTAAATTTTTTTGTCAGCATCATTGTTTTGGTCCAAAAGTCTAATGATGGAGAAGCTTTTCATAAATATGATAAATTTAGGGGATAATTACAAAGAAGAATAGAAAGAAATAGCTAATTCAATTACTTCACAGGAGAGATATAATTAAGAGGGAAAAACATTTGATTTGTTAGATTATAAATATTACAAAAAAAATATAATATTAATGTTAAAAAGAATAAGTTACAATGTGAAATTTGTTACTGACAACATGTATAGAGTGGCAATGATTTTTTTATTTTTTTTTAACTCAAAATATTTCTTAAGTGATAATAATTTTTATTTTGTTATAAAATAGCTTAATAGTAATAAGAAGTGGTATTTTAAATTGTCATTATTGACATTAACTATGGCTATGACATAGTGATAACAAAAAAATCATCACTATAATTCGTGATAACAATTTTATTGCCACCAAATTTTCGCTATAGGAATATCACTAATTGTTAAATGTGTCAATTTAAACACTATTATTGTCATTATTAAATTTGTAAAAATTATTGAGATGATAAAATAAAATTGTTTAATCACATAATATATGCAATTAGTGATAATTTTGCATTGTTGATTATTATTTTTATATTATTTTATTTTCTTGCAGTGACTCTCTAATCTGTGTAAATAGGACATGGAAAATCTTAGAAATAACGCCTTAATTGGTAATGTTTGGTTATATTTTATATGTTTTGTGTTATGTGCTTTGGAAGAATAAATTTTGGGAGTGGAGTTGGGAATGCGAAAGTTATGTTGGGAAATATAATGGATTTTTGTTTATATTTTGGACAATAGTTAGAAAATTGTTTTGGAAGTTTTGGTATATTTGTTTATATTTTGGGGAGATACAATTTTTACTGTAATTGTCAAATCAATATTTTTTTGTTGCGTTTTTGGGGTGAAAATAAAATTGAATCAATTTTTTATGGTAAGAATAATAATAAAATATATATATGATATGTATGTATATATATTGAAAAATGGAAAATTTTGGGAATAATGAAGGATAAAAGAGAATATTTTGAGAAATATTAATTTGACATTTTAAAATAAAAAATAATGTAGGTTGCTTATGTTTTGGCAAAATAAAATTATTCTGCCAAAATGTAACCAAACATAGCCTTGCTTTTCTAGAACTTGTGAGCAAATGATTTTGCTTAAAATAATATTCCAAACGTTCATTTTTTTTCTTTTTCAATTTTCATTTTCCTTTTTTTTTTTCTTTTTTTGTCTTTTCTAAGTTTGATTGATGCAATAAAATTAAATTTTCAGACAAGAGACAATGGTGGCGTGGATGAGGGTTGGTTGTGATTGGACATATTGCAATGAGAACATCGGGATATATCTAGAAAAATTGGCTGTGTAGTTAAATTCATGTAAGAGATATACAATTAAGGAAATTTATTTTTCTTCCTAGATAATTGGAAAATTCTATGTAAAACTATGGAATTATTGAACTATATATGGGATAACGTATCCCGTGGATTTCAATTGGGTTTGTTATTTCCTAGTAGATTGGTTAAAATTTTGAATTTCTTCAAATATCCTCAAACAACGTATTATAATGTAATATCAATATCTAAATTTAAATTTTTTGTAATATAAATACATAAAAGTTATTATGTCCGACATGCACTGTCAAACAAAAATATTGTTTATGACATGAAGAGAGAGAAAAAAACAAACACACACACACACACACACATCTTACTCGTACTGCACATATTTATGTAATATAATATTTTCTACATTTGTATTATAGAAAAATTTGAATATACGAACACCTTATTCAGTAATATGAATTTCGACTGTGAAATTGAATAATATGCTGAAAATAGTTTTATTTTGAGAGAAAAACAAATTTTACTGTAAATATATTTTTATATTAATAATATCATAACAAACTTTTGTACAATTATATGGCATTTTTATATGAATGTAATAATTGATAATATATATTTGTATTATATTGATGATGTAAAGAGGCAAACATATATAACTGTAACTGATTTGGCGATTTGAAACAATTAGAATTTTAGTGTATGATTTTAGTTACATACTACACTATCGTGTATAAATACATAGCACTTATTAAACCACAGACAATGTATAGACAAAAAAAAAGATGGTTATGATGTAAAGAAGGAAAAAGAACACGTAATGTACATTTATGCGTGCAACAATAAAATTGAATATACGATTACCTTATCAAGTAAAATACTTTTCCATGTTATTTGATAAAGTGTCCAAATCCATTTTTGTACTGTCTTTTTCTCAACTGGCCAAGTTGTCTTAATGCAAAAACATTGGACACATATTGCAAGATGAAAAAATTGACTTAAAGTTGGAGGGGAACATAAATAATATTGGGGATTACAGTGAGGAAAATTGAGAGGTCTATGATGCTAAAATTAATGGATTAGGGTTGAGAAGCAAAGGTGATATGCACCCTTTTGTGTGGACATGGTTAATATTGTGGTGCCTTGTCTGTTTATTTGCATATTTTCTTGCTTTCATGCCCTGACATTGCAATGATCACAATTTTAGATTCACTTGCAAATACTTTCTTGACATGATGAGAATAAAATCATTTTACAATGAAAAATATCTTTTGAAATAAATTTCGTCGATAGATGTTTATTTCGTCAATAAAATCTAAAAAGAAAGGATCGTCTTTTGAAAATTTTGATTTCGAATTGATAAAATTCTATCCAAAGTTCCTTTAATTTCCATTGATTTCTACAATATAAGAGTTGTTTCATTGATTCCATTATGAAAAACAATCAAAATCTTGGAATACTAAGCAAATCCTTAATAACAATAGTTGGACAAATTCAGCTATATATTAACCTGTAATGTACGATAAAGGTACCATATAGTACGAATACAAATATTGGTTTTTTTTTTTTAATTTTAAGGCACGATACTCAAATTATTTAAATAATTATTAATTCACATGATACATCTACATACACATGTAAAAATATAATTTGATTGTAAATTTATAAAAACTAGCAGTTTTGGCACATTTGATCTCTGTGCTAAAATTTTTATAGTATAAGATAAATAAATATTTATTTTGATTTGTTTATATGTTACTATAATTTTTAGTATTTTTATTGTATTTATTTAAATTTTTATGATAAGTAAAAGAAAAAAACTAAAATGAAACAAAATAATAATAATAAAAACTATTGAAAAGAGAAAAAAAGAAAACTATCTTAGTAATTATAAAGATTAGAAGATAATAAATGATAGCATTTTCGGAATATTACTAAAAAACTTACGAAAGGAGTCAATGCTTTATTCATAATATAGATACATGTTTATAAGTTTAGAGAAAAAAAAATCATTGAAAGAAATAAAAAAAGTTCCACTTTCATCACTAGCGTGCTAGCCCGTCTTTGGTTCTAGTGTCCAGCTCTACTTAAGATAAGGCAATGAAAGTAAAAACCATAGGGTCAATAGACCAAAAGTAAACTATTTAGTTAAATAAAAATTTTATTTAATTGCGTTAGCACTTTTTTTTTTTTTTTTTAAAATATACGAAAAGGATGTAAAGACAAGCCACCAAGTTCGTACAATTAGAAAATGTCTTAGAGAAGTGATGTAAATACTTTATCCCCAAAAATTGTATTGGAGGGTGAAGGTCAATATTGGAGCCATCTAGACTTTACCATCCCAAAATAAATTTAATAATTCATGTCTCATATTGTGTGTGCGTATATATATCCAACTTTATTCTACAAATATTTTATTTTATTTTACTATTCTTTAATTATTTAATTACTTTTAGTGGCTTCATCTTTTCTTATTGAGTGAGAACAAGTCAAAATAGATTCACATATTCAAAACCACAATGATTGAGGCAATAATCTTAAAGTCCCCACCTCTAAAAATATCGTATGGTACTAAAAGGGCTGGTTGACACACAGCCACTCGAAAGAGCTAAGGCCATAATAACAACAAGCGTTTCTAGAGAGATTAAAGTGCTTTGGGTGATTGGGCACTTTAAAACTTTTTTGAGCCATTTCTCAATGACAACTTTGAATTTTGTCATATTTAAACATGATCCTTTTTTTAATTTTTACTTTCAATTTCTTCACACGTGTGTATACATAACAAAATTATTCTATTCTTTTCATTTTTAATTTTTTTTTTAATTTTTTGGGACATTTCACTATAAATTTGCTTTGCCAGTGAAATTGTATCCTCATTACTCCTAGTTTCCAATGACTATTGATTAAATTTGGTCTGTCAGAGCATGACTAGGAAAGCTGCTAAGACCAAGCGAATTGATATGAGGGCCGAGGAACAACTAAGTTGGTAACACACTCTTGTTCTATGACTCATAGGCCGGCCGACTAAGTCAAAAGTGTTTGACATAGTCATGAGCATAGATACATGATGGAAAGATACAAGCATGCTCTACTTGTTGTTGAGGGATCAGAGATGCTTGATCTAGTGCGACCACATAGTTTCGGATACATGGCGAGTTTTTGGAGTTGTAGAGTTATGTTAGTTTGGTGATGGCTTAATATAACTCTCCTCACTTGTTCTCTTCTCGCTTGGTCGCAAGCCTTATTCCCTGTATGAAAGAAAGGATGAGAGATTAAGAAATGTTATGAGTATAAAGCTCGAGGAGATTGAGTCAAATATGTATGAGTAGGAGATGTTACAAATTGGGTCTTGGACTCTTGACCCAATAAATATCCATATTTGAGTAGACTTTATCTACATCTAGAAAGAGTTGCAGTTCTTATTGGATTAGAACTCTTCCTTTGGAAAGATGTGGATGGTTAATACTTATTCATATCTAGGAGGATAACTCTCCCTTGTGTGGAATAGACATTATCTATATCTTTTTTCTTACTCCTAGTTAAATTAGACTCTTAGAACACTTGTCTATAAATAGGTCATCTTCCTAAGAGTTTTACACACAAATTGAGTATTCACTCCCCCTATATAATCTCTCTATACTCATAGTTCTTCTCTTTCAATTTTTCTTAGAGTATCACCAAATTGTCTCTAAGGGTTTAAGGTGTGTAAGATTGTGGAAGCTCTGGTAGCACCCTCACGAGGCGAGTGGAGATAGAAGAAGGCATTCAAAGTTAAAGAGCATAGAGTTTACACTTGGGAAATGATAGAATCAAGAAATCTAGAATCCATGTGCAGTTAGAGGCTTGTAGGCGAGCTTTGATCCATGATGGTATTTATGAAACTTCCGTTGATTAAAAGGTAATATTGAACCATCCGTTTTATTCTCTATATGGATCAAATAATTGTTTATTTACATTATTTATGTGCAATACTTTCCAACACTCATTACTCCTTACATTACATTCTCATACAGTACGTTTTTATGTATCTCAAAATTTAATGTTAGTTTAGTAAAGTCAAATAAATCAATACTCAAACTCAGAACACCTATTGTATATAAAAATGAATCAAGTAATTAAATATAGATTTGTTTTCTTTTAGTCTTATCGCGAGGATACAAATAGGTAATGGGAATTGTCAACATATTAATTTTAGAGAATGGAGAAGTGACATATATAAAATAATATGCTATATATTAATTTAAATTTTTTATTTATTCTTTGGAATTTATTAAATTTTGAAAATATAAATAGTTAATTTTAATTAATATTTTATTATTTATTTTATACTTAAATCAAATATTGATAAGCATTAAAGATAAAATGTCTATGTCTATGGACCAATCAAATCGAAAATATTTAATACTATCTCTTGATAGTTTATATCATCTTATCAAAGAGATAACCCTCAAAGAAGTTCAAGTCAATCTGAAAGTCTTTCTTCAAGCATCTATATAAAAGAGGTGACCAAAGTTCATTCCACACGCAACACAAATCCTAGCAAGTGAGAGAAACTTTGAAGGAGCCCATCGATTCTCTCCAGCAAATTTAAGGAGATCCACGACATTCAAGACATTTTTCACGGAGCTCATATTTTTGGCGTTTGATCAAAGATTAAGGTGCAAAGCGGGATTGGCGTTTTTTTAAATCAAATTCAAGGAGACCCATAGTGTTCAAGGCATTCATCATGGAGCTCATCAAATTTCAAGATCATATTTGGAAGGGAAGAATCAGAGGATTAGATTAGAGATTAAATCCACAATTGATAGATTTTAATTCCATTCTTTTTTGTACAAATTTTCTTATCTTGTAATTTTATTTTTACAGACAAGAAATTAGCGCTTACAAATTTTCGGCATGCCCGGTGGGACAATCTCTACCTCTTATCTCTTCATTTCATCAAGATTGAAGTATCAAATGACAGCCAACAAACTGTTGCATTGAAAATTACTACTAAAAATTCCTCAAGTGTTGGAGCAAAAAGTGTTGCCTTCATCACAAGAAGTGTATTTAAGAAATTGCAATCATCTTTGGAGGTGGCTCATTTGCTTGCTATGGAAAAGGTGTTGCCGCATTTTATTGAGATAAATTAATATGGTGGAGACAAAGGAAGAATCTGCATTATCTATTCCCCACTCGACATCAAGTTCCTCGAGTATGGCGACAGTGATGGTAACAAGTGCTACAACCTTGGAGGAGCAAATTACAAATTTGACGAGGACTATTGAAGGACTAACAAATCATATCCAAGAGAGAGACTTTCAAATCTCCAATTGATGAGTAAAGTAGACAATCTTGATGTTGGCCAGCTTGGTGGAGAAACAAATTAAAGCTCGAGACAAAGGCGAAACATTCACAAGGACACAATCAACCAAAAACGAAGAGATTGCAACAAAAGAACTACAAGCTTTCATTGATGGACTAATTCCCATTGACCTATTGAAGGAGTTTATCATGGGGACTATCAAAGACAAGCTTGATTGAAGTTCTAAGTCATCTATGACTTATTTCAAGCCATATACTCAAAGGATTGACAACTAGAAGATGTCAATTGTTTACTAGCCCCCAAAGTTTCAACAATTCGATGGCAAGGGCCACCCAAAGTAGCACGTGGCTTATTTCATTGAAACTTATAATAATTCTGGAACATATGGAGATCATCTAGTCAAGAAGTTTATTCGATCATTAAAGGATAATGCTTTTGATTGGTATATTGGCTTGGAGGCTGGCTCCATCGATAGCTGAAGGCAACTGGAACAAGAGTTCATCAATCATTTCTATAGCACTCGAAGGACAATTACCATGATTGAACTTACCAACTCTCGCCAGCGGAAAGAAGAACTTGTCATTGACTACATCAATTTCTGCAGAAATTTGAGCCTTAACTGCAAAGATCAATTATCAGAGGCTTCAACAATTGAGATGTATATCCAAAAAATGTATTGAAGGCTATAAGCTACATACTTCAAGAAATCAAACTAAATTTTTTTGAAGATTTGGCAATGCATGCACATAATATTGAAATAAGCATGAATTTTGATAAATAAGAAGAGTCAAGTGATGCCGATGACGATAAAGATGTTGAGGACAATTAATTTTCATCTCCAAATTCCAAATGCTCCTTGATGTGAGCCTAAACTACCAATAATACTCTCAAATAAGTGTATAAATATGTAAAATTCTCAAGTCTACAAGTATCTAAGTCTGAATTTTCAAGTTTCCAAGTCTTCAAATCCATGAATCAAGTCTTCAAGTCTCCAAATACATGACTCAAGTCTCCAAGTTTTCAAGTTTAAGACTAAAGTCTCCAAGTTTTCAAATCCAAAAATCAAATCTCCAAGTCTTCAAGTCAAAGGCTCAAGTCTCTAAGTCTCCAAGTCCAATACTCAAATTTTTAAGTCTCCAAATCAAAGATTCAAATCTTCCAGTCTTTAAGTCCAAAGCTCAAGTCTTCAAATTCCAAATGCTCTTTGATAAGAGTCTAAACTGTCAATAATGCTCCTAGATACGAGTATAAACTATCTCAAATTCTCAAGTTAAAGTCTTCCCACGTGACCCTTTATAAGAGCTTAAACTGTCAATAAGGCTCCAGATACGAGCATAAATTATCTGAATATTCAAAATCTCCCAATGTGCTAATTGATATGAGCTTAAACTTTCAATAAAGCTCCTAGATACGAGCATAACTATCTAAATATTTAAATTCTCCCTATGTACTCCTTGATAAGAGTGGAAAATTAAATCAAACTCAAGTAAACTCCTTGACATGAGTATAAATTGTCAATCAAATTTAAGTGAACTCCTTGACACAAATATAAAATATCTATTTAAGTTAAATATGCTCTTTAACACACGAGCCTAAATTGTATGTTACTTCTAGCCCGCATGAATATAAACTATGTACAACACCCTCCTCAAAAGAATATTTACTTTGAATTATATTATGACTAGAACCTTTTATTAGGCACCATAGCCCGAGAAATGCTTCAAGGATGTTCTTATTGCAGATGCATGTGAAAAATGAAGAGAAAAGGAAAAAAAATTCAAATATTTCAAGCCTTGCCTCTTTCATGGATGATTGACACATCTTTCACCAAGCCTTAAAATGAGGGCATTTGTAAATATATTAATTTTAGTCAACGGAGAAGTGACACATGTAAAATAATATGCTAGATATTAATTTAAAATTTTTATTTATTCCTTAAAATTTATTAAATTTAATTCTAAAAGATAAATAGTTAATTTTAATTAATAGTCTAGTATTTATCTTATGCTCAAATCAAATATTAATGAGTATCCAAGATAAAATGTCTATGTCTATGGACCAATCATATCAAAAATATTTGATACTATCTCTTGATACTTGATATTACCTTATCAAAGAAATAACTCTTAAAGAAGTTTAAGTCAATTTGGAAGTCTCCTATCAAGCATATATACAAAGGGGGTAACTAAAGCTCATTCCACACACAATACAAATTCTAGCAAGTAAGAGAAACTTTGAAGGAGTCCAGTGATTCTCTCCAGCAAATTTAAAGAGATCCACAGTGTTCTTCGCGGAACTCATCATATTTTGGCATTTGATTCGAGATTAAGGTGCGAAACCCTTGAATTGGTGTTATTTTCTTCAAATCAAATTCAAGGAAATTCATAGTGTTCAAGGCATTCTTTGCGGAGCTCATATTTTTTGCGTTTGATTCGAGATTAAGGTGCGAATCCCTCGAATTGATGTTATTTTAAATCGAATTCAAGAAGATCTACGGTGTTCAAGGCATTCATCGTGGAGCTCATCAAATTTCAAGATTATATTTGGAAGGGAAGAATAAGAAGATTAGATTAGATATTAGATCCACAATTGATATATTTTAATTTCATTCTTATTTGTACGAATTTTCATGTCTTGTAATTTTATTTTTGCAGGCAAGAAATTTGCACTTATAGGAATTTTTGATGCTTTGTATCACTTTATGGTCCACTTGAGCTCAAAATGTTTGACTTATTAAGTTATCATATCAAGAGCTTGTGTATCATAATTTGGTTGGATCAATGAAGTTGTTTGAAGTAGGGCCACCAGCAAATTAGATCTGGATCGGATTAGTCATATTTTAGTTCAAATTTGATTTGATATTCTATACGGTTAATTAGAAAAAAATCCCTAATCCTACTTTCATTTTAGTGATCAGTCCCCATTTGAATTTTTACACACTAAACTCCCTACTTTTTCACAAAACTTAGAAATCACTCCCCATATCTTTTAGAAAGACACATATATCCTTGTAGTTAGAGAAAACAACAAAAATACCTGAGAAATGCGTTTTTCTCTTCAAGAAGAATGCTTTCATTTATTTTTTTTCTAAAATCGATGACTTCTCCAAGCGGCCAAACAAAAGGGCGCGAAATCGTTCCTCTGCCATTGATGGGAGAAAGAAAAAAAAAAAGACACCAAAATTTTTGCCATTTTTTTTGTGACAATGGAAGGAGAAACAATGGCAACAAGAAGCGAAATACAAAAAGAAGTGATAAAAAGAAACAAATGTATGTTTTCTGCATTTACAGTTTTAAATGTCTGTGATTTTTCAATGTTATATTATACGGTGAAATTATCTGAAAGTGGTAGTATATTATTTGTGGTACAAAACATCCAAGCTTGCAGTACACATTAAGCAAAAGTATAGTATATAATCTTTATAACTGTAGTATATTTTAGAAGCAAATGTAGTATAAATATTCAAACTTGCAGTACACATTAAGCAAAAGTGTAGTATGTAATCTGTATAACTGCAGTACATTTTAAAGGCATTTGTAGTACAAAATATTCAAAGCTGCAGATTAAATGAAATTATAGTATATAATTTGTGTGCATACAGTACATTTTAGAAGCACCTATAGTACAAAAGTATTCAAGCATGCAGTATACATTAACTGAAAATGTAGTATATAATTTGTGTATCTGTAGTACATTTTAGAAGCAACTGTAGTACAAAATATTTAAGCCTGTAGTATACATTAAATGAAAGTATAGTATATAATCTATGTAAAGATGAGCTAAATTCATGCGGTGCAAAAAGAGATCAGAGTTGAGTTGGGGCACCGCATACACTTCAAGTCCTTATGTATATGTTGATAAGGACGTCAATGGATCGAGTGGAGGAGAATGTCATGTGTCGCTCATTGGAGAAGAATGGCGACCTTGACTTCAAGGGGCATTAAGAGCGACAAGGCGTTGTCGGCTCACTCGGTAAGGCGAAAAAAGCCCATGAGTAGAGACTCTTACGAGGTTCGGTTTGAAAAACTGTTTCAATGGCATATTCCTTAAGTTATGAGGATGCTTCCCACCAAGTTTGAAGTCATTCCATGTTCGTTTGGGCACCGAACATTGAGGGCGACCTGGAGTGGTCTTACTGCACGCAGGTAGTGCAAAGATGCATTGAGCAGAGTGGCTTGGAAAAGGAATTTTGTGAAACTGTTTCAGTGGGGTGTTCCTTGAGGTGTTGGCAACGTTCTCACCAAGTTTCACCAGTAGACGATTCCGTTTGGATAGGAAACGGCGAAGATGTTTAGAATGCAGCAGTGCAGTGGCAATGCTGGAATTCCAGCTTATTGCGAGTGTAATTACTATTTCATGGAGAATCGGACGGGGCTGGAACTTTGTGGAGTTAATGTATAAGCCGAGAGCTATCCAACGGTTCAAGCGGCAAGTGATTTGGACGCCGGGAGAGGAAGTTGCGAAAATATAGTACAAAACATTCAAGCCTATAAATTAAATGAAATTATAGTATATAATCTGTGTATATGCAATATATTTTATAACCATCTATAGTACAAAAATATTCAAGTGTGCAGTATACATTACTGAAAATATAGTATATAATATGTGTATCTGTAGTACAGTTTAAAAGCAACTGTAGTACAAAATATTTAAGCCTGCAGTATACATTAAATGAAAGTGTAGTATATAATCTGTGTAACTGAGTACATTTTAGAAGCAAATATAGTATAAACATTTATGCTTGCAGTACACATCAGGCAAAAGTGTAGCATATAATCTATGTAACTGCAGTACATTTTAGAAGCATCTGTAGTACAAAACATTCAAGCATGTAGATTAAATTAAATTATAATTTAATATTTGTATATATGCAGTACATTTTAGAAGCATATGTAGTACAAAAATATTCAGGCATGTAGTATACATTAACTGAAAATGTAGTATATAACTTGTGTATCTATAGTATATTTTAGAAGCAATTGTAGTACAAAATATTTAAGCCTGTAGGGTTTGAATCATACTTTGTATGTACATACATATGTAAATTGAAGCATACTTTGTTTATAATATTATTTTGCATGTAAGTATAATTTTCCATCAAGTATTTATAATATTTTGATTTCAATACAATATGAGGGAAATGAAATACAAATGTAGAATGAACAAAGTATAAATGGTGTTATGTTGAAGTACATTTCAATTCAATTGAAATTGAACAGTGAATTTGAGTACAATATGATAGAAATGAATTACAAATATAGAAAAAATAAAGTATAAATGGTGTTATGTTGAAGTACACTTCAATTAAATTGAAATTATGTAGTGAATTTAAATACAATATGATGAAAATGAAGTATAAATATAGAACAAATAAAGTATAAATGATGTTATATTGAAATATAGTTCAATTAAATTGAAATCGAGCAGTGAATTTGAGTACAATATGAGGAAAATAAAGTACAAACGTAGAACAAATAAAGTATAAATATTGTTATGTTGAAGTACAGTTCAATTAAATTGAAATCGGACAGTGAATTTGAGTATAATATGATGGAAATAAGTACAAACGTAGAACAAACAAAGTATAAATGGTGTTATGTTGAAGTACACTTCAATTAAATTGAAGTTGGACAGTGAATTTGAGTACAATATGATGTAAATGAAGTACAAATGTAGAACAAATAAAATATAAATGGTGTTATGTTGAAGTACACTTCAACTAAATTGAAATCGAATAGTGAATTTGAGTACAATATGATATAAATGAAGTACAAATATGGAACAAACAAAGTATAAATGATGTTATGTTAAAGTACACTTCAATTAAATTAAAATCGGGCAGTGAATTTGAGTACAATATGATAAAAATAAAGTACAAATATAGAACAAATAAAGTATAAATGGTGTTATGTTAAAGTACACTTCAATTCAATTGAAATCGGATAGTGAATTTGAGTACAATATGATAAAAATATAGTACAAATGTAGAACAAATAAAGTATAAATGGTGTTATGTTGAAGTACACTTATTGCAATTGAATAATTAGTCTCCAATAATTGTAGTGATAGTCAAGTACAATATTTTGAGATTATCAGATCAGATGAAGTACGTATTTGTACGGGTTATAGGGTAGATATTATTATCAAATGCTCATTTATTTACATCTTTGAAAACATAAGTATTCTTTACATTACTGCGATTGATAACATTCATTCGTTGAACATTAGTGGTTAACACTTTAAAACTTTAATATTATTTTATTCATATAATAAATATTACACACATTTTTAGAGTTTGATTATTAATTACTGAGGCATAAAAAGCAAATCATGGAACAAATTTCAATTCAATAATATTAGTAAAAATATTAAGAAATGGAGTACATAATGGCCGAAATGAAATACAAATGTCGTGAAATCAAGTATAAATATTTCAGATTGAGGTACGAAACGCTGATACAATATCCATTTGCTAACTTTCATGCTAAACAATTACATTATTGCCAAAAAGAAGTACAAATGTCATGAAATCAAATACAATTCTACCAAATTGGGGTACAAAAAAACTGATATCCCGGACAACATGGAAAAATATCAATTTCACGCTAAATCAAATACATAATTGCCGAAATGAAGTACAATTGTCATGAAATCAAGTATAATTCTCCCAGATTATGGTGCAAAATAACTGATATCTCCGACAACATACAAAAATGCCAATTTCACGCTAAATCAAATACATAATTGCCGAAATAAAGTATAATTGTCATGACACCAAGTATAGTTCTCCCAGATTGGGGTACAAAATAACTGATATCTCGGACAATATACAAAAATATCAATTTCACGCTAAATCAAGTACATGATTACCGAAATAAAGTACAAATGTCATGAAATCAAGTATAAATCTCCTATATTAAGGTACGAAATTTAGCTAGATTACTTATTCTTTGCAGGTTCGACGATTATGCCATGTTCTACCACACCTTTTACATTTAATTACACGTTTCTCAATTTGTGATGGAATCCTCTATGTCCTTCTATGCCCAGGTTGAGATCGGCAATCAGGTGCATTAATGACTGCTTGGTATGCTTGTTGATACATCTCAACTCGGTAATATTGATCGGTAAAGTCATACGATGAAAGTGACTTTGACTCGAGAGTACAAGTTTTGATAAAATAAAGTAAAATTTTGGAACACTTGAAGTATAGAACTTCAATGAATATAGTATAAGTTTAGATAAAATGATGTATAAAATGAAGTATAATTTTAAAAAATAGAAATACAATTTTTTATAAAGTGAAGTACAATTTCAGAACACTTGAAGTATAAAATCTTAGCAATTGCAACACAATTTTTGAATAATCCATTAGTAAAATACTTGAAACTTAAATAATAGATTCAGATAACTGAAGTACAAGTTCAGAACACTTGAAGTATAGAACTTCAATGAATAGAGTACATGTTTAGGTAAAATGATGTATAAAATGAAGTATAATTTTAAAAAATAAAAGTACAATTTTAAATAAAGTGAAGTACAATTTCAGAACACCTGAAGTATAAAACCTTAGTAATTGCAGTATAATTTTTGGATAATTCATTAGTAGAACACTTGAAACTTAAATAATAGATTCAAATAACTGAAGTATAAGTTTAGATAAAATAAAGTACAATTTCGAAACACTTAAAGTATAGAACTTCAATAAATAGAGTACATGTTTATGTAAAATGAAGTATAATTTCAAAAAATAGAAGTACAATTTTATATAAAAAGAAGTACAATTTTAGAACACTTGAAGTATAAATCCTTAGCAATTGCAATACGATTTTGGATAATCCATTAGTAGAACACTTGAAGTATAAAACTTAAATAATAGATTCAGATAATTGAAGTACAAGTTTACATAAAATGAAGTACAATTTCAGAACACTTGAAGTATAGAACTTCAATGAATAGAGTACATGTTTAGGTAAAACAATGTATGAAATGAAGTATAATTTCAAAAAATAGAAGTACAATTTTAGATAAAGTGAAGTACAATTTCAAAACACTTGAAGTATAAAACTTTAGCAATTGCAGTACAATTTTTGGATAATCCATTAGTAAAACAATTTAAACTTAAATAATATATTCAAAACTAAAGTATAAGTTTAGATAAAATGAAGTACAATTTCGAAACACTTGAAGTATAGAACTTTAATGAATAAAGTACAGGTTTAGATAAAATGAAGTACAAAAGAAAGTATAATTTCAAAAAATAAAAGTACAATTTTAGATAAAGTGAAGTACAATTTCAAAACGCTTGAAGTATAAAGTCCTAGCAACTACAGTATATTTTGGTTAATTGATAAATATAACACTTAAAGTATATAACTTCAATAAATATAGTACAATCTTTGATAAAATGAAGTATAATTTCAGAAAATCAAAAGAATAATTTTATATAGAAGACGTATAGTTTAGGAACACTTCAAGTATAAACTGCTAGAAGTTGCAGTACAATTTTGGATAATCCATTAATAGAACACTATCCATTAATAGAACACTTGAAGTATAAAACTTACATAATAGAGTACAATTTCAAAACCCTTCAAGTACAAAACTTTACAAACTGCAGTACAGTTTAGATTCTATAGAAGTATTACCTTAAACCATCACTGCTCTTCTTTGCACTGCTGCTTAATTCATCCTTTCGGTTTACCAAGATGTCAACAACGTTCATCTTCAATGTCAAATGTAGTAAGACTATATTCATGACACCGTCATCATCAGTCAAATTCATGTACAATTTTTGATGTGGAGCTATGTATTGCAAACTGAAGTGTTCGGCGTTGATTTCACTCCATTTTCTTGCGAGATTAATGTATATGTCCATTAACTTGATTGAACACTCCTACTTCACTACTGGTTGACATTGTCAGAAAAATATAAGAAACTCAGAAGCAACTGAGAAGAAGAAGAAACCCGAAAATGATGAAAATAAAAAGAGAAGAAGACAATGCAACTATCGGGTTGGTGGTTTTTGGTTCTAACGTTATTCTCATTCCTGCTGTGGAGCTTGTTGCATTTTTTCTGTTCTTTCTGTTTCTAGTATGATAGGGTTTACTATTTACTTGTCCGGATGAAGAAGAAGTGAGAAAAAATTAATGAAAAATATTATTTTTAAGGGTATTTTTGTCAAATTAAGTGAGTGGGGAGTGATCTCTAAACTTTTAACAGAACTAGGGAGTTTTTTCTAACAAAAATCAAGTGGTGACTGATCACAAAAGTAAAAAGTGTGTTTGGTACTTTTAAATAAGTGTCCCTATTCTATAATAGGGGTGTTCAGAAAAAATCAAAACCGACCAAACCAACCAAAAATTGAAAAAACCAACCAAAATTTTTAAGTTTAAGATTAATAAATATAAATTTTCAAATAATGTAAATGTTAACGTACTTTTAAGTTTTGAGATAAATAAAAAGAAATTTTTGATAAGGTGAAACAATTGAGAAAAAAAGAAGTAAAATTGGAGAAGAGAAAATAAAACTATATTGTCTTTATTTTGTAAAATATAATTGATTTATCATCTTATTATTAAAAATATCAAAATAGTTATTAAAAACCCTACGTTTTATAAATAGTATAGTTATTAATATATGACATATAAAGATATGAATATTTTTTTGTTATTTATAATAAATATTTAATAATGTTATTTGTTATATTGTTATGTTCTTTTTATAGGAATTAGGATATTAAGATTTCATGCAAGTTGGGACACGACACATAAGGAATGAAGGACACGGGTGGATTAGGTGGAATTGAAAGCTTGAAGCCCTCCAACTTTCAAGCAAGTCATTTATATAGAATTGGATGTACAAATTACTACTTGAAACTTGGATAATTTGTTTGGATGTGATCATTGATCATTGTGATGTAATTTCATACTACTATTTGCCTATTTGAAACTTGGACGATTATATCTTTATAGTTTTAAATTTTAGTTATGTAGCTACATTCTTTTGTTCTACGTCAAGACTCAAGTATCGTTATTTTTGTAGGTTGTAGCTACATTCTTGTGTTCTTGACTGTTTCTTGGTGCGACTGATAGCTACATTCTTGTCTTCTTGGTGCCACATCATTTTCTATCATTAGTTCATTACTTTTGCAACTTGTCATTATAGTATTATACAAATTTTTATTAAACAAATATGTCAGTATCAAATATTTGTCCAATTCAAATTTATTATCACTTAAACATTTTTTTATCAAATAGTAAAAAAAGAACAAGTAATCTAATTCAAATTTTTTACCTAAAACCAAATATTCTTTGTCAAACAAACTTTTTGGTACAAAAAAAAATAATCTAATTCAATATTTTCACCTAAAAATAAATACTTTTTATCAAACTTACTACTTTTTTCAAAAAATTCTTAGTGCCACATCATTTTCTGTCATTAGTTCATTACTTTTGCAACTTGTCATTATAATATTATACAAACTTTTATTAAACAAATATGTCAGTATCAAATATTTATCCAATTCAAATTTGTTATCACTTAAACATTTTTTTATCAAATAGTAAAAAAAGAACAAGTAATCTAATTCAATTTTTTTACCTAAAACCAAATATTCTTTGTCAAACAAACTTTTTGGTACAAAAAAAAGTAATCTAATTCAATATTTTCACCTAAAAACAAATACTTTTATCAAATAAATTTTTTGGTACTAAAAGAACAAGTAACCCAATTCAAATTTTTTATCAAACAAACTTACTTTTTGTCAAATAAACTTTTATCACACTTTTTTTGTACAAAAATAAAAATAAAAATAGAACCTTGAAACCGATTTTTTGGGTTAAAAACTGATTTACCGAACCAAAATCGAATCCATTGTGACCAATTTTAACCGAACTGAACCCAAGGTTTCGATTTCAGTTAGACATTTTGAAAAATCAAAAAATTCAGTTAACCAACTGAACCATAACCGAATGCACACCTCTATACTATGATCTTTGTTAGTCAGTCTCATATCCGAATTCGATGGATATCTAAAATTTGATATATATATATAAAAAAATAAAAAAAAACCGACCCAATTTCATTTTTTTTTCCTTCCCCCCACTGAATTGTATAAAAATATTATATTTACAAAGTAAATTTACGTTATATTTGAATTTTTAACAATTTTTTTATTATATATTGACCTAAAAGTTAAATATTTGAATACTAAGCCCTATATAACATTATATTAATACATAAGTAAACTATTATACATTATTATATTTGATATTTATTTCAGTATGCCACTTATTTTTAGATTAAAGCCCTGTATCAATAACATAATATAGGCATTAGGCCAATATAATATAAAGATTTTAATTTAAATTTTTTATTAATATTATATATAAAAGTATTAATTTAATAAAAAATTATTAAAGTTCGAATTTCAATTTTTAATGGATCGGATTGCCTGTTTGGTTTCATTTTCAAAGCCCATTTTCACATTTTTTACTATTCAAAAAATAAAAAACATCACTTTTTACACATTTTTACCAAACATTATTTTCATTTTCATTTTCAAAACACATTCCCCAATAACTTATATATCTTCTTCCTATAACCTACATATCTTCTCTTTCTATTTCATTATTTCTATCTATTTCCACTTACAATCTACTAAAATCAACATAATCATTACTTTTCCTACAATTTATCCAAATACAAATTCATTTCAAATCATGTTCACTACCTATCTTTTAAAATTTTAGAAATGATGGAGATGAAAAATGAAAATAAATTCAATCCATTTATTTTGAATTAAGAATATTTATAATTGGATCTAATCCATTGAATATTTTAATCAGCTAAAAATTATAAAATTTGGATTGAATTCAGATCAGAATCAAATTAGAATCCAATCATTGACAGCCCTTGTTTGAGGTGGCACACTTAATACTTACCAAAAGCCAGCAGCATAACCGGGTCGGAGTAATAAACCTACTTGAAATATACTGACCCGATGAACCTATTTGAAATTGCACATTTCATATGCATAAGCAACAATTATTTACTTCTCGTTCTAATTCCTCTAGGTTTAGGGAGAAAGTTATAGATTCCTTTTCAGACTTTGTACAGAGTACATAAAATTGTCTCTGCAATATTTAACTTTTTTTTCCTCTTTTTTTTTTATTTTTTGGATAATTCTGGAATATTCAACTTTGATGGTATTATCATGCTAGTCAGAGCTAAGTTGCATCAACCTGCCAGTTAAAAGCTTCTTCTCCTACGTTTTGGGAAAAAAAATTTCAAGCCCCCAAAAATTTTCAAAATGGAGGTGCATTTTTCAATCTCTCTCAAAACACTACAATTTTTTACCTAAAAAATTCCTCACAATTCACCCAAAAAAACCTTACACCGTAAAAACCACACCTATCCCATTATTTTTTCACTCTATCTTTCACATCATTTATTTATTTATCACTCACTCACTTCACTCATATATATATATATATGAAAATATTAAAATTTTACAACTTAAAAAATTCTAAAACTTATGTTTACAAATTTAATTAAACTGATCATCGAGAAAATTAGTTTAATTTAATAAATAATTTATTTACTAAGTAACGTAGTAAATTAATTAAATAATGTATTAATTATAGTTAATGTTTAATGTATTAATTAAATATTACATTTATTCATTTAATAAATAGTTTAAGATGTTTTAATTATATATAATAAATAAATTAATCTTCTTCAAAAAAAATTAATCTTATTAAATATTAATATTCACATTTATTTAAAATTATTATAAAAAATTAATTATAGTGTGATATTTATTTAATAATCTATTAAGTTAAATAAATTAATATTAATACAGTTAAAATAATTAATTAAAATAAAGTAAAAAAAAATTAGATTGTTACTAAGTAATGTATTAATTAAATAATGAATTAAAATAAATAAATAATTTATTAAATTAATTTATTTAATTATTTAAATAACTTGTCCTGTATATATTAATTATATTCCATATTTCATGTATAATTAAATATTACGTTTATTTATTTAATAAATAATTTAAGATGATTTAGTTTCATATAATATAATTTTTTTTTTTAATTTGATGAATCATTAGTAAATCTTATATATATTTATTTTATTGAAATAAATAACTAAATTTTATTTATATATAAATTATAAATAATAAATAGTTAAATAATTATATTTTAAGAATAAACAATAATTAATTTATAATTAATGTACAAAAATTAATTTTCATATAAACCAATATCAACAATTATGATATAATTATGATACTAGCTAATTTTTTTATAATTAAAATATAATTATAATTTCATAAATAATTAATATTTTCTTCCAAATAATACATCATTTGCTATGTTAAATTCATAAAAATATAAATTTTAAAATAAAGCACCAATTGAATTAATTACATATCATTTTATTTCAACAATATATAAATTATTACATCTATATACACACACATCATCCAACTACAAATATACATATATATAGAATATATTACATAAAAAAATCACTTTTATCCTACAAACTCAAAAAAAAAAAAAACAACTGATTTGACATCAACAATAAAATCTGTCTCCCCCCAAATATAAAGAAACAAACAACTCATTCTCAAATCATTTTTCATATTTCCCCAAAACAAAAAGAAACATTTAGCACATTTTCCAAAATTTCTTCCAAAAATCCATTCCCCCAAATTTTCTTCTAGAAAATGGCCAAACATAGGAGAACAAGGCCTAAGGCTTCATCACATTCGATCTAGCAATGATTTCAAGACCACCTAGTATTTCTCAATCCAACATGCATTTTACTATTTGAAAAACCTCTATGAAGATTCCACTCCAATAGAAGAGGGAAACCCAAAGGCAATACAAAAAGGGAGAACATATTAGAAAACAAAAGGAAGCTCTCAGGATGCAGCACATTAGAACATGTGGAAGAGACTTCTTGTATTAGACTGCTATATCTGATAAAGAGAGAAAAACTTGTGGCTTCTAATTCAGTAGCCAAAACAGATTAATACTACATGAATAAAGACAAATTTTCTAATTTCTAACAAAGCTATGCAAAAATTTTGCCTTCCAAAGGGGATAATGAATACATAATAGGTCCAAGGTTTACTTATGTTTTGCAAAACTCTGTCCCATTGTCTGAGTTTTTACCAAGTGAACATTCCCTCAAGAAACAGTGAAAACCAAACATCCATTATTCTCAAAACCTTAACAAGGGAAATGAGAGAATGAAAACACGTAAGGCAATGCATCTCCTGATGTAACTCCATATTAGATACTCTCAACTCTCAACAAGCCAGGAAACAGCACTATGGATATTTAGAAAATATGAGCAGAACTAATGCACCCAAGACAATATTTCAGATATGCCAATTAGAACACAATCGTCTGGTCATTGATAACAAGCAGGAAAATGAAGGGCAAAGCCTTCTGATGATTTATGAATATGGCTGTTAAAAACCTAATCATTTTTAAACCGTAAGAATATCAAGAAACATCTGCAACAAAAGTTGTGACTTTCCTCATCTAGTCATCCCCATGTATTGGTAGACTCTTATTCTCCACCTTGTCAATGCCAGAAAACTGGCTATTTGAAATGATGCTTTTTAGAGTACAAAATAAGAGGTCCAAGAAATTATATAGGGGTTGGGGACAAACAATTAGTTCTAATTCATGGATAAAAATATTGAATCATATATGGAGATGGAACATAGGAATTATGTTAAACAACTAAAAGAACATCGCCCCATGAAGTCTTCAGTTATCAGTAATTTTGATGTGCTTGGAATGATGCACAAAATGTAACTATTCACTGTAGGTTAATGATATGAAAAAATAAAGACAAGCTCTCAAAATGAGATAGTAATTTATATTGGACCTCAAATTATGGACCATGAACTGATAAGGTCACTGCAGTAGATATGGGCTTTCATGTACCAACTTACGAAAGCAGCCCACTTAATTTTCTGACTTGAATCAGCCTATCGGTACAAAATCTAGATGCAAAGTACGTAATCCAAGGGAAATAATTAGGAACACTGGAAAAAGATAGGGATGCTTACTCCATTTAAGAAATATACATTCAGAGCCTATACATTCAAGAAAATACATCAAAAACAAATCCAGATAAAAAAAAAATTTCTTGTATAAATTATTCAGAAAGATATCAATTGAATTTATGTCATTAACTGCATCAATTGGTATTTCAGAATTCAGCTGATAAGGTATGATCTCTTGGTCAACCTTGTGTCAACTCATACCATCAAAGCAACGGTCTCATATTAACTTCCTATGATACCTGTATGATAGTCGATTCTGTAAATTCTGACGGAATTCATGGTAGAAAATTTTAACATAGAGTATTCAACTAAAGAATGACCCTACTGTAAAAGTTTCAGGCTACCACACTTAGGAAGTTAACACTAAGAGCTAAGGTGGAAGAGAATTTCTTGCATACTGAAATATGTATACTGACAAATGAGTGTGAATTTATTAAGTAAAAGTTTAAACGTACAAAATGCTAAAAACTATGTCTAGAAACAAAAAAAGAAAGGAATGGCTATCACCTGATTGACATTACTAGAAATTAACATTTGCATGAAACTAAACAAACAGTAAGATATGCTCATGATAGGTTGATCCAACAGCACAACCTGTGATTTGATTTCGTTTATCCCAAAGGACATAAGATGCTGAAACATATTCTTGAATGAAATACATCACCGTATTTTATCCCTTGACACATCTGCTCATCCAGCAACATGAAATTGCATAGGTCTAGCCAAGTGGCTTCCATTTTCGTCCATATTTGTATGGGGTTGGGGCTGGAGATTTGCAACTCATCTTTACACTCGTCCTACAATATTTTTCAGTCTACCAAACCACCCAAAAGCAGGCAATTCCAAAAGGGATTGCCAATCTATCCAACTGATTCTATCTTCTGATCACTAACAGTACATTGATAAATTATTCGTATATGTTCAACACCAATACAATCACAAGAGTAAACAAAACACCAGGAAGACCAACAACATTGAGCTTCCAACTCCTAAGGGATTATTGCTATCTCCTGAATCCTGACATTATATATTGCAGGACAGCTACATGCTCGTGGATCCATATAACTTCCATGTATATCCACATAAAGTTTGCAATCTCACCACTTTGAAATACATAGAAAAATTTTTCATACAGAGAAAGAAAACATTGATCATCTCTAAAACCACATTCTAAGTATTGAAACAACTTTTCAAGGCAAAAGTTCAAAATTGTACCTCACCTGAAGGTCATCAACCAAGTGAGCAGTATTACCACTACCAACTCTCTCCCTCCTCTTCTCATAACCTGCATCATCTGTAGGCAACTCGTGCCTACAAACCGGGCATGTATTCCTAATATTGAGCCACGGCACAATGCAGTCCCCATGGTATAGATGGCAACAAGGCATCCTAGTCACCTTCTCACCAACTGCAAACTCATCCTTACAAACAGCACAAACGACCACACTATTATTCTCTGCAACTTCCTCCTTTGTCAACACCATTGAAGGCAGATTCTCCACCACAGATTTTGCAGCTGGGGGACTACCCTTTAAAGTATTCTCATTCTCCACCAACTGCCCAAAAAGGGCATCATATTCCATAGTCAAAATATAATCTTCTGGCAGATTAATACGCGGAGCTCCGTTCCCATTGTTATTACTTTCTTCTTCAAAAGTCCTCTCTAAATTATTTACTGCCAACAGAACTTCCCATTCTATATTCCGCTCTTCCTGTGCACCTTCATCATCACCTAAACTTGAATTCTCAGCTTCTGAAGATGAAATATCAGATGAAACAGATATTTCCTCAATTCGATTGATCACAGAATTCAAATTCTCCCTCTCATCAAAATGGATTCTTTCACTTACCTCCTCCCATTCAAACTCTTCTCTCTCATTCTCACTAGCATGATAATTGTTGTTACCAATTCCAAAACTATCATAGCTATCATCCTCATTATTAATAAACCCGGAATTTAGCTCGAATTCGTCAGAATCAGACTCCGAATCCACGCCCACCACCCGGAGACCCATTCTTGACCCGAGACCTGGCCCAAAGCCGAATTCAAGAGCAGATTCCTCTGCCAGACCCGAATCCAGATCCCAACTTGGGTCTTCCGTCACGCTGGGTTGACGTGGTTCGAACAGATCTGTTACGAAATTCATCTGCTCCTCATCCTCTTCACCTCCAAAGAAAAAGCAATTGGGATCCTCGTACTCGCATCCTGGGTTCTCAATTTCCGCATTCAGATCGAACCCAAAATCAAACGACGTCGCGTAATCATCAAAAAAGGAGGGGTTTGAAGAATTATTGGGAGGAGAGAATGAATCAAAATCCAAAACAAAAGGGTTGGGCTGATGATAGAACTCTTCTTCTTCTTGTACGGATTCCCCTTGGTGAGGCCCAGACATAGTGGAAACGGGTCCTCGGGACGACGGTGGCTGGTGATGACGATGGAGATTGGAGACCTCCGCCATGGTTGAAATTTGTAGTACAGAAAGTGATTTCGTTTTTCTCTGTTGTGAATTTAATCTGTTTCCTTTGTTGGTTGGTTGTGATAAAAATGGTAACTTCTTTGGTATTTTTTTAAGCTTTTCTTGACGCTCTAATCCCTACTTGTACACGCTCAGTTCAAATATACAAAAATAATCCTTAATTTTTACCTATTTTCTATTATTAGTTTTTCATTTTAGTGTGCAATTTTCAATAACTTAAAATAAATATTAGAGTAGAAGAAACTAATAAGGATAGAAAAATACTAAATCATTCAAAATACCATTAAAAATCCGAGGTATAATTCAATTCTTGGATTTTATTTAAATTCACAAGTACCATAGAATAATAATAATTTAAAATTTCAAGCAAATATATGTTGGTTAACTTTTTTTGAATTATTACAAAAAAAAATCAGATAAAGATAAGAAATAATAATAATAGCATAGCCAATTTTGCTAGCCCATTCTAAAACTACTTAAACCATGACCTTGTTTCTTTGTTTTTAGTTTTTATTTTTATTTTTTTAATTTTGTTTGGTTGACTGACTTAAAAGTTACACATATGTGTCAAATAATATTCCTAACTGCAGATGATGTCTAAAATTTATGGTAAATATTACTTGCAAGAAACAAATTGCTTGGCTTAATTGCTGATGTTGCCCTGGGATAGACATCAGCCCCCAGGTAGATTTTTTCTTGTATATATGGTTGCAATTGGATAGGGAAGTAACTTTTGGTAAATGAAAGAATTTCATTGAAATTTTGTTTTTGCAATTTCAAAGGAAATATATGTTGGTAATTAATATTAGTATTGCATGTATTTTTATTACATGCATAATTTATTTTAAGTATAATACTATATGTAACACCCAAAATTTCGAGTCCTTAAATCTAAAATTATTGTTTCAGCAAAACAAAATATGAATTCAATAAATTGGATTGCATTAATTTTGATTTAAATTTTAAATTAAAACTTATGAGTAATTATTGACAATTAAGGGTTCTAATCATAAAAAAGAGAAGGGTTTTATTGTCCAAAATTATAAAATGCAAGGCCAATGTCAGAAGATTAAAAGTTTAAGGGCTTTATAAAATAAATCAATTTGGACTAAATTGCCTAAAATTAAAAATGTTAGGGGTCAATGTGTAAAAAAAATAAAACTTTAAAGGGTTGAATTAAAATTCTGGGGTCAAATTGCAATGGGTTGAAACTTCTGGGTGCAATTGAAGTCGGTCAAGATTTTGAGGGGCCCAGTTAAAGGTGGTCAATAAATCAGGGGTCGATCTGTAATTATGGAAAATGTCCTTAAATATATATAGCATGAACCCATAGTAATATCAAATTCCCAAATTGAACCTTAACCTCTACCGCAGCGGCAAACGACCAAAAAATGGCCGAAAACCTTGAAATTGATACCATAGAAAGCTTCCTCCTATCATGGCGAGCAAAATCATACCAAAAACACCCAAAACTACCAAAGAATTTTGCCGGAATTTGAGGGTGATGGCGGGTGCGAGGCGATAGTGGAGGTTCTACCACCTTCGACGGCAAAAATGGGATGAGTCTTAGTGGGCTGTGATCAGAACAGCATAGGTAGGTGGTTGGTGGAATCAATTTCAAGATTGGGTTGGCAGTGGCGGGTGGAGTTAGGGTTTGGTGGAGATTTTGGACGATCAATAAACCGACTTGTCGGCATCGAAATTAGAAATTGATATAGGTGTTTTGCTTACCGAAAGGAGACGTATTTGATCATGGTGGCAGTTTTCAACTCCAGTGACGGCGGCGACAGGCCAGCAGTGGTCCGGCAATTCATAGTGATGTTGTCCATATTTTGATTTTGAGTTCACCCGAGCTATTCTCATGCTTGAATTCAGGCCTGATTTGGCCCAATTGGGTAAAATCTTTCTTGTCAATCGAATCTTTATTCGATTAATTCTTGAATTTCAATCAGTTGGATTATACGAGGAAGGACTTCTCTGCATCTACCAGATGAGTTTATACTAGATTTCTTTGGTGGGGAAAGAACATATATATTTGTAAATATATCCTTATTGCTTGATCTTTTCTACATTGAGATTCAATAATTGCTGATTGTTCGTTCTATGCTATTTTTCAGCTTTTGTGTTGAATTTGACAATCTGTCTCAACTACTCTTCTTTTACTGTAGTTCTTAGGCCATTATTATTTAAACTCTCAACCTGCTCTGACATGAATTCTCAACTTATATATATTAATAAATATATTGTTGTTGTTTGGTCCATTCTTTGTTGAAGATTATTGCTCGCCCATGCTATTTTGATATTCGATTCTTGTGTTAATCTAGATAGTTCATTTGTACTTCTCTCATTCTCCTCTGCCCTTGATTCTTGAGCTATTGTTATTTGAATTCCCAATCTATCTCGATATGTTGGATTCCTGAATCAAATTATTAATCCAAGTCATGCTCTCACAAGTTTTGAAAAAGTAAATAGTTTGCAAAATATTACCACACATCTCCCCTTTACACATTGTTATTTCTGGTTGATCATGATTTATGTTGTTTTATCTTAAATTGGTGATTATGTTGGAAAAACTGAAAAGGGATTTTGAAATATATTTTTCTATCATCGACATATCTATCTTGGAATGAGCCTAATGTTGATTAAATGACTACTTGTTTATCATGGCGAATTGACTTGCTAATTGAAATGCTTACTCAGTACTTGATACCTTTGGGGTTGGGCCCTGGGATCGATTTCGAAAGACGATCGGGCGGAACGGACCGATAGTGGTTGATCTTCCGTCTAATACCTTAGTAGCTATATATATATAATCCTGTGTCGTAGCCAACTAAAGGTAGCTGTCTATGAGTGGGATAAGGCATGCATATAGCAAGCCATGCCTAGTGCATGTTTACGTGTTCGAGCCAATCACTCGGAACCTGGAGGGATAAAGGTTTTCGTGTTTGCAAAAGTGGAGCGATAAAGTCGGAGATCCACTAATGGCAAGATTGCAAAAGTGTTTAATACCTGATATTTATTCTTGAGACTTTAATATTTGACAAGAATCAAAGTATTCTTCGAAAACATGTTAACTCTTTGGTCATACTTGATATATGAACCTCCACAAAAAGGCAATGAATTTTGTGAAGTCTTATTAGTGGTATTTGACGGTGGTGAGATAGATCACTTAAAATTTTGATTTGAAATTTTCTCTCACTTTTGGTAGTTATAATGCTCTTTCCTATTTCCTGTGTAATATGTTTGGATAATCATTACTATGTTGTTACTGCAAGAATATCTCATTAAGTCATTCGGACTTATGTTATTGTATTATTTCATTTCGTTCTTTACCCCAGATAAGAATGAGTGATAAAAATAGACTAAACCACACGACACATGAGGTAATAAACCTAATGAATATATGAATACACCGATTGTATTTGTTAAATTATTGACATAGATATGATAAATGGGTTAGAAGTGCTAAGTGTGATTTATGATATTTTGATTATAAGTTTAATTGTTGATGGGTGTCACTTGTGGAAGTTAAATGATTTGGATTTTGAAAGATTTATTTTCTCTTATCCATAAAGCTTAGGTATAGAATGAGTAGCACTTCGGCCGAACAGGTACCTCCCGGTCAAGGTGTTACACTATATATTTAGTGTTTGACAAAAAAAAAAGAATTTACTTTAATTTTTGCATCTCTGATTGAAAAAGAATAGTTGAAAATATAATCTATTACGTTGATGATTGTTTCAATAAGGGAGAAACTGTACCCAAAAAAAATAAGGGAGAAAGAAAACATCCTTGGACTTTACTTTTTTATCATTTTTAGTTTTCTAGTGAACAGGGATGGCTCTACTTTTAACCAAAAAAGCCAACCACCTTAGGCCCCCGAATTTTGGAGGCCTCATGCATATATCTTTGCTTTTATATTTTAGACCTAGAAAAACATAAAGCCTATTTTGTTTTTTGTTTTTTTAACATTTTAAACCTAAAAAAATATAGAGTCCTTAATTTAGAAGCCTCATACATATTTTTTTAATAAATTTTATGCCTCAAAAAAGTATAAGACCTTCAATTTAGAGGTTTAATTATTTAAAGTTATAATAAATAATTAATTGATTATAATTAAATATATAACTTTAATTTTATTATCTTAATGATTCTCTTGAATCTCCTCTCTTTTTAAATTCTTAATGTTTTCTTTATCAAAATCTTAACTACTTTTTTTCTTTGCAATATTAATTATTAAAATATTCTCGTTTCAATATTAATCATTGAATAATATTCCAATATTAATCACTAAATAAAATTAACTTCAACTATATTCAATAATATTTCACTATATATGAAGGTCATTTTTTATTTTTTTTTTGTGAAACAAAAATCTTTTCGAATTGATTATGTCTTATACATAATAGAGTAAAATTATTTGTTCACTTCAAAGTAGAGTAAAACATCTCAAATGTACGAAGATATTTTTTATTTTCTATTTAGTGGTAAAAAATTGGGATCATTAGAAGGTCGAAATTTAAAACATATTGTCTTAATATTGAATGTTCTTTAAGACATAATAATAATTCTAATATTGATAGGTTATGTTTTTTTTTAAAATAAAATTGAAAGGGTTAAGATAAACCGTATAAGTGGAAGATAATACATCAATGAAGATATTTTACAAAATAAAAAATATGTATTTTTAAATGCATATATCATCTATAGAATGTTTTTAACTATTCATCTAACTGTTGTTTCAGTTGAAATAAGTTTTTCAAAATTAAAACTAATAAAATCTTACCTAAGGTCAACAATGTTTCAGAAAAGATTGAATGGGTTAGTTATGCTGTCAAATTGAGTAGAAAATATTAGAAAAAAATTGATTATATAAATATAATTAATAATTTTACATCTCAAAAAGTCAGAAAAATAAAATTTAGATAGTAATATTTTTATGAGACTTTTTTTTTTTTGTTCTATAAAGTACGAAATTCTATTTAGAAAAACGTTTGTACTAAAAATTTAAATTTTTTTATAATATTTAAATTTTTATTCAATATATTAAGATCTTATTTTTCGCGTTTGACCTTAGCCTCTAATTTTGTTGAAACGGCCCTACTAGTAAATATTTATGATATGGGATAACCCAACAGGCCCAGTCCACTAATAGTCGACCAGGTAATGGACCAGGCCCATTCCTCATTGGGCCATTTTTCCAACTCAATTACCAACACCCTTTCGGTCGACCAAAGCATGGTCGATCAACTCGAGAATGACCATTCAACCTTCAACCAGAAAGGCCTTCGGATCCAAGAGAGTTCCATCATCTCGACTAGAGTATGGATAGATGACTTGCAGGCAAGGAAACATATCGACCTTAGGAGGTCGATCGGAGCAACCTAAAGCAGTCCCACACCACCAATCACAGTTTAACCACTACTCTGCCGCATTAAATGATCTGACAAATGGCACGCCTCCACATTAATGGCGCATGCCTCTACTGTACCACCATTGTGCAGAGGTAGAATGGTGCATGCCTCCACTATACCACCATGTCCTGAAAAGTGGGATAAGGTACCACTTGAAAAAGTACACAAAAGAAAGAAGACCTAAAGGTCCTCAAATAAGGACAAAGGCCCTCTCTGCATGAACAAGGGCATCATAGACATCTTAAACTCTCAAGAGAGACTATAAATACCCTATTACCACCATTCAGAAAGGTATGTTCATTATCACCAAAGCCCTCACTCTATCACTCTCTTTTCTGGTCGATTAAGCACTGACTTGAGCATCGGAGTGCCTTAGCTGAGAGCCCATCGGCAAGCTTGACATTTGTTATTGGTTGCAGGACTTGATCCAACTACACTTAAACACTCTCTTCAGACTTCTATTCTGGTTGATCACATTGGGCTAAAGTCTAATATACAACCAAATCGATCCTACCATCATCATTTAGCACCATCTATAAGTTCTAAAGTCCGTAACTATGAGAAGAGGTAAATACAAGGCGAGCCATTTCAAAAATAGAGGAGACTAAAAGGTCCCCAATCCCTCATCCTCATCCCCAGCAAGAGCAGAATGTGGCGAGACCCAGTTCCCAGCCAGAACAACTAGTAACTTTAACCAAGCCCCAACTTATGCAGTTAATCAGTGAACAGATATCAGCTTAAATTTCAGCTCAGTTGTCAGCTACCTTAATAAGCATAACTAGCCGCTAGTGCTACCCCCAACCTTCACAACATCAGGAGAGGCCCTCGAAGGAGGATAGGGTGAGACAATGGACAAGACGTTCCCTTATTCGATGTCAGGATAGTCCAAGTTGGTTTCCACAAGAAGAGACCCATCCACATCCCCGTGAAGAAGTGGTTGATTTCGTAGATCACATCGCTTGACCCATCGAGCCTAGTAATGTGATAGTCTCGAGCGATAGAGACTTTCATTGAACAAAAATATATCGCAAGCTGATCGAGATGAATGGGAAGAAGTATCACACCAGGTGCAGCAGCTGAGCAAACGCCTCAAGGAGAAACACAGAAAGGAACTTCAACATGACATTGCCCCCGACAAGTAAGAATCACCATTTATCCAAGAGATAATCGACGAGCGCATAGTCATTGATGTGAAAGTTCCAATCATTCTGCCCCGATATGACGGTTCAATCAATCCAAATGAGCACTTGCTCCAATTTGAGCACATGATGAAGCTCCATGGGCACAATGAGTACATTCATGCAAAGTTGTTGGTCACCACATTCTAGGCATAGCACTTGATTGGTTTGTTAAATTGGAGCCTACATTCATTTTCTCTTATGACCAGCTTTATGGTAAATTCCTCCATCAGTTTGCTTAGGAGGAAAGCAAAACTCCCCCATATTCATTTGTATACAGTGAAACAAAACAAGGGAGAATTTCTTTGAAATTTCTTCACTAGATTTAACATTGAAGTGTTGAAAATTGACTGTTCTTAGATTGAATTCTTAATTGATGTGTTGTTTCTGGGTCTTAAACACAAGGAGTGCGCCAATGCGCTGGTCAGAGAGAGACCAAGATCGATGGAAGAGCTACTCGACCTCGTTGAGAGGTATATGACCTAGGAAGACATGAACAGACTAAAGTATGGGAACCCTTGCATGAGAAGAACAAAGCCAAGGAGATCATCGATCTCCTATTAAGAGGTTCTACAACTACACCCAATTGAATACTACAACGAAAGAGGTTCTGTTCGCCATCCAGCATGGTAACCTCCTAAAAAGGCCTAGAAAGTCAATTGAAATCAAGGCTATGAAGAGATCTAAAAAATAATGTCACTTCCACAGACAGAAAGGGCATGACACTGAAGATTGCTTCAATCTGCATGATGAGATTAAGAGGCTTATTCGATACAAACATTTAAAAAAGTTTGTCAACAAGAAAGCCAAGCAAAAGACGGGCCCAACCAACTAGACTCCCTGTAGAGAAAGATTGGTCAGCCCGAGAAAGGAAGACAAGGGAAAGAAACCAGCCGATGATCCGCGCCTGCCTCTCAGGGGGGTGATCGAAACTATATCTAGAGGGTCGACGGGGGGAGACTCCAAATAAGCCAGAAGGCCGAACTAGAGGAGATTAGAATCGACTAAATTTTCCTCAGTCGAAACAGTTTTCCAACTCTCCACTAATGCAGAACCCTTCTCTTTTTTTTATTCTGACCTCTCGCACATTAAGCACCAAGGAACTGATAGTAAACTAGATTTTCCCCTCATCATGTAACACCCCTAACTATTTTATTAATTATGTTAATTATTAATTTATTTATTATTGATTTTTGAAAATATATTAATTTAATTAGTTTATAAAGCTTAGGGGCTGGGCTTGAATGGTATTTTTCTAGTCAACTAGGACCTATATGCTATTTTAATCACATAAGGACTTAATTGATTAACTTAATTAGACTAAGGGCTCAATTGCAATTTGACAAAGTTGGACTTAAGAAGAACAATTTATTTCTTCATTCTTCTTATTTTTGTTACTATTCATCATCTTCTTCCTCTTCACCAGCTCTAACCAAACCAACTCAACCATCATCTTCTCCTCCTCACCAGCTCCATGGCAACACCACCATATCCGATTGAAGCTTCCGACGAGAGAGAGAATGTCACGGTGGGAAATGGGTTTGTGATTTTCCAGCGGCCAAATCCAATTTTAAGGCTATGGTTGGGAAGATCTGAGAGAAGGGATCACAGTGGTATATTTGCATGAGGGATTGGAGCAACGAAAATGGCAAAAATTGGAGAGAAATCGACGGTGGTGAGAAACCCATTTGGTGGTTGAGGAGCTCGATTGAGGGTGTTCGAGGTTGAGAAATTGAAATCTGATTAGGGGATTGGATTCAGGAACTAGAGGGGAACATTTTGATGGTGACCGTGAAATTTTCCGGCGACGGCAGATGGCGGCCAGAGACCAGTTTCTTCTCTTTGTTCCGATGATCGCAGTGGTGTTCTTGGTTTGTGATTCCGAGGCCTAGATAAGTATTTTGGGTAATAAAGAGTTATGGAATAAGCTTTAGTTGGTTGTACCTTGATATATGCATATGTTGTACCTTCCATTTTAAGCCATGAATGTATGACAAGAATGAGAATGTTGGGATGATTGGTATATATATATATGTGTGTGTGTGTGAGTATAATTCCCATGCAAGGAGAAATATTAAATTTGTGGAACCGAATATGTCATGCTAAATGCCAAAATTGGGAATTAATAAATATTGACTAAGGATTTTGTAATGTGAGACGAAGTAGCATTTGATTAGGATTAATTATGCAGGATTGGACTATTTTGTATGGATTAAGATTATGATATCCTGACCTTGTAATTTAGATTGAGATCATGCTATTTTGGAACTGATATAGACTATCGCGATTAATTCAGGAATAGTGATATTGGAATGATTGTGTAGATAGCACCTATTGAACTTAGGGCTAATAGCAATTTACCCCATTGTGTTTTAAAAAATAGGCAATTTACCTCCCTATAAAAAATAAATGTTCAATATACCTCCCTATGTTTTAAAAAACTACGCATACTGCCTCCTCCTTCTCATTTGATGTCCATTTAACATAATTTTAATATGAAAAGACTAATTTACCCTTAGTCATTTAATATATTTTCAATTCAATTTAAATAACATTTTATTATCATTTTTTCCTTTCATTCTTTTCTTTTATTTTTATTTCTCATTTCTCATTTCTCATTTCTCATTTCTTTCATTATTTCATATATTTCTCATTTTATACATCTATAAAATTGATCATTATTTCATATATTCTTATTTTATACATATATAAATTTATTTATAAAATTAAAATCACTTTTATTTTTATTTTATCAATTATATTCATCTCCTTTATACACATTTTTTTATTTTTAAAATTTAAAACTATTTTTAACTTTTTTTATTTTCATCCTTCTAATTTATTCTTTTTTTATTTATATATATTATACAATAAATATAAAATATATAATATAATAAACATAAATATATGAATATGTAAATATATTTATGTAAATATTTATAAATAAACATTTTATATTATATTTTACACCCCACCCCCACCCAACCCATCCTATCTTTACCGTCTAGCAGCCATGGCCGCCCCCGCAGGGTCGAGTGAGGCGGCGCCGATGGCCGCCGCTCACAATGGCCGAGCAGCCATAGCCGGCGCCGCTCGCACGGGCTGAGCGACCATGGAGGCCGCCCCTGCGACCAGCGGCCAGGCCTCCATAGAGGCCGCCTCTGCTAGCAGTGGCCACCGATGGGGTGTCGACGGTGGCTGCCTCCACCCCTTCTCCCCAAACCCCCACCCTTACGGGCTGCCATGGCAGCCGTGGCCAGATCTGGCCACTGGCCGCCATGGCCAGTGTAGCCATGGCGGCCGTGTTTGATGGCGAAGCGGCTGCTGGCCGCCGGTGGAGGCTGCCAGCGATGGCTACTCGCAGTCTAGTGGGGTGGGTATCATTTATATATATAATTGTATATATATACACTTGTATATAATATATATACACACACATATATAATATATATACACATTATATATATAATAATATATTATATTATGTATATATATAGTTTAAAAAAATATATAATATGATTTAATCTAAACCGTTGATTTTTTAAAAGAAGATCCAACGGTTGATGAATAAGAGTATAATTATCTTTTTATATACAAAAATTTAAACCCAGATGCACGCACAGGCACGTGTGCTACACTCACACTCTCAGGGGGGTTCGTTGCATGATTTTTTAAAATATGAGGGTGTTCTTTGAAAAAAAAAAATTTCACAGGGGTGTAATTTGCCTATTTTTCTTAACACATGGGGGTCCATAGCAATTTTCCCATTGAACTTATATCATAATGTTGACTTATAAATTGATAATGTTAGAATGCTTGATGCAATTCTAGAAGGCTTAGTGTTGAATAGGAATTTTGACTACAGGATTATTCCTCTGATTAGGTGAAGAAGAAGTGGGTCCTGACGATCAGTAGATTGCGAGCTGAGATTTGTTTTGCTGAAACTACAAGAGGTGAGGATCCACCAATTTGGCAACCTTTGTACCTTTCGATTCCTTGATAAACCCCTGTGAGGGTTAGTATTGCTTTGTTTATCATATCCTGTTGATTATTATTACCCCTGTGAGGGTTTTACCAATTGGTTCTTGTTTTGTTAAGCCTAATCTATAGTCTACGTTGCAACTGTTAGGTTCTGTTGATTTGATATCTGTCGTGATTTGTTATTGATTCTCGAACCCTGTGAGGTTCTCTTGATTTGAAATTTATTGATATTTGATTCGTTTTATTGAAAATGATTGTCCAGATCGGCTTCTGTGAAGCGTTGTGAAAATGATCCTGATATTTATGAAAATGACCTTTGAAATGGTCGGCTAGACCTATTTGTGTCAAAAGTTCCCTTAAATTATTCATGTAATTTGTTTACTAGAATAGGCCTTGCCGACCGTTATTGGAAAATATTTTGCCTTGTATATGGCAAGTCATGTAAAGTTCCGAAATGTTCATGCTATTGCTTGAAAAGTTGAATTGATATCTGTTGGCATTGTATCGTGCAACCCATGGGGACACCCTTGGGAAGTTCAACCTAGAGGGACGCCACGGGAAGTTGGGCCCAGGGCTAGGTCTGGAAAGACGGTCGAGCAGTACGGACCAACAGTAACAGATCTCCCGGCTAGTACCCACCTACGATCCTAACTTACAACTAGCTGGAGGTAGCAACATTGTGAGTGGCGGGATCGTGCATGCTGTCGACTATGCCATAAAAGCAAGTTGTTACACATCGAGCTGTGTGCTCGAACAAATAGAAAGAGAAGGAGAAAATGTTCATATTCAAGTGAAATGCTATTGTAAAGTTATAAATAAAGAGAAAAGTTCTCAAGCTCAAGTTAAATGCTAGTGAAAAAGTTATCTTGTATTTATCAAGGAACAATAAGGAATGATGCCAACAGACCAGCTAAATGTTTACATATTCCAAGTTTTTGAGCATAAATTCTGATTTCCAGCAAGCATGAACTGATTACCTGATTATTATCAATAACCTTGTTCATTATTCTTGAAATTTAATAACTTCTCATCTATCTCCTGTTATGAATTTTCCTCACTGAGTCCTTAAGATTCATCCTCTTTGTTATTTCTTATTTCTTTTCAGACAAGCCTAAGTGAGAGGCAGGAGCCAGGTTTCGGTTGGACAGTTTATTTTGCAATAGATTAGGTGTTGCGATTGTGCTTATATTTACACCGGATTGAGGCAATAATATAAGAAATGTTATGTGAATGTTATGTTGAACTTAAGATGCTGGATTGTACATATTTTGTTCTTCTTAAATCCAACTTTGTCAAATTGCAATTAAGTCCTTAGTCTAATTAAGTTAATCAATTAAGTCCTTAAGTGATTAAAATAGTATATAAGTCCTAGTTGACTAGAAAAATACCATTCAAGCCCCTAAGCTTTATAAACTAATTAAATTAATAAATTTTCAAAAATCAATAATAAATAAATTAATAATTAACATAATTAATAAAATAGTTAGGGGTGTTACACATCATGTCAGTCGAGATGGCAAACTTTGAGGTCAAAGAGGTTCTGGTCGATAATGGTAGTTTAGTGAACATAATTTTCTTATCAACATTTAAGAGGATGAATATGGAAAGCTGAAGTTTGAGCCAGTTCACATCCTCTGGTCGGATTTGGAGGAACCAAAATCATTCCTGAAGGATCCATCAATTTGTTTACCTCATTTGGTGAAGCACCTAAAATGAGGACACTCATGGTCAGCTATCTGGTGGTTAACACAGCCTTTGCCTACAATGTCATAATCGACCGACCAGCACTAAACAACTTAAGGGTAATTGTCTCGACCTATCACATGAAGGTCAAGTTCCCAACAGCTGCTGAAATAGAAAATTTACTTTGTAATATGAAGGAAGCCTGGCAATGCTACACCATTTTTGTCGAGGCAAGTAGAGCAAAAGACTCGACTCAAACTGAAACCTTCAGGGGACGTCCAAGTAACGGAACCCAAAGAGGGATAGCAGAGTAAGAAAAGAAAGCTAGAAGAAACCAGGGTCGAACCAATCAGAGAATTTAAGACCATAGAGCTTGAGCCTAGAAATCCCGACAAGACTACGAGGATTAGGACTGACCTGAAAAGCATCATGGAATATCTAATGGTTGACTTCCTCAGGAAGAACATTGATATCTTTGCCTGGAAAGCCAATGATCTCCAGGGAATCGACCCCAGCATCATTGTCCAACACTTGAATGTGGACCTTTAATTCAAGTCGATCAAGTAGAAGACCAGGACCTTCAATGCTGAAAGATGCCAGATCATCGAGGAAGAGGTCAACAAACTCTTAGAGGCAGGCTACATTGTAACAATTTAATAGCCTAGTTAGCTTTGTAATGTAGTTCTTGTCCTTAAGAATGAGGGCAAGTGGAGAGTATGTAATGATTTTATTAATTTGAATAAAGCTTGTTCTAAAGACCCTTACCCACTGTCTCGAAGAGATTTATTAGTTGATTCAACAGCAGGTTGAGATCATTTAAGCATGATGGATATATTTCAGGGTTATTATCAAATCTTTATGGCCCTTGAAGACAAGTATAAAACCTTCTTTGTGGTCCCCAACAATTTATACTATTTCCTGGTCATGCCTTTTGGCCTCAAGAGTGCAAGTGCAACTTATCAAAGACTAGTGAACTTTACATTCAAGAATGAGATCGTGCGGACCATGGAGGTCTACATTGATGACATGATTGTCAAGACAGAAAAAGAACAAAACCATTTAGTTGACCTCAGCCATACCTTCTCAGTACTAAGAACATTTGGCATAGAGCTCAATCCCAACAAATGCACGTATGGGGTGAAATGGGGGAAATTTCTGGAATACATAGTTAGCCAAAGGGGTATAGAAGCAAACCCATAAAATATCCAGGCAATCCTAGACATCTCACCACCTCAAATATTTAGAGACGTGCAACGTCTGGTTGGAAAGATCATAGCTCTGGGTTGGTTCATTGCTTGACTAGCTAACAAAAGCTTACCATTTTTCAAAATCCTCAGGAGTGCAAGGAAGTTTCAGTGGATGAAGCAATATGACCAAACTCTGGTCGAAATAAAGCAATAATTGTCAGCACCATCGATGCTTGCAAAGCTGGAGGTCAGAGAGATCCTATTTATTTACCTGGCCATCTCGTCGGCAGTAATCAGCTCAGTTCTGTTCTCGACTAGGCATGGCATACATAGGCCAGTATATATAGCAACAAAATGTTGCAAAGCCCAGAACACAATTACTTGGAGATCGAAAAGTTTGCTCTAACTTTGGTCACAACAGCTAGGAAATCAAGTCTCTATTTTCAATCACACTCTATTATCGTCCTGGCGAACCGATTGTTGAAGCAAGTACTATTAAAATCGGACACCTCTGGAAGACTAACCAAAGGGCTATCAAGCTAGGAGAATCACTTTCTAGCCCCGAATCACCATAAAAACCTAAGTGTTAGTAGATTTTGTAGCAGAACGTCTTGACCTACTAGGAGAAATCAACCAAAATTCATCTACTTAGACCCTACATGTCGATGGCTCGCAGCTTCTACAAAAAGAGGAATAGACATTTCCCTGTACTCCCCCAAGCTGAAGAGTATGACTTTACCATTAAACTCAACTACCCTATCACCAATAATGAAACTGAGTACGAGGCCCTTCTTGCTGGTATGAGGATGGTCGTCAATAGGGGAGTAGAGCACCTAGTAGCCAGATTCCAAGTTGGTCATCGAACAATTCAAAGGAAATTTTGAAGCTAAGGAGACCACAACAAGCAAGTATCTGGTCGAGGTCAAAAGGTTGCAGCAACAATTCAAGAGGTTCACCCTTAGCCAAGTCTTGAGATCAAAGAATGAAAGGGCAGATGCCCTATCCAAGTTTGCTAGCTTGATGAAAAGAACCAGAGACAGAACTATTACATTTCTAGTCTCCGACACGCCTACTATAGATGGCCTCGACCAAAACCTGATCCGACAAACGGAAGAGTCAGCTCCCTCCTGGTAGGATGAAATCAAAGCCTACCTAAGGGAAGGTAGAGTGCCCGAGGATAAAATAGAAGCGTGTAGGCTCAGACGTTGAGTGGCGAAATTTGCCCTCGATAAGTTAGCTGTATAGGAGATTCCTTTCCGAACCACTATTGATGTACCTAACATCAGAGCAGGCCATAGAGGTCTTATATAAGGTCCATTAGGGTATCTATGGTAATCACCCTGGAAGACGAGCATTAGCCAACAAGATCATCATATACAGATATTTTTGGTCGACCTTACTAAAAGATGCAGTCAACTTTGCCAAAAAAATGCCCTTCCTACCAGCTTCACTCCAACATTCCTTACCAGCTTGCATCAACGCTAGTGCTAGTTCAAATCACATGGCCATTTGTTCAATGGGGGATAGACATAGTTGGTTCTTTTTCAAAAACTACATGTCAAAGAAAGTACATAATTGTTGCGGTCAAGTACTTCATGAAATGGGTCGAAGCAAAAGTGATCCCAAAAATAATTGACAAGACCATCAGAAGTTTCTTATGAAAACATATCATCTATCGTTTTGGTTTGCTAAAAGTGCTAACATAAGACAAAGGGACGCAATTCCAAAGCAAAAGCGCAAGAAATTGGTGTGAAACAAAACCACTCCCAGAACCGCCACGGACCATGGTCCTTACAGTCTGGTCTATAGATCAAAAGCAATAGTCCCAGCAGAGTTGATACAACATAAAGCAGTAATTCATTACAACCCAATCAGAAATGAATCCAAAAAGAGTTCAACCTCGAGATAATTTACAAGTTGTGCCAGCAGGCATACATAATAATGTAGAGGTATAGGTTGAAAATGACCCAGCAGTATAACAAAGGAGTTCAACTAAGAAGTTTTAAGGTAGGGGACTTTATCCTCAAGAAAGCTGAAGTTTCCAAAAATATGGGGAAACGTGACCTAAAATAGGAAGGCCTCTACTCGATAGTCAAAGCGGCAAAGCACAATTCTTATCGACTAGCTGATATGGAGAGAAATGAGCTCCCTCAGTCGTGGAATGCAGTAAACTTGAAAAAGTTCTAAGTATGAAGAGACCGAGGTCTCCATTCAACTTTTCTATAATTTGGTTCCAAATTAATAAAAATAGTTAAATTCGAACAACTACTAGTTCTCAATTGCAACCTGAACTTTTAGCCCAATCATATAAACAAGAAAATCGTTTAAAGTCGACCACAATTTGGTTTCAAACCACGATCACGGCGTATAGCCCACTCAATCATGAAAATGAGAAAATCATTTAAAGTCGCCCGAGTAGTCGACCACAATTTAGTTTCAAACCAAGATCACGGCATATAGCCCACTCAATCAATTAAAGATAAAATCGTTTAACGTCAACCCCATAGTTGACCACAACTTAAAATCAACCCTATAATCGATCATCATCTTCAGGTGGCCCAACGGACGTATAGTCGACTATAAAGCCTATCTCAAAACAAATTTTGAATGGATCAGAACGATATGAAAATTCTTGGATCTATTTAATTAATTCTTTTAAAATCAATTTTATAATTGACCATTAAAATTGATTCAGAACTAATTAAATATTGCTCACTTCTTCATTGACGGATTGCAATATTCGATGAGTTAGTTGGAAAAAAAGTTCATTTCTTCATTCATTCTTAGAATCAGATTAAAGAATTGAACTGAAAGAAGAGTAATAAAAATAGCAAGTCGACAAAGAGTGAACAAAAGTTGATAGGATAAAGTAATCTCAGATTACATTAGATCGCATTAGGTCGACCATTACGCCTCACAGGGCGAATCAGCTCAAATACAAATGAGATAAACAAAAATATAACAACTTCAACTCAATCTTGCCTTCTCCTTTCTATCACCTCGAGCAGCCACCACCTTATCGACAATGTTGTCAAGCTCGTTGCTAGAGTTCACTTCCACGATGGTAGGAAGACCTTTGAACTCCTGCTCTGCCCCTGGCTATATGGTGATCGCAGGTCGAGAAGGACTTGTCTCCTTCGTCAGAAATGTTCGAGCGGCGGGAGAAAAGTAGGTTGTAACTTCAACTTTGCCCTCTTTGACGTCGAAGGTAAAGTCACTCATGAAGGCAAACTCTTTTGCCATCTCAGTCGCCCTCGGGTGGATCAGAACCTCAATTGCCTCAGCAGGCGTATTCTCATCGACAAGCATTGCCTTAAGATAGTCCTCGAGCTGCTCGTTCTGCAGTATATTCAAATGAGTTTTATCTTCTGATTGAAACTGGTAGCCTAAAAACTCCAATTGCTTCATGGCCTTCTCAAAAGTCTCATTCGCATCGTCGACCGCAAAGACAACACCAGCATCTTGGAAAGTAGGGAATAGTAAAAAAATTTGAACTACTTCTTTGCAAATGCCCGGCAGCGCCTTAAAGAACTCATCTCGAGCATATCGAGTAGTGTTGTTATATTCCAGCGCCCAACCACAATTATGAATTACTTCTGCCTCCAACCTTACCTTTTTCAGCAGTTCCTTCAATCAACTCTTCTCAGTCATCGCGGCTACTAGCTCTACGTCTTTTTACTTGACCTGTTGGATCAATTCAATGATCCTCGACTGTAAAGACTCGAGTTGAGTCCTCATCATCTCAGTCTTTTCCTGCCCCTTTTGGAGCTCCTCACGATCACCTAAGGCCAACTCAGCCCTCCGATAAAAGTGGTAGCCCAGTTGGGCAGCTTGCAACAAGAGCAAGTTTGGTCAAAAATTCAAACGCAAGCCTAGACAAAACAAGTAAAACTCGACTAGACACTTACCATGTTCGGATGGTATGCGAATGCCTTTAAAGCCTCCAGTTGTCCCATCTTCAGCAACTTCTTCTGGTCAGACATAAATAGCCCAGCCATCAGCACTTTCAGGGCCCCGCTCCAGTCCAACCTACCCCAAGCATTGATGTTGTATTCTGAACCCCAATGTCGGGCCCAAATCTTGAAGATGGAAAAGTTGGCAGAGGGAATAGATCATCATCTGGTCGGGGGCCAAAGAGCAAAGGCTCACTAGCCTTCCCTTTCCTCTTTTCAGCTGCGGTTCTTTTTGGATGACGGGCTCATTCATTAATAGCTACCCATTTTTGTCCAGAAGCCAGGCTACTAGCCTCGATTGGAGCAGGAAGGTGCAGGCGATGGCATCTATTGTACAAGGCTAGTTGAGCTGCCGCTTCCCAACGCTCTTGCGCCTTCTGTTGGCGAGCCATCACAAGTTGTCGAGAGCGATTCATAATTACTCTTGATCTAGAGAGAAAAAAAAAAGAAGCAAATACGTCACCATCGACCAGAAAGTATAAAACTAAAGATCAACAGAAATATATAGTAGCATCTACCTAGTCGACCATTTGTTGGTAAATCCAGCTAAGCATATGACAAGCCTGCTAACACCAAATTCCTTTCCTCGATGTACCGCAACACCTCTATTTCTCCAAAATCGACTAAATCTCAAACAAATGTGTTGTTCTAGGTGGGGTTCTCACTCCTCGGCATCTCGACCCATCCCCTCAACCACCCATAGGGATATTAAACACAATCTCACTCGAAGCTCAAACAAAAAAATAACATTTTTTTCTAGGCCTAAGCATGTGAAGAAAAAAAGGTCACCAGTATTTTTCGACGAGGGCGGGAAGTAAGGTAATAAAAGTCTGACTCTTTGTTTCTACCTGATTTTGGGACATCTAGAGGTGGAAGAAGTTGCTAAAATTTATGAAAGATAGGTTTTGGTTGTGTATCAACATCAAAACAACGAAGTTGTAAAGGGTCGAGAAGCAGTTAGGGAGTAGTTAAGTAATACGGACCTGAAGACCCATGAGCAGGTCGACTATGGGTTGTGCTATTGGGAATCTGAGTCCACACTGAAGGGCACCCTCAAAGACAGCTATACAGCCAGCCAGAGGTTGATGCATCCTAGCATCAGGCCTAGGAACGATTAGCTCGAACTCCAGAGGAATATGGTATAAGTTCCTAATCACCACTCTACCTCATTGAATACGCCATAACTACCACTCTGCCGCATTAAATGTTCTGACAGCCAGTGTGCCTCTGCATTAATGGTGTATACCTCTACTGTACCACCATTCTGCAAAGGCATAATGATGCATGCCTCCACTATACCACCATGTCATGAAAAGTAGGAGGAAGCGCCACTTGGAGAAGTACACAAAAGGAATAAGACCTAAAGGTCCTCAAGTATAGACAAAGGCCCTCTCTACATGAGTAAGGGCATCATGGGTATCTTAACCTCTCAAGAGAGACTACAAATACCTCATTACCACCCTTCAAAAAGGTATGTTCATTATCACCAAAGCCTTCACTCTGTTACTCGACAAACTTGACGTTTGTTATTAGTTGCAGGACTCGACCCAGCTGCACCTAAACACTCCCTTCAAACTTCTATTTTGGTTGATCACATTGGTACAGAGCTTAGCATACCACCAAACTGATCCTACCATCATCAATTTATATGTTGTGTTTAATAATTTTGTTTTAAACTCCAAATTTAAAGAATAATTTAGTATTTTCTTGGATGGGAATCAAATTGAAATTTAATTTTTGCTAAATAAGTTGCTACCATCAAATTAGGTTGTAAGTAACAGCACGATTAGAATTGAGTTTCATGCTTCTTCATGTTGATTAGACCATTGGTTACATTAATGAATAGGTTAGTTAAGTATAGATTAGAGGCCACAGAAAAAAAGTATAAACTAGCGCCTACTATGTAGTTTCATTATCTACTAGCAATTTTCAAACATTCAATGTGTGCTAAAATACTCATAGTATAAAAATAAATAAAATATTTAATTATTTTTTATATTCTATTATGATTTTTCTTAATTTTTCAATGCGTTTGTCTTAATTTTCAGGATACATAGATTAAAGTTAAATAAAATAATAAAAGAAAAATGGAAAAAAAAATATTACAGAAAAAATTAAAGACAGTAGAAAAAAAAAACTATTATGTCATTATCTTTTGATATGTTGTTAATTTTATCAACTCATAAAATAGCATACCACTAACGCCCTTACACTTTATATATCACTTGCAATCAACGCATACTCGATGTGTTTATATTTAAATATTGAAGCATAATCAATATACATACATATATGAGGTATATGTATAAAAAAATTTATTATAATTTTTATGTTGTCTAATAACAACACATCTAATATCTCAAATGGATGGTATCTTCAACTGCATCTATAACTCCACAAAACATCTTTTTACAAATATCTTTTTCTCATAAAGTATTAGTATGAAATAGTAGGAGGAGGAAGATAGTAGTGGGAATAAAGTAATTGGTAGTTACTGGTTAAACTGACTGGCTACTGGGCAATTATTACGCATCTGTCGGTTGAAGGACTGCGCTGCCCAATGAACTGATGCATTAAATGTACTGAAACCTTTGTTGAATTTTGAAATTTAAAGATAATTAATGTGTTGAATCCTTGGTCGAACGTATTCCAATTTTCCAAGTCGTCTACTCCCTATTCCTTCTCATCGAGCAACTCAACCAGGACTCGGGAGTGGGGGGGATTCATGATATATGATAGCCCAACAGGCCCAACTCACTAATAGTCGACTAGGTAATTGACTAGGCCCAAATCCTCATTGGGCCATTTCGCCAGCTCAATTACCAACATCCTTCAAGTCGACCAAAGTGTGATCGATCAGCCCCAGAATTACCATTTGTCCTTCAACCAAAGGCCTTTGGATCCAAGAGAGTTCCATCATCTCGACTAGAGTGTGGATAGATGACTTGCAGGCAAGGAAATATCTCGACCCTAGGAGGTTGATTGGAGCAACCTAGAGCAGTCCCACGCCACTGGTCACAGTCGCACTGAATACGCCATAACCACCACTCTGACGCATTAAATGTTCTGACAGACGGTGTGCCTATGCATTAATGGTTTATACCTCCATTATACCACCATTCTGCAGAGGCAAAATGATGCATGCCTCCACCATACCACCATGTCCTAAAAAGTGAGAGGAAGCGCCACCTGGAGAAGTATACAAAAGAAAGAAGACCTAAAGGTCCTCAAGTATGGACAAAGGCCTTCTCTGCATGAGTAAGGGCATCATGAGCATCTTAACCTCTCAAGAGAGACTACAAATACCTCATTACCACCCTTTAGAAATGTATGTTCATTATCACCAAAGCCTTCACTCTGTTACTCTCTTTTCTAGTTGATTAAATATTGACTTAAGTATCGGAGTGCCTTAGCCAAGGGCTTCTCGACAAACCTGACGTTTGTTATTAGTTGCAGGACTTGACCCAACTACACCTAAACACTCCCTTCAGACTTCTATTCTGGTTGATCACATTGGTACAGAGCCTAGTATAACCAAGTTGATCCTACCATCATCAATTTATATGTTGTGTTTAATAATTTTGTTTTAAACTCCAAATTTAAAGAATAATTTAGTATTTTCTTGGATGGGAATCAAATTGAAATTTAATTTTTGCTAAATAAGTTGCTACCATCAAATTAGGTTGTAAGTAATAGCATGATTAGAATTGAGTTTCATGCTTCTTCTGTTGATTAGACCATTGGTTACATTAATGAATAGGTTAGTTAAGTATAGGTTAGAGGCCACAGAAAAAAGTATAAAGTAGCGGCTACTATGTAGTTTCATCATCTACTAGCAATTTTCACACATTCAATGTGTGCTAAAATACTTATAGTACAAAAATAAATAAAATATTTAATTATTTTTTATATTCTATTATGATTTTTCTTAATGCATTTATCTTAATTTTCAGGATACATAAATTAAAGTTAAATAAAATAATAAAAGAAAAATGGAAAAAAAAATATTACAGAAAAAATTAAAGATAGAAGAAAAAAAAAACTATCATGTCATTATCTTTTGATATGTTGTTAATTTTATCAACTCATAAAATAGCATACCACTATTGCCCTCACACTTTATATATCACTAGCAATCAATGCATACTCGATGTGTTTATATTTAAATATTGAAGCATAATCAATATACGTACATATATGAGGTATATGTATAAAAAAAATTATTATAATTTTTATGTTGTCTAATAACAACACATCTAATATCTCAAATGGATGGTATCTTCAACTGCATATATAACTCTACAAAACATCTTTCTCTAAATATCTTTTTCTCATAAAGCATTAGTATGAAATAGTAGGACGAGGAGGATAGTGGTGGGGATAAAGTAATTGGTAGTTACTTATATAGTTATGAGAATTTTTAAAAAAAAAATTAAGGATAATTTAGTCATATCACTCCAAATCACACCACCAAGGGCCTTGCATTTTATTAATAGTACAGGTAATTTTTATGTTGTCTAATAACAGCACATCTAATATCTCAAATGGATGGTATTTTCAATTGGATAAGAAACTTTGTAAAGCATCTTTCTCTAAATATCTTTTCCTCATAAAGTGGGAGTGTGAAATGTTGGTAAGCTGGTGGTAAGAGGATAGTAGTGGGATGAAGTAATTAGTATTTACGTATATAGTAATCAGAATTTAAAAACAAAGGGGTATTTTGATCATATCACTCCAAAACACACCGCTAAGACCCTCATGTTTTATTAATAGTATAGACAAATTTTCAAGATAAATAAATTAAAATTAAATAAAATATTAAAAGAAAAAAAGGAAAAAATTATTAGAGAAAAAATTAGAAAGAAGAAAAGAAAAAACTACCTTATCATTGTCTTTTGACACATTTTTAATTTTATCAGCTCATAAAATAACATACTATTAAAGATCCCATACTTTTTATATAGTATAAATAATCTATACTATTAATAAACTGTTTATCCCCTTTTTTATGTGTTTTAAATACTTTCTTACAATACTCTCATTTTTATTTTTTTCTCATAACTATGGAATAACTACCACCCCATTTCTAAGCCACTACTACCACTTGGTCCCACTAATGATGAATGCTATACATATTTTCATTTCTCTATAAAAAAAATTCTTTCCAATTTTTTCGCAACCATGTTATATCTCATTTATATTATTTTATTATTTTTATTTATAGATAATTGCACATGCACCGGGTGTGCACCAACCACTAGTATTAATAAAGCATTTGTCCCTCTTTTGATCTATTTTTAAATAATTTACCTAAAATATCCTTATTTTTTTAATATAACTAATAACTACCATTTATAATCCACTTATTTTAGTTATGCCTATAATTATCATTTTATCATTATTTTTTAATTCTTATTTATCAAAAAATTTAAATAAATATATTAAAGTTACTAAAATAAATTTACATTATATAAAAATAAATAAATATTATTACTATATATATAATATTGCAGAAATTTTAGCACATGCATTGAATTTGCCAAGTTGCTAGTTATTATTATACACACACATGTACTAAGACCACTAAATTTGAACTCAAATATTACACATATAAGTATAGAATTAATATCATTTGACCAATTAATCGTACTAGTATAGATTAGAGGAAGATTCATTACATTCTTCAGTAAATACAATGTAGGGTACTTGGCAAGTTCCACTGAGGTTAGATGCGTCAGTGTCACAACTAAGGTCTTGAACTTGTATTTATGTTATAGGCATTTTCAACCAATTAATCTATTGACTAAGGACAAATGCTGCTGACAACTTAAAGAGCTTAGTCAACTGCTTAATGGTATCAAAGACATCTTAATTTTAATAAATTCAATTATCAAATTAATATTTTAAATTCATTAATAACAAATAGTTATCTTATTGATGATCAAAAAATCTAATATGATAAAAAAATTATGTGCAAATAGACTATAATACTTATAAATAAGAACTTGAACTTGTAATTTTTTATTAGAGAATTTTCATTTCTTTTACCGACATTCCTTATTATTTTAACCCCTTTATAATTGAAAAAAGCTAAACCCATTCAAAATTAAGGAATAAAGTTAAATGTGTAAATAGATTCCGCAATTGTACTATTTGGTGAAAAATAAAAGAGGAATTGAAGTCAACATTTGATTATATAAGCATCGATTTGTACAAGTAAATAAATAAGATTGAAGCCTCTCACCTACAATTGTATAAGTTGACTTATAAATAAAACTAAAATAATGACTTTACTATTGCCCAATTATGACAAAATTAGTTTTTGAAACAAAAAAAGAAATAGAAGGGAGAAAATAAACCCCTTTTGACAAAAATTATTGCCCAAAATTCTTGCAACAATTGCAAATTCCAATTTAAGGTGGGACTTATTCCAGCTGCCAATGTCAATGACCCTTTCATTTGATTTCTGTTTCTTATTATTTATGACTGGTTTTTGCCAATCAAATCTTTTGATAAGCATGTGGGAACCTTAAAAAATTGCTAATTCAATATCGGATGATGTTTCTTGGATTCTCCGAAACATTTTTGTAGTTCAATGGAAGTTTCACCTTTATATTCAGACAGTAGGAATGGGTCTATAGTTTGATTACGTTATTATGGAATTGTTTGTTTATAAATTGAAGCATTTTGTCAAAATAATTTTTTGAAAGTGGAATTGGGAAATGTAATTGTTATTTGTTTGTATTTTAAGTAGTAGATAAAGAATAAATTGAAAGAACTTGTTTGTTTGTGAATTGGAAGAAAATTATTTATTTGTTTGTGTTTTACAAGAATACGGAATGTCACATCATTAACTCTTTTATTAGGTTGATAGGATGAAATTGATATTTTAAAATAATTTATGTACGTGTATATATAGATTGGGTGGGGGGACAAAAAATGAGCGGGTTAGACATTGAGAAATTAGTAGAAAATGAATTGTTATGGTATTTTAGGATTTTTTATGTGTATTTTGGATAGTGAAATTGAAAAATGTGATGAGTTGTTTGTTTGTATTTTGAAAGTTTGACAATTTTTTCTTATAAATGCAAGTTGAAAGGTTGTTGAGGTACCTACATTATCTGATTGATTTTGTGTTTTTTGTTGTCAAATCTTATTTTTACACATTCAAAAAATTGAGAATCTTTAATTAATTAATAAGGTATTCTCCTAATTTGTTCGTTCGGATATTTTCTTTATAAGAGCAAAAATTATTAGGACAATACATTGTAAAATTGAATCTTTCATATTTGATGATAAATTTAAAATTATTGATGTGTTTTTAAAAAAATGATTAAATTCATTATCGATAATTATTTTATATTTTAAACTCACTAAATATAAATAGTGATAGATTTCATATTTATATAGCATTATTATTTCGTTCATTTGCATGTTTTCGAAGAGTTAAGTAACTTCAATGCTAAACAAATTTCATATGATATTCAATCTTTAATTAAAAATTACTATAAAAAGTAAAAAGAAAAAATTATGATGGGGATAGGAAAAAAGAATAATGCTAATAGAAGCAATAATAGTCAATAGAAAAGACTAAAGAATATACATCTTGCACAAAATAGAGAAAATACAAATTGCTCTTGTTCACGTTCATCTGACGGCAGAAACACCCGCCAAGAATGAATTCAAAATCCGATGGCTTCTCATTTGTCAACCAGATTCTTCCATTTCCAGCGAAAGCCTCCAATCCCAAATATTCTCCTCAAACCTCCTGCATTTTTCTGTTCAATCTCTACATTCGCCCAGAAAAATCAACCACACCTGTTTTACAGAAAGACATTTTCTCATATATTCCAAGAATGCTCCAACGAAAGCGCACTCGAACCGGGCCGGCAAGCCCATGCACGGATGATGATATTCGGATTCAAACCCACAATATTTGTCTCCAATTGTTTGCTCCAAATGTACATAAAATGCTCCAGTTTGGAGTGTGCTAGTAAAGTGTTCGACAGAATGTCTGAACGGGACACGGTATCATGGAATGCAATGATTTTCGGATATTCAATTAGTGGGAAAGTGGGTTTGGCGCAATCGTTTTTTGATTTGATGCCAGAGAGAGACGTGATTTCTTGGAATTCTTTGATTTCGGGGTACTTGCAGAATGAGAATTGTTTAAAGTCGGTTGAGATATTTGTGGTAATGGGGAGAGATGGCATGGGTTACGATGAGACCACGTTTGCTGTTGTTTTGAAAGCATGTTCAGGCTTAGAAGATTACGCTTTAGGGCGACAGGTACACGGAGTTGTAGCCAAGTTGGGTTTTGAGGGTGATGTGGTGACGGGGAGTGCAATGCTGGATATGTATGCAAAATGCAAGAGGTTGAATGAATCACTCTACGTTTTTTATGAGATGCCAGTTAAAAATTGGGTTTCCTGGAGCGCAGTAATTGCAGGTAGTGTTCAGAACGATGACCTCGTGAGCGGAATAGAGCTGTTCAAAGAAATGCAAAGAGAGGGGATTGGGGTCAGCCAATCTATATATGCTAGTGTTTTTAGGTCCTGTGCTGGTTTATCTGCTTTAGGGTTGGGTTGTCAATTGCATGGTCATGCACTAAAGAGTGATTTTGGAGGTGATACCATTGTGGGTACCGCCATGTTGGATATGTATGCAAAATGTGACAATTTGCCTAATGCTAGGAAGGTGTTCAACCTGCTGCCTAACCATAATTTGCAATCTTATAATGCATTAATAATTGGATATGCTAGGGGTGATCGTGGATTTGAAGGTTTGCAGCTATTTCAGCATTTGTTGAAATCTGATCTTGGTTTTGACGAAATAAGCCTATCTGGTGCATTTAGTGCATGCGCGGTATCCAAAGGATATTTTGAAGGTATTCAAGTACATGGATTAACAATTAAGAGTCCCTTTCAGTACAATATTTGTGTGGCAAATGCCATTTTAGATATGTATGGTAAATGTGGAGCATTGAGAGAAGCTTGTCGGGTATTTGATGAAATGTATAGAAGGGATGCTGTCTCCTGGAATGCAGTCATTGCAGCTTGTGAGCAGAATGAAAATGAGGAGACCCTTTTGCTATTTGTTTCCATGCTTAGGTCAGGGATGGAACCTGATGAATTCACCTATGGGAGTGTTCTGAAAGCATGTGCAGGTTGGCAAGCTCTGAACTATGGGAGGGAAATCCATGGCAGAGTCATTAAGTCTCAAATGGGATTGGATTCATTTGTTGGAAGCGTGCTTGTAGACATGTATTGCAAGTGCAGGATGATGGAGGAGGCAGAGATGGTTCATGATAGGATGGAGGAACAGACATTAGTTTCGTGGAATGCCATCATTTCTGGGTTTTCAGCAAATGAACAGAGTGAGGGGGCTCAGAAATTCTTCTCCAAAATGTTGCAAATGGGAATTAAACCTGATAACTTCACTTATGCTACAGTTCTTGATACTTGTTCCAACGTAGCTAACGTTGGACTTGGAAAGCAAATCCATGCTCAGGTAATCAAGCAAGATTTGCAGTTGGATGTGTACATTATCAGTACGCTGGTTGATATGTATTCAAAATGTGGGAACATGCAGGACTCTGTTTTGACGTTTGAAAAATCATCCAAACGCGATTTTGTGACATGGAATGCCATGGCATGTGCCTATGCTCACCACGGCCATGGAAGCAAGGCTTTGGAGATTTTTGAAAAAATGCAGTTAGAAAAGGTAATGCCAAATCATGCAACTTTTGTTGCAGTCCTCCGTGCTTGTGCACATATTGGACTTGTAGATGAAGCACTTCATTACTTCACCTTAATGAAAATTGAGTACGGTTTAGAACCACAGTTGGAACATTATTCATCTATGGTGGATGTATTAGGAAGATCAGGACGGCTTGTTGATGCTTTGAAACTCATTCAAGAAATGCCTTTTGATGCTGATGATGTGATCTGGAGAACTCTTCTTAGTATTTGTAAGATGCATGGGAATGTTGAGGTGGCAGAAAAAGCAGCCAGTTCCCTTTTGCAATTGGACCCTCAAGACTCTTCTGCTTATGTTCTTCTATCGAATATCTATGCTGATGCAGAAATGTGGAGCAAGGTTTCAAAGATGAGGAGAATCATGAGGCATAGTAGGCTGAAAAAAGAGCCAGGCTGTAGCTGGATTGAGATCCAATCTGAGGTACATATGTTTCTTGTTGGGGACAAAGCTCATCCAAGATGTGAAGAAATATATGAAAATCTGGACATGCTAATTGGTGAGATGAAATGGGATGGTTATATACCGTATGGTGAACTTATGATAAGTGATGAAGTTATGGTAGAGGAACATCAAGAACTATATGCAGTCTCGGGTTTCTAAACTATCTGATAAAATCTATGTTTAGGCTTCTCTTTCCGATGCTTGGGATCACAATAGATAGAATCAAAGCAAAGACCTTTCCTATGAGGATTGATGAAGCTATCCAAGGCACCGCTTTCCAATTTTAACTGACCGAGAGGTGCAATATCTCAAGTAAGGTTTCATTTGTATCTGAGCAAGTCTCCTGCAATCTACTCAATGGTCAACAGAGTTGAAAAAGATACAAAAAATGATCTAGTCGGGATTTGAACCCTCAAGGATAACAATACGAGAATATCTGGGGATTCGGTTGGAAAACTTCAAGAGTTGACAATGTACAGGATTCTTAAGAGGGTTTTAGGTGCCAGAAAGTTGGTGTTTGATCAGAGGATGAAGAATGATAAGATCAATAACTAGCTAAGGGTCACTGCAGCTACAGGCTTACAGAACAAAAGTATCAAAAATTTTGTATATATAAGTTTGTGGTTCTGCCACCAGCCAATAAATTTCAGAGCGAAAACCTGAACAGTCTTGAAGGATCCTAATGACATTGTCTCTTGAGTTGGCTTCAAGACCTCAGGTGTATTCTGCTATCCATATATCAATCAATGTGTTGGCCCCTTAGTGCATTTATTTAAGATTGGGAGATAAGGCGAGTGTATTTTTCTGTAGGTCACTTTACTATTCTGTACCTCATTTATACCAAATATCGAATGAGGAAAATTTCTCGCCCGTTGCCCTTTTTCACAGTATACATTTTATTTTTGTATCAATGTGGGCATAGTTATTGAACCAATCATCCTCAAATATTTCACAATTCTTAGGGTGGTAACTAGACGAGTTAGCTCAACTCAAGTTCGATTTTTACTTCCAACAATTCTTGAGTCTTATGTTTAGGTCCAAATTTTCCAAGTAAGTTCAATTTTCACTTCATGCAGTTCTCGAATCCTCCATATTAAGGTTTAAATTTTCTGAGCGAGTTCAAGTTAAGCTTGATCTTTACTTTGCCAGACGGCTCGTAGTTTAAGACATGCAAATTGGCTTGTGTTCAATATATAAATTTATAATATATATGTTGTGAAACTGATAGTGTGATCTATATATGCACTAAGTAAACTTTCTGTAATTTTGGTCAATTTATCATGAGTTAAATGAATATTTTACAATCTACAAATATATATTGAATTTTGTATCATTTTATTAAATTAAAATTCTAGCTCCAACTTATAATAATCATAATTCACTTGACATAAGTTTAATCATATGAAATCGAGTCTTAGAAAAATCAGGTCCATTGAGCTCAAGCATGAGAACAAAATATGCATTAACTTGAGTTTGAAATTTTTTTCTCAAATATAATTCCACTCGAATCAATTACACCCCTACTCCCACTTGTTAATCTGAATCTTGATGTTTTATGTTTCACAATGAACCCATTCTTGAATACACAACCCAACACCAAATTTCAACATTGGCCTTGCATTACTCCAGAAACAAATTGTAACAGCGAAAAACAATTCGCTTGAGTCGTAAAAGCCAATGGATCGATGATGAGTATATTAATCTCCCCATCACACACCTACTTGGTATATAAGAGAACAAAATCACAATTTCAAAAGGCTAAAAGTGGGTATGAAGTCAGCAGCCCGCAGCAAATTTCTCAGCAGCAGGGGGCAGCAGAGTAACAAATACAACGAAAGCGACTGAATTTGTGTGTAATTGGACATTTTATGTCTTACACCAAATCATGCCGACCACAAGTTCAAGGGCGGCGGGTTTACCTAATGCAGCACCTTCATACTTTGACTATAAATAAAAATTTGGAAAGTGCATGTCCGCCCGAACTTGACAAGTTTCTATAATGACATTCTAATTTGAGTTTCCTTTGTTGCAAAACTGCCAAAACATACAATGACAAGAGAAGACTTCCTATGTATAGGACATCAAAACCCTTGTTGAAAGGACCTAAATTGATCATTATACAAGAAAAGCAGTCTCTATTGTGTCGCCCAGCATGAAATATATCTTTTATTCGTGGAAAGTGAGCCAGCTGAGGCAACCAGTACACACCGCCAGCCCTCAAACCCTTCAAAGCAGCTGAAATTTTCCCTAGAGCACCGGACACTTTGGTCCAAGGATAAGTAGCAGCACCATCAAGATTGACCCCCTCACTGCCGAAGCAAAAAAGATGCAAATGCTGGAATTGCCAATACAAGAATTACCATAAGGGCATACTTGAATTTGAGCTGCCTTGCATCTATATCTCTCACGTTGTTAAGGTTAGAGGTGGAATCAGCATGTCCCGTCTTGATCTCAGATGCTGACAAGTTTCCAGACACATTGCCAACCTAAGAACCAAAATTAGTTGGTGTATTAGTATTGGATGCCCAACCACACAATGAATTTCAAGACAGCTGTAAAACAAAGATTCCAAAAGAATAATGTCATGCAAACGCATATGATCTAGATCATTACAGAGAGGAAATTATTTGAATGGATTTAGATATTTTCAACAAGTCGTCCTCCAAACAAGCCTAGAAAGACAAAATAAAAAAGATTCCAAAAATATAGATATAAGAAAGAGAGACTTTCAAATTTTAAAAATGGTTACTTAAATAATAATCTGATGGTCAACACCAAGCATCCACAAGTAGTGATCTAAAAATGAACAGTGGAACTAATGAAGGGAGAAAAGATAAATATATTAATATAAGTTCCTACACCACAGAAGAATGGATGTTTCGAGTTACAAAGTAATTAAATACAGATACTCTTCCAATCATACTCTAACCTATATTAAATTGGTTAGTCCAATTCTTATATACTATATATCAGGTCAAAACGATGGTTACTGGATGCAGATTAATTTGAAGGTCAAGGTCTTCCTGGTCAATCTCAACATTTGGTCCTCTAATGTTGCAGCCATCATCAGTTAAGCACATAAAGACACGATGGAAATTATAATGACATCTTTGACAAGGAAGAGAAGTTCGTAAATTCCAAGTTTAAGAGAGGAACTACAAGAGCTGTTTGGTATGAATATAGTTGTTAGGAGCGTAGAGCACGCTATAACGCAAAGGTCTCTTGGGACAATAGCGCATAGCGAAACGCAAAGCGCACGCTTTGTTGCAATAAAGCGCAACGTATCAGAAGTATTTTCATATTTCTATAATATAGTTATATACCAAGAATGCTAATAAATTTAAACAATTACAAAACATATAAACAATAATGTCATCAATATTTCAGCATATTTGGCGCATTTTCAGCATATAAATAATAAAATAAAAGAAACAATAAAACTGGGGGGGAAAAAAGAAAAAGAAAACAGTGTATAGATAATAAAAAGAAAAAAAAGAAAACTGAAATTTTCAGCATATAATTACAAAAGAAGGAAATTACATAACTTAAAAAAAGAAGAAAAAATGACTACAGTCTAGAAGAACATAGTAAGAGTCAAGAAAACAAGAAAAAGGTTGGAGAAGAAAAGAGGAATAGTCAAGTGTTGTGGAACGGAAGAATAAGAAATATAATAGAAAAATTAATTGAAATTTACCTGGTGGTCGGGCGGCGGCAGGGGCCGGTGCTGACTATTGTGGCGGCTGATACTTGGGAATTTTATTTGCAAGTGTGAAGTATGTTTTTTTTGTAATAAAATGCCAAATCCTAATTCTCAAGTCAAAAAACTTAGTCCAAAACCCTAGTCCCATAAAGGCCAAAAGGTGCGTGCCTCATCTTTTGGGCTATAGTGCCCAAAGGTGTGCGCCTTCGGGATATTCGCCGTGCAGGGTGCTGCAAGGCGCAAGGGCTGAGCTTCGCAGCGCCCTGTGGTACAGCGCACCTTTGATAATTATGGGTATGAAAATGATGAACTTGAAAAGAAAAGATATTAATCTGCAAGGGCAGTAAAGGGTCATTTTTATTGCTAAGATTACACATTACTTGTTTCATATTTTCTATAGCAACTATTCGATGGTGATATTATCATAGTGCATCTAAAATATGGACCCCAATAACTAAAAGTCTAAAGCACCTGCATTCACAAGAATTTAATTATCTGTACCGACTGGTAGAGCATGTTTGGGTCACCTAAAACACAACTCAAGTAAGGCATACTTGCACGGAGAAAAAAAAAAACAAAAACACAAACCTCATAACTGGTGGCTGAAGACTGCATTGTTTCCTCATTACTTTCTTTTCCAGAAGTTCCATTCTTACTGTCATTCTCAGAGAGCCTAACTTCTTTTACTTTAGCATCATGGTTTCCACTCATAGTAACTGAAGTGCCCTTCTTTATTTGCTGCAAATACTTCATTGCAACTTTCTTCTCTTTCGTTAATGATGATACCTGGGGTGAAAAGAATACAGAAAATTGTAAGATGAAAAGCAAATACTCCCAAATAATAAAAGAGTACTATTACAATATCAGTAAGAATGCCCTAAAACACTTATTACAGACAATCATTAAAATACTCTTCGTCAAGCTTAATCTTCTTTATATATATATATATTTTATTTTTTTTATTTTTTTTTTTATTTTTTTTTTTTCTCCACCAAGGGGTACACCCGAGGTATATGTTGACAGGCTTCTATTAATAGATGGAATAACAGATAACCAATACATTTTCTTCTAAAATAATGAAGATAGAATGGGATTGCCGAACATTTTTCTGATGTCCAAAGGTCAGGCCACATAACTTCTATCCCATCCTTCTCCCTATATCCTTTAACTCTGTGATTTCCGACTTTAAAAAGGAGTGCTCATTAGATCATTTGTCCATATGAAACCTTATGAGGTATGAATGTGGGCCTCCATATCATCTATCCATGAAAAATCTTATGACAAACTGAGAATCCACCCAAAATCTGTTGACTTTAGACTTTCATTCTTAAAATCAAGTTGAAATTTGGCACACTATGGCAAAAGAAGTTTTCCCAGCAACATCTTTCACTCCCAGAAAAATTAAATAACTTGTTTTGGAGTAGTGTTTAAAATGCATAAGGTTTTGGGCAGGCTTTCACATGGCTTGGGGCATGCACATATTCTAAAAGTCATAAGGTGTATGCCCCATGAATTTAAATGTTTCATAGTCATAAAATTTAATTAAAAAAAAATGAAGAAGAAGAAGAAGAAGAAGAAGAATATTAAGAATTCAAAAATATCATCCAGTGTATTGAAAAATTAAAAGAAAAAGATTATGGAATAAAAATTAAAGACAAAAGGCATAAATACTATAAAGAAAAAGAAAGTAGATGCCCTTGATATAATAGAAAAATAAAGAAAATTATTTTCTTAATATCAAAACCAAGAGACAAATAAAACTATTTTTTAGAAGAAATTGTAACAAAAGAAATTTTAGATGTTTACTGTTTTTTAAACGAAATAAAAAAATGACAAAATAAAGCAAAAAAGGATATTACAAACATATGACTGTATGGATACTAGCCTAAAAAATGACAAATCTCTCAATAGGAAGCTTAAGAACAGCTTGGAATGGTAGTTCAATAGAAGCAAGAAATTGTTGAAGGGAGTTTATTTTTATTATTTTTTATTTTTTTATCTTTCTTTTAGTAAATTTGAGTTAAGAACAGTTGTTCATAAAACTAGATGATTGAGCTATTCTAAAGTAGGAAAAAATAAATAAATAAGAACATATGTGGGCCTCAAAAGGCAATACGCCTTAGGCATCTAAACATATACAAACTGCCTTGCTTACACCCCCCATAAGAGAAACATGCCAACACTGGGCCTAGATATTTTGTAAGCACCCCACTTTAGGGCACTGCCCCGACCCAGCCCACAACTGTGTTTTAACTATATTAGAGAATGGGCCTTGGGCCTAATTCAACCTCAAAAGCTAGCTCTTGAGGTGAGGATTGCCCAAGACCATATATAGAGACCACAACTTATTTATTTCACCGATGTGGGACACTAACACACCCCGCTCACTCCCATGAATGAACATCTGGAACGTGGAATAATATGAAATTGGTGGCCCAACAACACTGGGTAGCCCAACATCGGGAATGAGTAGCTCCGATACCATGTTAAAGAATGGACCTTATGCCTAACTCAACCCCAAAAGCTAGCTCATGAGGTGAGGATTGCGCAAGACCATATATAGAGACCACAACTTATTTATTTCACCGATGTGGGACACTAACAAACTGCTTTGCATTAACAAGGGAGGAAAATGCTAAAAAACAAGTGAGTTAAACCTGCACTATGACCAAAAAACACTTTTTCGGTACTAACCAACTTCAAAACTCTGAAGAGTTAAAAGAATTGTAGCAAACCTGCTTATGAAGGCGTTCTCTTTCAAGAGCCAACTCCATAACTAAATCTGCAATTAATTTAGTTCGCAGCCTAATATCTTTCGCAGTTTCCTTCTTTGCTTCATCAGCCTGATACAAAGATGCCTCCAAGTGTTCCATTCTACATCTTAGAAAATTTATTTCTTCAATGAGTTCCGCATTGGACTCAGACAATATGATACACTTCTCTTCAGAACTCTCGGTCTGACTTTCTGCCTTTAGAACCTTTGATTTTAGATCTTTTATTAAGTTCTCCATATCCTTGATTGTGCAATCTAACATGCTTTGCTTCTCTTGACTAGCTTCAGCAGACGCCACTGCATGCAATCGCTTAATTTCAGAGTCCTTCAACCGTCTCTCCAACTGTTCCACCCTCTCAGTTGCATCAGCAATGCTACTCTTCAAGTGGTTCAGGTCTTTATTAAGCTCCAAGTTAGACTCTCTAAGCAATTTACGCTCAGCTTCAGCAATCTCAGCTCTCTTTTCAGCTTCAGTAGCTTTTACCTTCAATTCTTTGTTTTGCTCTGAAGAATCCTTCACAAGATGCAGTTGAGCCTCAAATTCTCTCAGTTTCTGCTCTAGCGAATTAACCTTTTCCACAAGTTCAGTCTTGGAACTCTCAGAACCCCGTAAAGCACAGTCTTTTTCTTTCAACTGCTCATTAAGATCTTGAAGCTTAGATCTCAACTCCCCTTCTCTCTGAATTGACCCATTTACACAAAACTGTGCCATCTGGATTCGCCCAAATAGTTCTTTTGAAACCCCCAAGAGGATTTCTGCACTATTTTCTGCCTCAAACAGTCTTTCCCACATATCTTCAGCTTCTGCTTCCATGCAAAACACTTCTTGTTGCAGCCGTAGTTTTAAATATTCTTCAGTTTGTCTGGACTCAGTTAGTTTCTTCTCCATTTCCATTTCTCGGGCCAAAGACTTCTCCAGCATTCTCAAGATATTCCTCTGCTGTTCAGCAGTCTGCATTTTTATCTTTGCATTTAGATCTGAAACACTACCATTTTCCAAACCAGCAAGCTCCTTGTCATGTTTCCCTGTGAACATCTCCAGTCATTGTTAGAATTTAGATAAAGAAAAATCATTCCCCAAGATTCATAATTTTGGAAGGCGGGAACCCAGAATATGTGCTCGTGGTGCAGCATTAACTTCTTATCTGCCCTTTCCTGATTTGGACTGAAATCCCAAACTAAATTTGATAAAATAGAAGTAGAAATGCAAAAGAGCACTAATATCGAAATATTAAAAAAAATTGAACCGAAGATGTCCAACTTCAGCCTCAGCTGGACCTGAGAGAGGCTTTGTTGCTTCCTTTTAGTTATATGTTTCAACGTGGCAATTCCTACTGGAGTTTCAGATAGACCAACTGAACATGGCCTCTCAATCTAAATTGTCATCTAGCTTCTCATGTTCAAAAGATATCAAACACAAAAAAAATGAAAATGTGAAGAACATACATTTTTCATCTCCAGAAGAAGCTAACAAAATCCTCCGGAAGTTGGCACATTGCACCTTTATATCTGAGATCTGTTCGAATGACTGCTTCAAAGAATCCTCACAATCTTGCAACTTTTCTTCCATTACCCTAAAAGCATCACCGAACTGCTTGAATGAAGATATAACCCCCCGTGAACTAACGATCTCAGTCTGAAGAGTGGATAGAAAACTCTCCAGTTCTTGGACTTCAGATTCCAAAAATCCATATAAAAGGTCAAATTCCAATGCTTTCTCAACAGGACCTTCCGTTGTATGCTCTTCTTCTAAAGCAAAAGCCTCAAAATCATTTTCCCTTGAAGCTACATGCATAACAAGTATGTCCAAGTTAACCAACTTTTCGGAGGAACATGCTAAGTCCAGTTCAACCCTAGTCAATATTTCTGCTGCACTTTCTAGCTCAGGAGTACTATCTCCACCAGATGAGACAACTTCAAGTGAATCTATGTTGTTTGATTCAGCCTCCATTTCACCAGAACTGGCATTTTCAATCGAAGCAGGTCTGTCTTGAATGCTGTTGGAACCCATTTCCAGTCTTCTTGTCAGCCAACTTGGGATCCTAGAAAAGAAATTATTTTGTGCTTCAATCAACTGATATCAGCTGAAGCACATCCTCTCCCACCAAAGAAGACTCAAAAGGCCGAAAAGGTTTGACGAATGAAAATTATTCTGTAGATCAAACTAATATCAAGAAGTAACTTAAAGCAAATCAATTCCAGGCGAGACATGGTACTTGTCACCGCTCTGTTGTAATAGAGAAGGTTTTAGATTAATACTTAAAAAATGTAAAACATTCATGTCTATAAAATGATTTGAACTGGTTATATTAAAATTTTCTCACTTATCAAAAATGCTGAAAGATAAACAGTATTTTGTATTCAGAAGCATTTTTCTTTATTTATTCATTTATTTGAGTGAAGCAAATATAAGAAGCAAAAGAAGACAAAATAAACTTCTTTCATTGTAAACATATTTTATTTTGTAAATAGAGCCTTTAAGTCTTTTTCTTATGCATTAATTACTTATTCTTGAACCATAAATAAATAAGTGCATTACATTAGGAAAAAGAAGAAAAAAAATTTACCCTATAGAACTGATGATGAGAAACACATGAATGCCAACCAGCCCCACCACTTCTACACTGAGAAGATAATAGCATGAGAAAGCAATAGAAAAAAATAAGATACTTATAGAGGGCCATTACAAAATTCATTAGTTGAAAACTATAAGCATGGGATCAGTGACCGAATGAATCCAAATCACCATGATTTTCATTTTGCTATGTAGTCTTTAATTTCTTCTTCTTCTTCTTCTTCTCCTTCTTCTTCTTCTTCTTCTTTATTTTTTTTTTTTTCTTTTTTAATTTTTCCCCACCTATCTTAACCCCAATATATTTTCATGGTTTCATTCTTACTTGTTACACTCTCTATCACTCAGGTGGAACTTGTCACTAGTCAAGAAACTCGAATAAGCAAAAGGGTAGCCTACAAATTACAACTTTTTAAGTGATATTAGACTTAGTTTTCAATTCTATACTTCTAAAGTGTATGTAAATAATTTTCATTTGAAGTCCAATCACATCATGATACCTAAAGAACTCCAGTCTTACCTACTTCAAGCCACTCATCTAAGTGCCAAAGGAAAACTCCCAAAACTACAAGATCATGCGATCCATGAATTGCACCAAACTGTGAGTGTGAAAATTTACCAACTTCCATAGCAATTGATTAGTTATTTTGATTGTTGTAGCTATTTAAGATAAACTTTGCCGGCCAGTTAGTTGTTAATTGTAAAAAATTCCCATTTATAATGATAAATGCAACCAATTCGCTAAAAAAAGCCACTTCTGTCATCAAATGCATTCTGATTGATATTCTCCCATCCCTTCAAACGGTTCAATATGAATCTCCTCTGCTTCAATCTTACACTAATATTTGCATTTACAAGCCAGTTAGTACAGCCATCATAATTTTAAGAAAAAAAAGTCAAATCTTAATTTCGTTTCCCTTTCCATAAAATATTAGAATTTATAGTAGCTTCCGTTTGAAGATAAATAAAAATTCCATAAAAAAATATGTAGTTCCGACGAAAATTGTATTATCATTGCCCATGCATATCAAATGCAGCAACAGGAAATCAATCTTCGCATATAAATTATCATAGAAATGCCAGGAAAAACTGAGGGAGAAAAAAACAATCAGATACTAGAAACAACACATGTAGAATCAAAAAATAAATAATAATATCGAAAAAGATAAGCAAATTACGAAGAACCTACAGTTTAGAAATCCCGCGCGTTCGAGAGTGGAGTGTTGAATTAATTTCGCTTGATTTATTTTCTAGCGGATTGAAATGATTTATCTTTACTTTTTGTTTGTTTTGCAAAACAGTAACCGACCTGGTCAGTGAGTGTAACTCGGTGAGCTTCTAGGGCGTGCCGAGCACGTGATGTCAGGTGACTCTTTCTTGTGATAACGTGCAGTCTGACACTCCATGTGTCGAGTTGGGCAACTTGGATGCTAACATAGATACACGTTCGGCCTGTTTCCTCAGCCCATTGCAAATGGTATTTGGATTTTTCATTTTTTTTTTTCTGGTTTTTTGACTACGTCTAAAATACATGAAAACACTCTAAGTGATTGGTTGACATGATTGAGGGATGCAATCGAGTCGAGTTGAGTGTGAGCAAAAAATTTTAGTTCGAGCTCAATAAGTCTAAAATTTTAAGTTTAAGCTCGACTTTGGTCGGCTTGATAAGACTCGAATTGGTAAATGATTGTAAAAAACTACAAGCTCGAGTTCGAATTTGAGCTCGAATTCAAAATAAAAAAATAATAATATAATATATATTTATTAATAAAATAAAAATAATATTTAATTATATACTTACTCGCGAGCCTCGAACCTATATACAAATTGCTCGAAATTGACTTGAATTAGAGCTCGACCTCGATTCAACTCGACTTGAGCTCGAACTGTTTCAAGCTTGAGTCGAGCTAGGTCGAACTCCACTCATGAGGCTCGCGAGCCGGCTCGATTCATTTGCACTCCTAGATTGAACTTTGTAATTAATAAAATAGGTAATAAGGATTTTAAGATTGAATGATGGTGTTTGATAGAGATTCATAATATTTTATGTATTAAAATAGGAGTATATTGCAAATGTCAAGATCTACTGTCATATAAAAAACTTAATCAATGAAATATTGTTCAATAACTATACATGATCAAAGTTTGTCCTGATGAAATTTCTTCTTCAATGGGTAAGAGGGACCAAAGATAGTGCAGTTTATAAATTGCATTAAAAAAATTTTACTCCTTACGTGTGGAACAAAACTTTGTATTATGAGAAGTTGTCAATTAAAGGCTTAAGAGGAAGCATAGGCCACCAATTCCAACAGATGAAGTTATCTACTAATGCTCATATTCATTGTCAAACAGAAAATTTTTGATGATGCCAAATTTTCCGAATTCAATACTTAATCATATATGTAGACAACTAGACATAATATCTCATGAAATTATTCATTAAAGAAAAGAGCTATTGAAGAAAAAGGATGCAATCTCCCCCTTGGCCTCTGAGAGGAGAAGGCAGAAGTCAGAGAAGGAATGGGAAGATCTTGGAGGCAATCCAAAAAATGGCCTACAAAGCAAGCCCACACCGGCGAAAAGAATCCCCTGTCACTATGGGAATATTTGGTTATATTTTATAGGTAAGTTCTGGGTAAATAAATTTTGGGAGTGATGTTGAAGAATGTGATGAACGTTAGTTTATGTTTTGAGAAATAATTAGAAATTTGTTTTAGAAAATATTGATATGTTTGTTTATGTTTTTGTTGGAGATATTTTTTAATGTAACTATCAAATCAATATTTTTTTTGTTGGATTTTTTAAGTGAAAATAGAATTACGTAATTATTTGTTGTAAAAATTATATATATATATAAGGAAATGGGGAAGTTTTGGACTAACTCTCTGAACATGAATTTTGGCATACATCCATCAAGTAGTATTAGACCAATTGATGGTTACTTAATTAGTGAACAACAAGATTAAACCTACACGGATTCACAATCCCACTGCCTTAATCCACTTGACCATATTCGTCCTTACTTCTACATAAATTGCCTCCACCTACGATTAGCCTTCCACTTATTTATCTTGTAGTTTTTACTTTAAGAATTTGGAGCAAGGCCAAAACCCCATATGTGTAAGGAATCCGTGGCCCAAAATTCTTTTGAGATAAATGAATATCGAATAGAGAATGTGATTCTTATTTATACAAATAGTATTTTAAACTTGGATCAAGCATGAACAAGCTAGGATGATATGGACTATCGCTTATGAAAATACGAGATGGGAAAAAATGCTTCTAACAATAAATCAAGGTATTTGATATTCAACCCATATATACCTTCTGAAAGAAAATTTATTGAATATTGGATAGTTGTTGTTAAATAAGACGAAAATAATATATAAATGGGTGGGATACTGAAAATATAGCTATTTTAATCTCTGAGCAGTTTTCTTTATTTAAGTGCATGGTTTAATTTAAAAGACTAATTACATTTTAATTGATCTTTTATATAATGCTTAATTTAATTTATCATTATAATCAATTCTAAGCAGCAAACTCAACACGTATCACTTTGTTCGCTGTTCACACACCTAACTTTTTTATTTTCTTTTTTTTTTAAGTTGTTGATTTTTTTTTCTTCCAATTGATACAACTGTTACCTATTGGAGCCGTCAATAAGTTGGATTTGGACTGAATCAATTATATTCCAATTCGAATTTAATTATTAAAATTCATATCGAATCCGATCCGATATCCTATAGGATTTTTGTTAGTCAATACCATATTCAAATTAGATAGATGTTCGAATTTCAATTAAAAATAAATAAATAAAATCCCACCCAATTTTATATTTTTTTCTTTTTCTTTTTCTTTTTCCTTTTGAATTATATAAAAATATTATATTTATAAAATAAACTTACATCATATTTGAATTTATAATAATTTTTTTATTATATATTAGTTCAAAAATTAAATATTTAAATATTAAACCTCTATTTTATATTATATTAATTATAAGTGAACTCTTATTTTTTAGGCTAAATACTCAATATTAATAGCATGATATAGACATTAAAATAGATATTAAGTCAATATAATGTATAGATGTTCTTTTAAAATCTTTATTAATATTATATATAAAATTATTAATTTAATAAAAAATTACTAAAATTCGTATTTGGATATTTAATATAACGAATTATTTAATTTCGTATTCGATCCAATTATTGTAAATTACGAATATTTATAATTAAATTTAATTTATTATATATTTTAATTGAATAAAAATTGTAAAATTCGATCAATTGAGTCTCCCATTACCTATATTATAAAGACGTTTCACATCGAATCGCCGCGTATGCCGAGCCGGAGTCCTTTGACAGCGGCATTTATTGACCCACTCTATTAACTTCTAATGGACTCGTCAATTCATCTACTGGCCGGCTACCCTACTCCCAAGCAAATTCTTGTGCTTCTTGTCTTGTTAATTATTTCACCCTTGACCTCACCACGATCACCTCATTGGCCCATTAGTTTAAAAATTTTATAATTTAGCATTAATTCACAATCAAATAATATAACAATAATTAACTTCTCTAATCAATCGTGATCAAGTAAATCAGTGGCCAAGGTGCGTGGTGATTCGGATTTAGAATTAGCCAATGAGTTTTACTGCTTAGATACTTAGTTTATTACATGTCAAGAGCTATACGCGTGTTTCGTTCAACACCACAAATTTATACTAAAATAATATAAGTAGGGCTGGTCATTATTTTTTTATTATAGATATATGAATAATAAAATACCAATTAATAATGATGTCTGAGTTAATTGCCTAACTATGGTTACGTGACGGCTAATTTGTGGACAAGTCATGAGAGTGAATCCACCATCAACAATTTAAAATGAATACACTAGTAGATTTTTTTTCTTTTTTATTTTATTATACTGAAGTGAGTAATTTGTGATTTAAAATAGACTTGCAAATGAGTCGAGCCGAGCTTGAATTAGCTCAACTCTCGAGCTTTATCTCGAGTCAATCTCCAGCCATTTTTGTATAAGCTCGAAGCTCGCAAGCTAATTTATATTTTTAATATTATTAGTATATAATATTATTAATAATATATTTTATATATGAATATTATATATATATGAAAAAGGAAAAATAATATATTACTAACCTAAATTCAAAATAAAAATGAAAAATAAAACTAAAATATTTTATTTATATATATATTAGTAATTAAATATTTACCACTTTATTAAAAAAAAAATTAAACTCGAGCTCGAGCTTAAAATATTTTATAGTTTATTTACAAATTCGAGCTTTGTTGAGTCGAGCCGAGTTGAGCTCGAGTTTTCATCGAGTCGAGTTTGAGCTCATAAAACAAAGCTCGTCAAGCTCGAGCTCGAGCCAGTAAAATTTTCCCAAGCTTGGCTCGGCTCGTTTGCTGGGCTAGTTTCAAATAGCTACATTTTTTGTCTACAAATTTTCCCTTCAATCTATTTATGTTGTATGTGAAATGTGAATGGACCTAGAAGGGGACTTGGGCTAATCATCATGGTATATTAATCCTTGTTTCAAAAATTATTGATAAAACAAGTAGGGTAGTGTTTGGATATGTTTTTCATTTGATTTTATTATGTATTTATTATGTATTTTGGGAGAATGAATGTTGAAAGAATTGTGGGAGAATATGAAATGAAAGTTGGAGAATGTGATTAATTTTTGGTTATATTTTTTGAAATAGTTAAAAAATAAGTTTTGGAAGTTTTGATATGTTTGGTTATGTTTTGAAGGAGACATTTACACTATAGATATCAAATCAATGCCTTTGTGCTGGTGTTTCGGTGTGAAATTTGAGTTTAATAAATTTTTTAAATGTAATAATAATAATAATAATAAAATATATTTTGTATATATATAGCAGGATAGGAAAATGAATGGAGCGTTTGTGATATTAGTCAAACAAGACAGGAATATTTTACGGTTTAAAATAGTAACATGAAGAGAAAAAAATTCTCTATCGTGTTTGGGAATGTTTCCCCGAAATGACAACATTCCGGGGAAACGTTTCCAAACAAAACCTAGATGTCTTGGTTATTTTTCTTACCCCCACCCCCAAGGGGAAAATAATAACAAAATGACACAATTCATGTTATCACTCAATCATTCAAGTATAAAGTATTTAAAAAATGAGATAAGTAATATTTTCAAATGATTGCAAATAGATCTGTTGGCTAAACAACTGCTTATAATTTTAGAACTGTTAATATTATGTTACATTTGATAGTACTTAAAATATTGCTAAAAAGATTATATAAAAGATCATCAGGCTATGCGAGTTCTTTATAATAATTATGACACATACTTTTAACAAATTTAGCTCTTAATATTTTTCAATTGATTTTGAATGATTTTATCAAGATTTGAAGTAAATTCTATGAAGACTCTAGTGGTGATAAATAAAATTTTGCATGTTCAATGTAATTATTGCAATTATATATGCACTTCAACCATGTACCTGGAGGTTCAATTTTGGTCTTTATTCCTTTTTTTTTTTTTAATTACTCTTTAGATTAAGTATCAAATGATTTAAATTGAAAATAATCTCTATAACGGTATGTGTCTTTAGATTCAAAGTTTCAAAATCAAAGTCAAACTCGATCTTCCCATTGCTCATGGTAATTCTATACACACTAACCATTGTTGTACACTCGATGTATGTACATGTAATAATATAATTGATGTATATAAATAAATACAATACATATTTAAAATTATAAAATTAGCAATAATAAAAAATAATCATATATATATGTATAAAGCATTTTAAAAAAATTATATGAAAACACACCAAAAAAAGTATGGACATTTGTGTGTAGATATTAACTTCGAAGTAATGTATGATTTTATGTAAGTGTTTAATTATGCCCACCACAAAAAGAACCCATTATACTGCGGTTATTTACAAATGGACCACCATATTGCATCTAACCAAGTTAGATCGATGGCAGAAATAATTAAGTATGTCAATCATTGATGAGTGGTGGAATCTGAATGTGATTTCTGAGACAACTTTTGTATTTGGCCCTTGGCTCTTGCACATAAATTAATAGCAAATCTTAATTATCTACCACAGAAAAACCTCTACAACTCAATTGAAATGTCCATGTTTCTAATGGAACAAATTGATGGAAATACGACAAGACAATTAATTTTATTGGTACCCTTATACTTGTATGTTTTTTCATAAATTTCATTTAATGTACCATTGATTTGGACGTGTTTGTCTTATTATCAGAATTACATGATAATATCTTGCCACATCATTTAAGTTTGATATTACGAGTTCGGATCAAAATTTCATGTAAGCACCCTCAACCATAAAATGATTAGGGTATTCGTTATGCAATTTTTAATCTATATTTGATTTCATTCCCTATAACACTTTTTATTTTAGGATGTTTTGGATATTTTAGGATAATAAAAAAATAAAAAATATATATATATTTGGTTTCATTTCCCTACCCCTGTCCTAATTATTTTTCCAGGCAAGCATAATTATTGCATATAAAATTTTTACACACTATTGCAATGTTTGGTTATATTTTTGTCAAAATAAAGTTATATTGATTTTTGTTAAAATGCACCAAGTAAAAAGCCCGAAATACACCTTCATAACAACCCAAAATTGATCAAACCCCTCCCCCCATTACACACACACACACACATATATATTATTATATATTACATAAAAACTATATTCAATTCCATTTTTACCTCCAAACATCCAAACAATAGTGACCGCTACACACCAAATAAAAACACAAAATAAACATATCAAAACTCTTTGAAGTATTTCTTTATCTATTTTCTCAAAATATAAACAAAAATACATAATATATCATTTTCACATTTTCTAGCTCCACTCTCAGAATTCATTTTTTTAATACGTACAATCCAAACCCCTCAAAATATGTTCAAACATAGCCTATATATACTAAAAAAACACATATTATGATCCTTGTACTTCTATTACACCGACTCTAATTACTAATTCGAATCAAACTTCATTAACCCGAACAACTTAGTAAACCCCAAATAAAAATTATTCCACAACTCCGAATTATAATGAAAAAAATTAATGCTACACAATTTGAAAATTGATATGCCATACTAATGAGTTATCGGTTTTTATGCAACCCAAGATCCAAAATGCCCAATTATTATAAGGGCAAGTTTAGTTGATGGGATTAGGGAAAGTTATCACATTCAATCTAATATTTGGTTCATGAGATTGTATATACATGGGGCCGTGAATTATCATTGATCCCGTACCAATTCTTGATGTTATTAAACCCACCCCACCCCCTTGGATTATTTATTCCATCTGATCCATTTGTAGCAAAAAATCCAATTTGCCCCTAAAATTTATTTGCAAATTACTAGAATGCCTAAAAATTTATTAATTTTATAAATTAATTTTTATGGGTTAGATTTATAAATTAATTTTATGAACTAATTAGTCTAATTTATTAATTTTAATTTTATAAATTAATGTTTTTGAAAAATTATAAAAATAAATTAAAAATTATGAGTTAGATTCCTTCTGTTGAGACTTTGTGAAGTGATTAAATCAATAAAAATAGGGAAGAAAAGTAATTTGAAAAAAGTGAACGTGTCTCTACAACTATTCATTGCAAAAATAATTTGTGAAAAAAAAGAAAAATTAAAGAATTGTTTGTATTTTTTAAGTTAAAGGATAGTATGATCATTTCATAAAATAATTAAATAGCAAGGATTATTATACCTCAAACCAAACAACAATCATGTGGGTATATTTACAAACAATAATGCAAACCAAATAATACTATAATAATTAATAATCACATAATTTATCATGAGATAAGTTATCAAAAGATAAATTTAAAATCCAACCAAACTTGCTATAACTTGATGGTAATAAGAGGTTGAGCCTCTTAAAAGCTCGTGAAGGTCTGTGGGGATCGCTTCCTTTACAATTTTCTATAAATAACTCTTTATTGTTAAAATTCAATATATTCAGATAATTAAAAACAATGAAACAACTCTTACTCCTTTTATATATTTATTCTTTATTTTACTTATTCCGTTGGAAATAAAATCTTAAATAATTAATAACTCTATCAACAATTTACATAAAAAGAAAAGAAAAGAAATATAGCTTATTTTAAGGCATGATATCAATCGAATTGTGTCTGATTTCGATGCATTTGGATGGAAGATTTGTACGACCTGAACAATGCTAGAAAACAAAAGATTGCCTGAACTTATAATGTCCAAGTGGGGAAGCCAGCCACTTGACAGTACTGGGTTTCGACTTTCAAGGTTGTATAATTACTTTCACTCATTTCTCCAGTTATTAATATTAATAAACAATTAATAAGAGGAGCAGTTAACACAATATTACTAAAAATCAAAGCATAAATTAATTCTTAAAAAGTAACAAAAAGAAATAGTGGTCTTCTTTTTATATTTTTCGAAATTTCTTCACCCGTCAGGTTTTTTTTTTTCCCCTCATCCTTCTTCTTCTTCTTCTTCTTCTTCATCATTTCTTTTGTCTTTTGCCAATAAATCAATCTCATTCACCGCCCCTTTTGCAGGGCTCCTTCTTACCAGTTTGAAAGGACCCGCACCTAAATCATCCGTTGAAAGCGACGCCAGTGGTCGTCATTTAACAGGGAGCAACAATTTGCCCCCCAATTCTTAAAGAAATTTTTTTTTTTAAAAAAAAGGGAAGAAATTATTGAATTTACTGCATGTTTTACTGCTTGCGTAATAATCAAAGGTTGGATTTTTCTTTTCTTTTTTTTCATTCTTTTTTTCAATTGTTTTGTTGTTGAACGCGCGTGTCTTAGTCAATACAGAGGGAACTGTTCGTGTAATTAAAAAAAACGTAACTATTATATATCCTTCGTGGAAAACGTTGCGTGGAGAAGTATCTCTCTCTTCTATTTATACATTTCATCGTTGTTCGCCTCTGACCCCCAGCAGCCTCACTACGAGATATAGGATTTTGGTTATTATTAGCTTGGCTTTGATTTTTGGATTTCTGATTGCTTTGTTTTTTTATCTGTATTGGTTTTCTTGTTTAGTTTTCATTTTGTTTTTTAGCTTTTCTTGAATATTTGTGAATCCGATAGGAATTAAGAAAATTTCTGGGGCATTTCCAAGTGGGTTTCTTTAGTTTTGCTTGATCAAGTGTGAAGACACCGATTGTTGTCATAATCATCCATACAAATCGGTTTCTTTTGAGAAAGCAAAGGTAGTTCAGTAGTTCTTTATATAATTGATGTGTGTTTTGATTGCTTTTACAGAAACTTAAAAACGTGTAAAGATTATCAGATCTTTCCAGTCTGAAGGCAAATTATTTGAATTATTCAGACCCCTAATTGGGTTCAAGTTTTAGAGATTGACTTGTATGCTTTTGTTGCAGATCTTTTAGGTCAAGGAATCCAAGAGTTTGGAGAGTTGTTATTACATCCCAGAATTCGAAATAGTTTGACAACATAATTTGAAAATGACAATTGGAAGTCTTAAGCCTACAAAGGAAAAGAAGTCAAGAAGGAGCAAGCAAGCAATTGTTGATGAGAGGTCTCCATTGTTGCCCACTAAGCATGGAGAAGATGGTGGATTTGATGAGTTCAATGGAGCTTCTTTCAGTGGGGCAGTGTTTAATCTGTCCACGACAATTGTTGGTGCTGGAATCATGGCTTTGCCTGCAACCATGAAGGTGTTGGGGCTTATCCTGGGAATTGCCGTGATCATCTTTATGGCATTCTTGACAGATGCCTCGATTGAACTTTTGCTTAGGTTTAGTCGGACATCAAAGTCAGTTTCTTATGGAGGTCTTATGGGGGATGCATTTGGAAAGTATGGCAGGATGTTGATTCAACTATGCGTATTAGTTAATAACATTGGTGTGCTTGTGGTATACACGATTATCATAGGTATCTTCTCGATTGAATTGAGCATGTGTGTGTGTGTGTGTGTAAATGTTCGTTTCTGAGTCGTTATTAATCTTATGGATGTTTTATTGGTTAAAGGTGACGTGCTTTCTGGAACAACATCAAGTGGAATTCATCATGCTGGTGTCTTGGAAGGTTGGTTTGGAGAACACTGGTGGAATGGACGATTTTTTGTTCTTCTTATCACCACCCTGGTCATATTTGCACCATTGGCCAGCTTAAAGCGAATTGGTGAGTCCTTATCTTATTTGGTGTGGTAATTGATTGGAAGTCTGTACTTAGTGCTCTATTCAGTTGCGTGGTGAAATTATAACATTTTTTGAATACTTGAGAAGCTTAGATGAATTGTTCTATACATCTGTTGTATGATGGCTGTGATGAAATAGTTGATGTAGACTTTCTTGGTGCATCAGAACTCGTATTTTAGAACTTTTTTTTTTTTTTAGATTTAGGCCTTATTGAATATGAAAAAAAGAATAACAAATAATGAATATTTTTTCCCCATTGATATGCTACTTAGAACTGCATCAACTTGTATCTTAGAACAAAATGCTTAAATTCTAGTATATTTTAATTTTGCACCTTTCATTTAAAGATTTTATGAGTAGTTTCTCTTCTCCTCAGTTTACCACAGCTGAATCTTTCTTTAATTTGTGTTTGCAGATTCATTGAGATATACATCTGCTTTGTCAGTTGCACTGGCTGTTGTGTTCCTTGTTATTACTGTGGGAATTACACTCTTCAAGTTGATAAATGGAACTGTTCTGATGCCTAGACTGTTTCCAGATGTTACTGATCTAACATCGTTCCTCAACCTCTTTACTGTTGTTCCTGTTTTGGTCACTGCATACATCTGCCACTACAACGGTACGCTATGAATATCTGATAACTATATTGCATTCTGGTGCATCTTCCATTGGGAGGATCTTAGGCCATTGTATCATGGATGTACTTGGTGCAGGAGCTGCAACACTTATTTTTCCATTATAATATGCTTTCTAAACATGTTATCGTGCTGCTCAATCTGATGAAACTTTTTTCTGCTATCTTATGTTGCATCTATTGACTTTTTCTGTTGCATTAAAATTTTCAATAAGAAAGCTAATTATGTAAATGTCCAATGGCTTCGTCATTTCCGTCGCACCCTCATCCATACACACATTTGTTGCAAAAGCTATGGGTTTGAAGACCTTTTAGATTGAGGTCCTAATTAAATCAGCTACTTTGGCTTCCTTGACTACCAAGTGTTTTCTGTTCTATGAAATGGTTTTATCTTGGACAGAGTCAGCAATTCTAACAACATGTTTGTTTTGCAGTGCACTCAATAGACAGTGAGCTTGAGGATAACACACAGATAAAAGCAGTCGTGAGAACTTCACTTGCCCTCTGCTCGAGTGTGTATGTAATGACTAGCGTCTTTGGATTCCTCTTATTTGGTGACGCCACTCTTGATGATGTACTTGCCAACTTCTCCTCGGATCTTGGAATTCCGTTTGGATCCTTGCTTAATGATGCTGTTCGCGTTAGCTATGCAGCACACCTGATGCTTGTCTTCCCTATTGTGTTTTTTCCATTGCGGTTAAACTTAGATGGCCTTCTATTTCCATCTGCGAGGCCTTTGTCTTCAGACAACTTGAGGTTTGCATCGCTCAGCATTGGGCTCATCACCGTCGTCTTTCTGGGTGCCAATTTCATACCCAGCATTTGGGATGCTTTCCAGTTCACTGGAGCAACTGCGGCCGTTTGTATAGGTTTCATTTTGCCTGCTGCGATTACTCTCCGGTAAGTCTATGATTTGAACCATTTGATACACAATTTAGACTGAGGACAAGTGTGTGATTAGAGTAGACTGGCAAAATGTGCTGTAAATTAAGTCATTTATCAATAAGCCCCTTGGTGGTTCTTTTTGGGGGGTTGGGGTTAGGTAAGGGGTGGGGGTGGGGTTGGGGGTTGGGGGGGAATAACTTATTATCTAACACTGACATGCATACGATTTTTATATGGCAAAAAATCTTTCATGATGAAGAAATTTAAGCGCCTCCCCTCTGGTTTAAAATTCCATGACTTGCTGATGTTTGCATGATTAAAAGAAAATTGTTGACTGCAATCTTCCTCCAAAGGCAAAAACGGCGGTCATTGCTTTATTCCCGCTATGCTGATGTGTTTTTTCTCTGATTCTTCTCTCTTTATTTCAGTATTACATTTTCCTCATTTCTTCTTAAATTTAGTTATTTGGCCCAAAATAAAAATAAAAAAGAAGAGAGAAACCCTTTGTTCCTCTGCTTCTGCTCTTGTAACATCTGTAATCATGATGGGAATATTCGTCTTGATGATGCAGAGATCGATATGGCATAGCCACAAAGAATGACAAGTTCTTGTCTATCTTCATGATCGTCCTGGCTGTCTTTTCAAATCTGGTGGCAATATACAGCGATGCATATGCATTATTCAAGAATGGCCCGTCTCATCACGAATGATCACCTTCATTGTTTGTTAGCCGGGGAACTGTGGAGGTAATCTGAACGAAATTGTATTTAGTCAGAGGAAAGGGATTGTAGGAATCTGTTGGGATGAAGTTGGTACTCTGCTCAACTTAAATGTTGAATTGGTCTTTTCTGGAAGTGTATAGAAGTGCGTATGTGTAACCCGTTGCCTATGTTATCTGATTGTATCTCATTGTGTGTTCTATTTAGTACAATGTATAAAACATTGGGTGTGTTATCTATTCTGATCGGTTTCTAGCCGAAGCAATTGATATTTCTATCCGTACCAACTGCATGTGGATTCTTGCTTTCGAGGTTGATCACAATTGCTGCACTTTTTAGACGTGAAATTCTTGAATGGAATATGTGCAACATGCCTGGTGTCTGATCAGGACCCTTTGGATTGTAAGGGTGAGTTGTAAGTCTGCATCCTTGCGGTCCAACGATCATGAATACATTAAGTGTATTGCACTCGATTTATTGTAGAATCATCTATCCTCCCACCCTTAGTGATGTAATCATTGGCTATTGTCTGACAAGCGTTTCATTCTCTAGTGTCCCTTGCTAGTTATAAATTATAATGATTGCGTTGGTAACGGAGCTCTGAGAATATACAGAAAAGATAGGTTTGTTTAATAATATTAAATTAATATTAATTAGTGATTAAGGCTTGACCAGTGTAACAAAATTTCAATTACTTCACATTTGTAGGAGGGGACACTTATTGAAAAGTACCAAATGCACTTTTAATTTGGTGATCAGTCCCCATTTGTTTTTTATTAGAACAAACTTCCTAGTTTTGTTAAATTTTTAGAGATTACTCCCTATTCATTTGATTTGACAAAAATACCCTTAAGTATCATATTTTTCATTTATTTTTTCTCACTTCTTCTCCATCCGATAAGCAAACAGTAAATCATATCATACGCTCATTACCAGAAACAGAAAGAACAGAAAAAACACAACAAGCTCCACGGCAGGAACGAGAATAACGTCAGAGCCAACAACCACCAACTCGACATCTGCATTGTCTTCTTCTCTTTTTATTTTCATCATTTTCGAGTTTCTTCTTCTTCTTCTTCTCATTCTCAGTTGCTTCTGGGTTTCTTATATTTTTCCGATAATGTCAACAAGTAGTGAAGTAGGAGTGTTCAATCAAGTTAATGGACATGTACATTAATCTCGCAAGAGAATGGAGTGAAATCAACGCCGAACACTTCAGTTTGCAATACATAGCTCCACATCAAAGATTGTACGTGAGTTTGACTGATGATAACGGTGTCATGAATATGGTCTTGCTGCATTTGAGATTGAATATGAACATTGTTGACATCCTGATAAACCGAAATGATGAATTAAGCAGCAGTGCAAAGAATAGTAGTGATGGTTTAAGGTAATACTTCTACAAAATCTAAGTTGTATTGCAGTTTGTAAAGTTTTGTACTTGAAGTGTTCTGAAATTGTACTCTGTTATGTAAGTTTTATACTTCAAGTGTTCTACTAATTGATTATCCAAAATTGTACTGCAACTTCTAGCGATTTATACTTGAAGTGTTCATAAACTATACGTCTTCTATATAAAATTATACTTTTGATTTTCTGAAATTATACTTCATTTTATCAAAGATTGTACTCGATTTATTGTAGTTATATACTTTAAGTGTTATATTTATCGATTAACCAAAATATACTGCAATTGCTAGGACTTTATACTTCAAGCGTTCTGAAATTGTACTTCACTTTATCTAAAACTGTACTTTTATTTTCTGAAATTATACTTTCTTTTGTACTTCATCGAAAGAAACAAATATATGTTTTCTGCATTTACAATTTTAAATGTCTGTGATTTTTCAGTGTTGTACTTATTTCTTATCTATTTTCTCATGTTTAGGGTTTTTATTCCCTTTTTAGTTGTTAAACACTTAAACCCAATTGATATATATATGATTTTTGTTGTGAGATGGGAAGTTTTTTATTTGTACTTGAAAGGCATGAAAGTTGTACTTCACTTTTTTGAGGTTTATACTTCTTTTTACTTGAAATTATACGGTAAAATTATCTGAAAGTGATAGTATATTATTTGTGGTACAAAATATCCAAGCTTGCAGTACACATTAAGCAAAAATGTAGTATATAATATGTGTAACTGCAGTATATTTTAGAAGCAAATGTAGTATAAACATTCAAGCTTGCAGTACACATTAAGCAAAAGTGTAGTATATAATATGTATAACTGCAGTACATTTTAAAAGCATTTGTAGTACAAAATATTCAAAGCTGCAGATTAAATGAAATTATAGTATATAATTTGTGTGCATGCAGTATATTTTAGAAGCATCTATAGTACAAAAGCATTAAAGCATGCAATATACATTAACTGAAAATATAGTATATAATTTGTGTATCTGTAGTACAAAATATTTAAGCCTGTAGTATACATTAAATGAAAGTGTAGTATATAATCTGTGTAAAGAGGAGCTAAACTCATCCGGTGCAAAAAAGAGATCAGAGTTGAGTTGGGGCACCGCATACACTTCGAGTCCTTGTGTATGTGTTGACGAGGACGTCAACGGATCGAGTGAGGGAGAATGTCATGGGTCGCTCATTGGAGAAGAATTGCGACCGTGACTTGAAGGGGCATTAGGAGCGACAAAGCATTGTCGACTCACCCGATAAGGAGAAAAAGGCCCATGAGCAGAGACTCTTACAAGGTGCGGTTTGAAAAACTATTTCAATGGCATATTCCTTGAGTTATGAGGATGCTTCCCACCAAGTTTGAAATCATTCCGTGTCCATTTGGGCACCGAACATTGAAGGCGACCTAGAGCGGTCTTACTGCACGCAGATAGTGCAAAGATGCATTGAGCAGAGTGTCTTGGAAAAGGAATTTTGTGAAACTGTTTCAGTGGAGTGTTCCTTGAGGTGTTGGCAACGTTCCCACCAAGTTTCACCAGTATACGGTTCCGTTTGGATAGGAAACGACGAAGATCTTTAGAATGCAGCAGTGCAGTGGCATTGCTATAATTCCAGCTTATTGCGAGGGAAATTACTGTTCCATGGAGAATTGGACGGGACTGGAACTTTGTGGAGTTAATGTATAAGCCGAGAGCTATCCAACGGTTCAAGCGGCAAGTGATTTGGACACCGGGAGAGGAAGTTGCGAAAATATAGTACAAAACATTCAAGCCTATAGATTAAATGAAATTATAATATATAATCTGTGTACATGCAGTATATTTTAGAAGCATCTGTAGTACAAAAATATTCAAGCGTGCAGTATACATTAACTGAAAATATAGTATCTAATCTATGTATCTGCAGTACATTTTAGAAGCAACTGTAGTACAAAATATTTAAGCCTGCAGTATACATTAAATGAAAGTGTAGTATATAATTTCTGTAACTGCAGTACATTTTATAAACAAATTTAGTATAAACATTTATGCTTGCAGTTCACATCAGGCAAAAGTATAGCATATAATCTATGTAACTGCACTACATTTTAGAAGCATCTGTAGTACAAAACATTCAAGCATGTAGATTAAATTAAATTATAATTTAATATTTGTATATATGCAGTACATTTTAGAAGCATCTGTAGTACAAAAACATTCAGGCATGTAGTATATATTAACTGAAAATGTAGTATATAACATGTGTATCTATATTATATTTTACAAGCAACTGTAGTACAAAATATTTAAGCCTATAGGGTTTGAATCATACTTTGTATGTACATACATATGTAAATTGAAGCATACTTTGTTTATAATATTATTTTGTATGTAAGTATAATTTTCCATCAAGTATTTATAATATTTTTATTTCAGTACAATATGAGGAAAATGAATTACAAATGTAGAACGAACAAAGTATAAATGATGTTATGTTGAAGTACTCTTCAATTCAATTGAAATCGAGTAGTGAATTTGAGTACAATATGATGAAAATGAAGTACAAATATAGAACAAACAAAGTATAAATGGTGTTATGTTGAAGTACAATTCAATTAAATTGAAATCGAGCAGTGAATTTAAATACAATATGATGGAAATGAAGTACAAGCGTAGAACAAACAAAGTATAAATAGTGTTATGTTGAAGTACAGTTCAATTAAATTGAAATCGGACAGTGAGTTTGAGTACAATATGATGGAAATGAAGTACAAACGTAGAACAAATAAAGTATAAATGATGTTATGTTGAAGTACACTTCAATTAAATTGAAGTTGGACAGTGAATTTGAGTACAATATGATGTAAGTGAAGTACAAACTTAGAACAAATAAAATATAAATGGCGTTATGTTGAAGTACACTTCAACTAAATTGAAATCGAACAGTGAATTTGAGTACAATATCATAGAAATGAAGTACAAACATAAAACAAACAAAGTATAAATGGTGTTATGTTGAAGTACACTTCAATTAAATTGAAATCAGGAAATGAATTGAGTACAATATGATGAAAATAAAGTACAAATATAGAACAAATAAAGTATAAATGGTGTTATGTTAAAGTACACTTCAATTCAATTGAAACCGGACAATGAATTTGAGTAAAATATGATAAAAATGTAGTACAAATGTAGAACAAACAAAGTATAAATGGTGTTATGTTGAAGTACACTTATTGCAATTGAATAATTAGTCTCCAATAATTGTAGTGATGGTCAAATACAATATTTTGAGATTATCGAATAAGGTGAAGTACGTATTTGTACAGATTATAGGGGGGATATTATTGTCAAATGCTCATTTATTTACATCTTTGAAAGCATAAGTATTTTTTACATTACTACGATTGATAACATTCATTCGTTCAACATTAGTAGTTAACACTTTAAAACTTTAATATTATTTTATTCATATAATAAATATTATACACATTTATATACTACATTTTCAGTTAATGTATATTGCATGCTTTAATGCTTTTGTACTATAGATGCTTCTAAAATATACTGCATGCACACAAATTATATACTATAATTTCATTTAATCTGCAGCTTTGAATATTTTGTACTACAAATGCTTTTAAAATGTACTGCAGTTACACATATTATATACTACACTTTTGCTTAATGTGTACTGCAAGCTTGAATGTTTATACTACATTTGCTTCTAAAATATATTGCAGTTACACAGATTATATACTACACTTTTGCTTAATGTGTACTGCAAGCTTGGATGTTTTGTACCACAAATAATATACTACCACTTTCAGATAATTTTACCGTATAATTTCAGGTAAAAAGAAGTATAAATCTCAAAAAAGTGAAGTACAACTTTCATGCATTTCAAGTACAAATAAAAAACTTCCCATCTCACAACAAAAATCATATATATCAATTGGGTTCAAGTGTTTAACAACTAAAAAGGGAATAAAAACCCTAAACATGAGAAAATAGACAAGAAATAAGTACAACACTGAAAAATCACAGATATTTAAAACTGTAAATGCAGAAAACATATATTTGTTTCTTTTGATCACTTCTTTTTGTATTTCGCTTCTTGTTGCCGCTGTTTCTCCTTCCATGGTCACAGAAAAAATGGCAGATTTTTTGGTCTTTTTTTTTCTTTTTCTTTTTTCTCTTCTTCTTCTCACGTCAATGGCAGAGGAACGATTTCGTGCCCTTTTGTTTGGCCACTTGGGGAAGTCGTCGATTTCAGGAAAAAAAATATGAAAGCATTCTTCTTGAAGAGAAAAACGCATTTCTCAGGTATTTTTGTTGTTTTCTCTAGTTACAAGGATATATGTGTCTTTCTAAAAGATATGGGGAGTGATTTCTAAGTTTTGTGAAAAAGTAGGGAGTTTAGTGTGTAAAAATTCAAATGGGGACTGAACACTAAAGTGAAAGTAGGTTTAGGGATTTTTTTTCTAATTGACTATTGTAGGAGTTCTTGATTCATAACTTATAACCATTGCAACCATCATATAAATCATTAATTTATTTAATCTATATTTTTCTTTTGAAGAAAATTACAAGTATATCCAATAAACTAAAATAGTATGTTCGAGTTTTTTTTTTTTTTCTAATTTCATTATGTGGATAATGTTCCAGAAAATTTGAAAATATTTTAGAAAGATTCAATCAGGATACGAAAATGAAATGTGTTAAGATTATTGAGATGTAAAGTTTGATTAATTTATTTTTATGAAATATGTGTAATTCACTTATTCTCAAATAAAAATTAAGATTTTTTTAATGTGGTGCAAATTTCTGAAAATAATTTAATAATTTATTCAAATATATTTTCTTTTTCAAAAAATTAAGAAAAACAAATACACTCTAGACGCGAAAGTGCAAAACCAATTGATGCATTTTTATGTATAATCTTATTATTCCAAAAATACATTCAATGAAAATGCCAAGGTTATACCTGCTTTTATCTTAGGAATTTGATAAAAAAAAAAATGTCGTGAAATAAATTAATAATATATCCTTGCTATTACTCATCCTTTCTTTAATATATATATATATATATATATGGGACACTTATTTAAAAGTGCCAAACACACTTTCCACTTTTGTGATCAGTCCCCACTTGATTTTTGTTAGAAAAAACTCCCTAAATTTGTTAAAAGTTTAGAGATCACTCCTCACTCACTTGATTTGACAAAAATTTCCTTAAGTATAATATTTTTCATTTATTTTTTCTCACTTCTTCTTCATCCGGACAAGCAAACAGTAAACCCTATCATACCAAAAACAGAAAGAACATAAAAAACGCAACAAGCTCCACGGCGGGAACGAGAATAACGTAAGAGCCAAAAACCACCAACCCGACAGCTGCATTGTCTTCTTCTCTTTTTATTTTCATCATTTTCGGGTTTCATCTTCTTCTCAGTTTTATCTCAGTTGCTTCTGAGTTTCTTATATTTTTCCGATAATGTCAACCAGTAGTGAAGCAAGTGTGCTCAATCAAGTGTTGGGTAGTTGCCGCTACAAAGACCAGCTCCATATAATGTCAATTAAGGATAGTATGACTTTAATGGATATGTACATTAATCTCGCAAGAAAATTGAGTGAAATCAATGCCGAGCACTTTAGTTTGCAATATATAGCCCCACATCAAAGATTGTATGTGAGTTTAACTGATGACGATGATGTCATGAATATGGTCTTACTGCATTTGACATTGAATATGAACATTGTTGACATCCTGGTAAACCAAAAGGATGAATCAAGTAGCAGAGAAAAGAAGAGCAGTGATGTTGTAAGGTAATACTTATACAAAATCTAAACTGTACTGCAGTTTGTAAAGTTTTGTACTTGAAGTATTCCGAAATTGCACTCTGTTTATTTGAAAATCTTTCTGTACTTGTAGCATTCTACATTATACTTCATTGCAGTTAACATTGTACTTCATCTCACAAAAATTATACTTTATCATATAAGTTTTATACTTCAAGTGTTCTACTAAAGGATTATCTAAAAGTGTACTGCAACTTGTAGAGGTTTACACTTGAAGTGTTTCCAAATTGTACGTAATCTATACAAAATTATACTTTCTGTTTTCTGAAATTATTCATTTAACCAAAACTGTACTGCGTTGGTAGGGTTTTATACTTCAATTGTTCGAAAATTGTACTTAATTTTACACAAATTTGTACTCCAGTTATCTGAAATTGTACTTCATTTCACTAAAATTGTACTCTATTATTTAAGTTTTATACTTTAAAGTGTTCTACTAATTGATATCTAAAGTTATACTGCTATTGCTAACGGTTTATACCTAAAGTTTTCAAAACTGTACTTCTTTTTATCCAAAATTGTACTTCAATTTTTTGAGATTATACTTTATTTTACAAAATCTTTACTTATTTATTGAAGGTCTATATTTTAAGGGTTATATTTATCGATTATCCAAAATACATTGAAGTTGCTAGGGTTTTATAATTCAATAGTTTGAAATTGTACTTCACTTTATCTAAAATTGTACATTTATTTTCTGAAATTATATTTTCTTTTGTACTTCATTTTATAGATACCTATACTATTTTCATTGAAATTCTATACTTCAAGTGTCCTAAATTGTACGTCATTTTATATAAACTTGTACTTCAATTATCTGAATCTATTATTTGACTTTCATGTTTTCTACTAATAAATTATCCAATTTGTACGAAATTGCTAAGGTTTTATACTTCAAGTGTTCAGAAATCGTTTTTCACTTAATCAAAAATTGTACTTCTGTTTTTTAAAATTATACTTCATTTTATACATCATTTTATTTAAATTTGTACTCTTGTCATTGAAGTTCTATATTTCAGGTATTCTCAAAATGTACTTCATTTTATCTAAACATGTACTCCATTCATTGAAGTTCTATACTTCAAGTGTTCGAAGTTGTATTTCATTTTATCTGAACTTGTACTTCAATTATCTAAATCTATTATTTAATTTAGAAGCGACTACAAATGGATTATCAAAAAATTATATATCAATAGCTAAAGTTTTATACTTAGGAGTTTTGAAATTGTACTTCAGATTATCTAAAATTGTACTTCGATCTTCTGAACTTATATTTCGGTTCTTACATAATTTCACCTAAATCTGTATATTCTTTTCATTGAAGTTCTATACTTCAAGTATTCTGAAATTGTATTTCACTTTATCTAATATTGTACTTCAATTTTTTGAAGTCATACTTCATTTTACCGAAACTTGTACTCCATTCATTAAAGTTCTATACTTCAAATGTCTGAAGTTGTAATTCATTTTATCTAAACTTGTTATTTAATTTTGAAGCGTCTACTAATGAATTAATCCAAAAATTATACTAAAGTTGCTAAGGTTTTATACTTCAAGTGTTTGAAATTGTACTTCACATTATTAAAATTGTACTTCGATTTTCTGAACATATACTTCAGTTCTTACATAATTTCACCTAAATTTGTATTCTTTTCATTGAAGTTCTATACTTCAGGTGTTCTGAAATTGTACTTCACTTCTTTTACTTCTGTTTCTTAAAATTATACTTCATTTTATACATCATTTTATCTAAACTTGTACTCTTTTAATTGAAGTTTTGTACTTCAGGTGTTCTCAAATTGTACTTCATTTTATTTTAGCTTGTACTTCAATTTTCTGAATCTCTTAATTAATTTTCAAGTGTTCTACTAATGAATTATCCAAAAAATTGTACTGTAATTGCTGCGTTTTATACTTCTATTGTTATGAAATTGTACTTCATTTATTTAAAATTATACCACAATGCTGAATTATTCTACATCTTGTACTTTATTTTACCTAAAATTGTACTTCATTTGTCAACCTCAAGAGATGCAGTCGAGGAGGAAATTGGTTCGACCAATTCATCGCACAATGAATTGGCTTTAATTAGCAACTCAATTGATGCATGAAGGAATTGCACATATGGAGAAGGTCTAACATTCAAGGATGCTGGGGAGTTCAGAATTATGCTTAAGAATTATGCAGTGTCTACTTTGCGGTCGTTTAAATACAAGAAAAATGACAGCAAAAAAATCATAGCCGTTTGCAGTGATGAAAATTGCAAATGGAGAATCTATGCATCAAGGCATGAAGCTGATAAATTATTTGGCATTCGAAAATGCAATCTAGAGCACACATGTGGTGAGGCTAATATTCGGACAAGGGGACATCCTAAAGTTGATTCCGCTTGGGTTGCTAATGTAGTGAAGGATAAATTGAGATCAGAGCCATGTTATCGGCCCTCTACCATACTGAAAGATATTCACAGAGAATACGGTGTGAAACTTAGGTACCATAAAGCATGGATGGGTAAGGAATTAGCTATGCATGACATCCATGGAGCTGAGAAGGGATCTTATGATAAGTTGAGGTGGTACTGTGATGCTGTGAATAGGACAAACCCTGGAAGTATTGCAGACTGTGAGATTGACCCAATCAGTCGAAAATTTCGTCGGCTATTTATATGTTTTAGTGCTTGCCTTCTTGGTTTTCTCAGGGGATGCAGGCCATTGATATTGTTGGACGACACCCATATTAAAAATAAATACAAATGAGTCTTACTCAATGCTGTCAGTAAGGGTGCTAATGATGACTTATTCACGTTAGCATATGTAGTTGTTAACTCTGAAAATGATATTAATTGGGAATGGTTCTGCTTTAAGCTGAGAAGTGTCTTAGATTCTGAATATTTGCCGGGCTTATCAAGGTTTACTTTCTTCTCCGATCGACATCCAGGTCTTCTTAAGGCCCTCCCCATGATATTTCCCGGTAGCTACCATGCATATTGCTTGAGACACTTAGTGGATAACTTTAAGAAACAAGTAAGTGTACTCCATCTTTGTTTGTGAGACAATTATGTGAAATAAACTCTACTTCATAACATTAAGTACATTACTGTTCTATTATTTTAAATTCAGGTATTAAGGAAGTACCCTCTACATAACAAGAAACATTGGTGTTCTATTTTTATGAAAGCTGCATATGCGCCTACAAGGCAGGAGTATACCCAATATATAGACAGCATCTTGGAGTCAATGCCGTTTGCCAGAGACTTTATTATGCAGTCTGACCCACCATGTTGGGCAAATTCCTTATTCAGTGGAGATCGATGGGGGGTAATAAATAATAATCAAGCAGAGAGTTGGAATAATTGGGTTAAACCAGCCCGATTTATGCCAGTTGCAGCCATGATTGATCACATACGCATGCAAATAATGGTTATGATGCATGATAGATGAGAAGAATCTCATAAGATGGTTGGTCAATTATGTCCCAAGCAAGAGAAGAAGTTGGCAATCAATCATATGCGTTCTCGTAACTTAAAAGTTGTCATGTCTAGCGGTTGGAGCTTTGAGGTGATTGAGCAAGATAAATCGTATGCTGTAGATTTACAAAGCAGAGTTTGTTCATGCAGAGCATGACAGATTGATAAAATACATGCAGACATGCTTGTGCTTGTATCGAGTCAAAGTCACTTTCACCGTATGACTTCACCGATCAATACTACCGAGTTGAGATGTATCAACAAGCATACTAGACAGTTATAAACCCTATTCCTATGTTTGATATGAAAATGTTCCCTGTATATGATAATGACATCAATCATGCACCTGATTGTCAATCTCAGCCTGGGCGTAGAAGGACACAGAGGATTCCATCACAGATTGAGAAATATGTAATTAAGTGTAAAATGTGTGGTAGAACATGGCATAATCGTCGAACTTGCAAAGAATCAGTAAACTAGTTAACTGTTGTACCTTAATACGGGATAATTGTACTTGATTTCTTCGCATTTGCGCCTCACTTGGGCAATGAAACAGGTGATTTAGCGTGAAATTAACATTTTTGCATGTTGTCCGAGACATAGTTAACTTTTGTACCTCAATATGGGATAATTGTACTTGATTTCTTCGCATTTGCGCCTCACTTGGGCAATGAAGCAGGTGATTTAGCATAAAATTAGCATTCTTACATGTTGTCCGAGACATAGTTAACTTTTGTACCTCATTACGGGATAATTGTACTTGATTTCTTCGCATTTGCGCCTCACATGGACAACTTTGTACTTAATATCTTGGTATTTTTACTAATATTTTTGAATTGAAATTTGTTCAAAGATTTGATTTTTAATTCTTGGTAATTAATAACCAAACTATTGAAGCATGTGTCCAATATTTATCATATGAATAAAATAATATTAAAATTTGTAAGTTGTTAATCACTAGTGTTCAACGGATGAATGTTATCAATCGCAGTAATGAAAGAATACTTATGCTTTCAAAGATGTAACAAAATGAGAATTTAACGATGATATCCACCCTATCATCCGTACAAATTCGTACTTCACCAGATCCGATAATCTCAAATTATTGTACTTGCCCATCATTACAATTATTGGAGAATAATTATTCAATTTGAATAAGTGTACTTCAAGAAAACAAATCTTATACTTGGATTGTCCGATTTTGTACTTCATATCTCCAGAATTGTACTTCATTTGTACTTCGTTCCTCTAAATTGTACTTTGTTTCCCTTGAATTGTACTCAAGATCCCCGCCTTGTTTCAATTGAATTTAAGTGTTCTTCAGCGACACACATTTTATACTTTCTTTGTTCCAGGTTTGTACCTCATTGCCCTCAAAATGCACTCAAATCTACAGCCCAGTTTCAATTGAATTGAAGTGTACTTCAACGAAGCACATTTTATACTCTATTTATCTGAATTTGTACTTTGTTTCCTGTGAATTGTACTCAAGATCCCCGCCTTGTTTCAATTGAATTTAAGTGTTCTTCAGCGACATACATTTTATACTTTCTTTGTTCCGAGTTTGTACCTCATTGCCCTCAAAATGTACTCAAATCTACAGCCCAGTTTCAATTGAATTGAAGTGTACTTCAATGAAGCACATTTTATACTCTGTTTATCTGAATTTGTACTTTGTTTCCCGTGAATTGTACTCAAGATCCCCGCTTTGTTTCAATTGAATTTAAGTGTTCTTTAGCGACACACATTTTATACTTTCTTTGTTACGGGTTTGTACCTCATTTCCCTTAAATTGTATTCAAATTCCCTGCCCAGTTTCAATTGAATTTAAGTTATAAATAATTGATGGAAAATTACACTTACATACAAAATAATATTATAAACAAATTATGCTTCAATTTACACATGTATTTACATACAAGTGATTCAAATCCTGGCATTTTCATGACTTAATATTGTATATGTCATTTTCGCATGATATTTATCAATTTCAATTGTTCTAGCATCCCTCCAGAACTCGGGGGTGTCTCTAGCAAAACATTCTGCTCAAAGGCATACATAAACACCACAATCCACTGTACCCATTTGCTTCTTGCCTTTTTTCAGCTTTATCTGTTCATCCACACGACTCCCCAATGAAAGCTTCATGTACCGAGAATAGAATGAAGCCTACAAAAATATTGATCAGTTGTTGACTCCCTAATTTATGAAGAAATCATAGGGAAAGAACGCAAACTTACAATGGCAATAACTATCGGTTTGTATCTGGCGGCCATTATTGAATTCATGTATAAGAAAGAACGAGTCAAGGTGTCGAGGACAACCAAGAACCAGTGCTGGCGCCGAAAAATCGGTACGATTATGTAACGCCACTCGTTTAAAACATCCACCATGAGCTCTTCCAAGTCCGTACAGGTGAAGTTGTTCAGTTTAAGCTTCAACTCCACAAATTCTTCATTCATCCGTAATATCCTTGATGTTGCGTTTCTCTAGTTGGTCTAATATATCAACCTATGAAGTATAAAACAAATGGTTAGACTCATTTGTCACCGTGAACTAAATTAAGTTAGGAAACTGCCACATACCTGCGCTATTGAGGACGTAAACCACACCTTGTGGTGACACTTCTTCCTGAAAGATGGGCTACATAATATCGACATGTAACAATCCACTATGTCACCGGTAAGTTCTCCTCCAAATAAGAGCTCACAAAAGTTTTGTCCATCCAGAAACTGTATTGCTCCTTCCCATACAATCACTTTACACAATTGTTAATTGTTAGTTCAGATACCAATTTATCCAACAGAAAAATAATAAGCAAATTTTGTCACCTCAAATTATCTCTTCTGACAAAGTTGTCGATGACTTCTCGCTCTTCTACTGGAATAAGAACAAGACCTCTATAATCAGTCCTTCCTTTATAGGGATTGGCCACTTCAGTCTTTGGGATGGTTGGTTCATCTGCCACCTCGAGTGGTTCATCTGCCACTTGGGTTGGTTCATCTGCCACTTGGGGTACAAAACACAGCACATAGGTAAAAGTATCAACTATTGAAGTAGAAAATATAAGCACATGAAGTACAAATATCACCAACATGGAGTACAAAAATTAAGCACATTAGGTATAAAGTATCAACTGTTGAAGTAGAAAAGATAAGCACATGAAGTACAGACATCACCAATATGGTGTACAAAACTCAAGCACATTAGGTATAAAGTGTCAACTATTGAAGTAGAAAAGATCATCACTTGAAGTACAGATATCACCAACATAGTGTACAAAACTCCAGCACATTAGGTATAAAGTGTAAAGCACATGAATTACAGATATCACCAACATGGAGTATAAAACTCAAGCACAATAGGTATAAAGTGTCAACTATTGAAGTAGAAAAGATAAGCACATGAAGTACAAACATCACCAATATGGTGTACAAAACTCAAGCACATTAGGTATAAAGTGTCAACTATTGAGGTAGAAAAGATCAGCATTTGAAATACAGATATCACCAACATGGGGTACAAAAATTAAGCACATTAGGTATAAAGTGTCAACTATTAAGGTAGAAAAGATCAGCACTTGAAGTACAGATATCACCAACATGGTGTACAAAAATCAAGTGTTAACTATTGAAGTAGAAAAGATAAGCACATGAAATACAGACATCACCAATATGGTGTACAGAACTCAAGCACATTAGGTATAAAGTGTCAACTATTGAGGTAGAAAAGATCAGCACTTGAAGTACAGATATCACCAATATGGTGTACAAAACTCCAGCTCATTAGGTATAAAGTGTAAAGCATAGAAGTACAGATATCACCAACATGGAGTACAAAACTCAAGCACAATAGGTATAAAGTGTCAACTATTTAAGTAGAAAAGATCAGCATATAAGTGCAAGTATCACCAACATGAAGTATAAGACATCATCCATTAAGTGCAAATATCAACCAATCAAGTATAATATATCATAACATTTATTACAAACAGACAGTTTACAAATGAAATGCAAGTAGCAAAAAAATAAAACATTAAGTAGTGTACAACGCCTTCTTCTCTTCTTGTTCTTTGTTTTTTCGTGCATGAGGACGAGCACGATAGGTCTTTGTCACTTGTCTTCCTCTTTTGGCTGGTGTGGTGCTCGGGGGGCTGACAAAATCTGGAGATTTCTGTTTTGGCTTTTTGTCTCCTCGATTGCGCACATTTGTCACAATTGAGGACATGACATTTGCTACTTCAATCTCAGATTCCTCGAACTCAGCCGCATGAATTGGTATATAATGTTATGTCTTCAAAGGTATGGGGGAATCTAATGATCATGACGTTGTTTGGTTCGACTTTCTTCATCCAACATGTCTTCAGAATCATTCGCTTCTTTCTGTGCATCATGTACCAAATCAAGTTCCCCCTCATGCACATACTCACCAGTTTCCTCCTCAAGCTCCACCCCATCAGTCTCTTCATCAGTTAGATGTTCCTCCTCACTTGCTCCTTCATTGCCATGTATTCGAATGAAGCAATTTTTTCTTTCAATGATTTAATTTCTTCACCTTTCGCTGCAATAATTACTTCATATATTGTATGATCACAGACATGGACTTCACTGATGGCAGTACTGGCAGCCTCTGATTTCTTGATCAAATATGCCAATTCTAACTCCTCTGGAGCAGGGTTGAGGGCTACAACCTATTATAATGGAAATAATTATCAAATTCAAATTATTATACAAAAAATAAATAATGAATTATTACAATTATTACCATATCTGCTGTAACTTGCTTCAATTTATTCTCTGTTTGCTCCACATTTTGTGGGAGTTTGCTATCCTTCCACCTGTAAAAGCGTGGAAACTCAAACAAACTCACTGGTGAAGCCAGTGACGGGATGCGTTCATAAACCCATGCCTGTCATTCATAAATCGAAAAATTATACTCACTTGAATATAAATATAATCAATGTCATTAGAAAAATGAAGCAAACACTTACCATCAAGCCGACTGTACACCCATCAATGTACTTCTTTCTTCTTTCTCCACCTACTCCTAAATGGTTCTTTATATCTTGCACAAGAAAACTGTATGCAGCTATGCCCCATGCATATAGACCAACTCTAGACAAATTGTCCAAGTATGGTAGGAGAAATCGTGGAGTCCAATAATTAGATGTTGGAAACAAAATACAATTAAAAACAAAAACTATGTACAACCTACAAAAATTATTCAAGTCCTCCACACTATCCTTATATACATACTCCTCAAGTTTTTTTGCTATTTCAGATCTAGTTATATTCTGTAGCTTTCCAGAAAAAAGGCGGTCAAAGGTTGAAGACTTCAACTTCAATGTTATATCACCAGATTGCCCCACGTGTGGCAACCCTAAAACCATTGAAAATTCAGCTGCAGAAAAATGAACCTCAACCCCATCCGCAAAATGAAATGAGAGCTTTTTTGGGTCAAACCTCCTAACTATAGCTTCAAGTCGAATGAAGCTTGAACTTAACTTAGGCATATCCATGTATATATAGAAAGGGGTCTTCTTCAATGCATCAAAATGTTTGGACCCCATCTTGGACTTCACAAGCTCCAACTTACTCTGAAAATATTGGGGAGAGCAACGAGAACAGACCTCACAATGTCTTGGCTTTGCTGCAATGAGAAAAAAAAATAGTATATAAACAGATAATAAACTAACCCTTTTAGATAGAGTGTACTACACTTTCAGTTATTCTATACTTCATGCTTGAATTTTTTATATTACAGTTGTTTCTAAAATGTAATGCAGATACACAGATTATATACTAGAGTTTCATTTAATGTATACTGCATGCTTAAAGGTTTTATACTTCAGTTGCTTCTAAAATGTACTGCAGATGCAAAGATTATATACTACATTTTCAATTAATGTATAATGCAGGCTTGAATGTTTATGTACTAAGATGTTTCTAAAATGTATTGCATATACTTATGCCTAAAGCGTACTGCCAGTTTGAATGTTTTTACTGTATTTGTTTCTAAAATGTACTGCACCTACAGAGATTTTATACTACAATTTTGCCTAAAGTGTACTCCAGATGCTTCTAAAATGTATTGCAGCTATTCAGATTATATACTACCTTTTACCTAATGTATACTGCAAGCTTAAATGCTAAATACTACATATATTTGTTTCTAAAATGTACTGCAGCAACACAGATTATATACTACACTTATGACTAAAGTGTACTGTCAGTTTAAATGTTTTATACTACATTTGTTCCTGAAATGTACTGCACCTACAGAGATTTTATGCTACACTTTTGCCTAAAGTGTACTCCAAATGCCCTAAAATGTACTGCAGTTATGCAGATTATATACTACCTTTTCCCTAATGTGTACTGCAAGTTTGAATGCTTTATAGTACACATATGCCTAAAGTGTACTGCCAGTTTGAATATTTTATACTACATTTGCTTCTAAAATGTACTGCACCTATAGAAATTTTATACTACAATTTTGCCTAAAGTGTACTCCAGATGCTTCTAAAATGTACTGCAGCTATTCAGATTATATACTACCTTTTGCCTAATGTATACTGCAAGCTTGAATGCTAAATACTACATATATTTGTTTCTAAAATGTACTGCAGCAACACAGATTATATACTACACTTATGCCTAAAGTGTACTGTCAGTTTGAATGTTATATACTACATTTGTTTCTGAAATGTACTGTACCTACAGAGATTTTATGCTACACTTTTGCCTAAAGTGTACTCCAAATGCCCTAAAATGTACTGCAGCTATGCAGATTATATACTACATTTTCCCTAATGTGTACTGCAAGTTTGAATGCTTTATAGTACACATATGTCTAAAGTGTACTGTCAGTTTGAATATTTTATACTACATTTGCTTCTAAAATGTACTGCACCTACAGAGATTTTATACTATGCTTTTGCCTAAAGTGTACTCCCGATGCCCCTAAAATATACTGCAGTTATACATATTATATACTACCTTTTCCCTAATGTATATTGCAAGTTTGAATGCTTTATACTACACTTATGCTAAAGTGTACTGCCAGTTTGAATGTTTTATACTACATTTGTTTCTATATTACCCAGATTATATACTACACTTTTGCTGATGTGTACTGCATGCTTCGATGTTCTGTACTACAGATAACACACTGCCACATTCAGATAGTTTTATAATATAATTTCACCATATAATTTCAGTTAAAAAGAAGTATAAAGCCCTAAAAGGTGAAGTGCAACTTTCATGACCTTTAAGTACAAATCAAAACTTCTCATCTCTCAATAGAAATCATATATATATATATATCAAATGGGTTCAAGTGTTTAACAACTAAAAATGAATAAAAACCCTAAACATAAGAAAATAGACAACAAATGAGTGTAACATTGAAAAATCACGGACATTTGAAGTTTCAAATGCAGAAAACATACCTTTGTTTTTTTTCGTCACTTCTTTTTGTACTTTGCTTCTTCTTGCCGCTGTTTTTCCTTCCATTGTCGCAGAAAAATGGCAGAAATTTTATTGCTGTTTTTTTTTTTTTTTTTAACTTCTTCTTCTTCTTCTCGCGTCAGTGGCAGATGAACGGTTTCGCGCCCTTTTCTTTTGGCGCTTAGAGAAGTCGATTTCAGGCAAAAATATAAAAAAAGAAAGCGTTCTTCTTAAGAGATAACGCATTTCCCAGATATTTTTGTTGTTTTTTCCAGTTGCAAGGGTATACAGGTCTTTCTAAAAGATATGGGGAGTGATTCTTAACTTTTGTGAAAAAATGGAGAGTTTAGTGTGTAAATATTTAAATAGGGATTGAATATTAAATTAAAAGTAGGTTGAAGGATTTTTTTCTAATTAACTCTCTCTCTCTATATATATATAAATAAGAAATTCATATTGAATTTGGAGTCTACGGGTAAAAGGATTAATGTTTGAGGCCCAAAAAAAGAGCCTTTATGAGTTCTAGTCTACGATAATTCACAGGCCCGAACGCCGTTGCCCCTTCACCGCCACCAATCCACCTCCTTACATCTCTCTTTCTCACGCGCCGACAGTTACCGGAAAACACACACGATGACAACTACTATGGGCCCTCCGCCTCCCAAAAACCCCACCTCAGCCGCCGAACCCTCAACATCCGAATCAACAAAAGCTACCGCGATGTCACCGCCTCCTCCCAGAAGCCCCACCCCTTCCGCACCGGAACGAGAAGCCGAGTCATCGGAAAACCACCAACAGGAACCCGAGTTAAACCCTCCCCCTGTTGATATTTCAGAAAGTCCTACTCAACTTTCCAATTTAACTGACAACGCAGACAACGGTGCCTCTGCTGACGTCGAAAAGAAACAGGACGAACGGAATAATAATGCGGCGGTTCCGTATACGATTCCGGCGTGGAGCGGGCCCCCCGTCCATGAGTTCTTCCTTGAAGTCCTCAAAGATGGCGCCATCGCTAATCAATTTGATGTGTTAGTTGATTCTTCCCTTTCAGTCTCAATTGCATTATTTTTGTTTTACGACGCTGTTTGTATATTGGCTATTCACTATCTTCACTTGGGGGTTAATTTGTTCTGGTTTTGAGTTTTAAAAAAAAATATGAAATTTGAACGGCGACGAAAGAGATTTAGAGACCGTTGTTCCCTTGTTCAGCTTTCAAAGAAAACACAAGGAAATTCTTTGACAAATGTAGTTATGGATGCGATTTTTTGTTTATTTTATGCCTTTTAAGACTTCGTGTTGAGCTAGAAAAGATTTTATACTTGCTAGAAAGGTGATCAAATTTTAGTTTTAATTTGTTATTTAATTATTTGCTTAACTTAGCTAAAGCAAATCCTTGATGCACATTGAGATTGGCATGTGGATGTTGTTTGAATCTCTGTTTGGTAACTTATCCCAGGAATAAGAAGGGGGCTTACATGTTTGGCCGTGTGGATCTTTGTGACTTTGTGCTCGAGCATCCTACCATTTCCCGGTTTCATGCTGGTATGGTTTCTTAGCTAGCTTTTATAATTGTTATCATCTCTTTTTCTGTTTTAATTTTTTGTGTATGCCTCCAAGAATCCACTATCTGAAGCTTTTTGAAGTATTCTTTTGGGTAAACACTAAGTCTTTTCTGCACCCAATCTCCTTCGTTTAGAGATGAGCTTCTATATGTTAGTTATTCTCCTGCAGTTATTTTATCTTCTGTTGAAGGATGATTTCCTCTGTAATCATTGAGAGAGTCTCGTTGATCAGAGTTTTGCACTTTTGGATATTATTTTTAAAGAGATAAATTGAGTAATAGTCTATCATTGTTAATCTCAGTTAGGCATTTAGTACGGCTATTGAAGAATGCAATAGGAATAATGTGAGGATATTGTAGTGCGGTGTTAGTTGTTAGGTGGTCACTTTGGTTGGGGGTATTGTAATGGCATTTTATGTTTATCATCTAATTTTATGGTACTTTTTTTTCCTTTGTGCTTTATGTTCCGCCATAACATTGCATTGTTTTGTGGTAGATAATTATTAACTAAATTTCAAGTGTTTTGGTATCTATTTAATTTGATTTACATTTCAAATATGAGTTTGATGAAGATATTGAAAATAACCTGAAAGTATCTAGCATTTTTTTAATTGAATTCTCTTTCATGGTTCCAGTTCTTCAATTTAAGAGCAACGGAGATGCATATCTCTATGATCTTGGTAGTACACATGGAACATTTATAAACAAGAGCCAGGTACAAATCCTCATGTTCAAGTCTGTCAGAGACACTGCATGACCTACAATTTTTTTGTAATGCGTATGCTAATATGCTTCCTTGAAACTTGTATCTAACATACCTATCTTACTAAATATTAGGATATAATCCTGTAGTTCAGTATTCCATTTCATGTCTATGGTTGATAGTCACGCTGAAAAAATTGAGATTTTGGCCCTATATTGGCCAAAAAGCCAATTGAATGGCTTGCAGTGAACATAAAGCAGATATTTCTATAGATTCATCCGACCATACTGATTTGACTGACATGACATCTCTTTTTTTATTGGTTACTTTATTTTCTTACGGCCACATATTACTTGATGGATCAGATGGAAGTTTTTGTTGTCTCTTTATTTTATCTGTACCATACCATATATATGTCAGGTCAAATATGTAAAATTTTATCTGATGCATTATTGGCTAACACATCAGGTGAAGAAGAGGGTTTATGTGGATTTGCACGTTGGTGATGTCATCCGGTTTGGCCAGTAAGTAGTTTTATTAGTTTTGGTGCTTGGTATTGGTTTTTTTGGTATGTTCTGTTCCATCAAATGTATTTTATCTCATACATTAGTCTCTGGTGTTGAGGCCATCTTTTCTTTTTATAGTTCATATCATTGAGCTTTTGTGATCAAACTGGAAATTAATAGTGTAATATTCTAGAAGTACAGAGAGTAAATATTTTTAGCAAATAGATAAAAATTTCTCGTACTTAAGGCTCTCTGTTTTTTCATTGTACTATAACTTCAGATCTTTTGCTAATGCTTCTTTTGGGTCTTTTTTTCAGCTCGTCTAGGCTGTACATATTTCAAGGTCCATCTGATTTGATGCCACCAGTAAGTTTCTTTTCTTTTAGAAATCTCCAGTCTCAGCCTTCTCATTAGCCGAAGCGTAGCTTTTATTGAAAAGTTTTACATTTGCTAAGAAACACTAATGAAGGATGACATGCTTTCTTCCTGTCAGAATCTGTTTTATGGTCTTTACTATATTACCACGTTCTGAGTATTTTTGTCCAATTTTGGTTTGAAGGAAGCTGACTTGAAGAGTATAAGAAATGCGAAGATCCGACAAGAGATGCAAGACATGGAAGAATCAGTTCTGCGAGCTAGAGTAGAAGCATCTCGTGCAGATGGGATTTCCTGGGGTATGTGCGAAGATGCCATTGAGGAAACCGAGGTCTGTACCACCATTTTGCTTTATGTTGGATATAATCATTTCAGAACTTGGTAGTGCTTTTCTGGACTTGATTGCATACAGAAGAGTTACACTCTTGTACTGTTTAATATTGTATCCTTAGTTGCATGCATTTGTGGGCTTGTTCTAGTTCGACCCAATGTTGATGAAGATTGAGAAATATAAGGAACCAGAAATGAGAGATCCCGAACCATATGTGTCTCCAAATAAACGTAGGCGGTTTCAGTGTTATTAAAGGTGTGCACCTGGCTTTTGCTGGGCGAGGCGCCAGGCAGCCCGCCTCACTTAAAAACCCTAGGTTTTTGTTAAAAAAAAAAATTATAAATAACAAAAGAAAACCCTAGTTTAAACATTAAAATATTCACATGGCCCACTCCACACACTCTTCCCAACGCTTCCCAGACCCCACCTGTGCCGTGCTGCTGCTCGCCAACCAGCGCAGTCGGCCGCCGCCGCCAGGTATCGATTTTTCCTTTTCCTTTCCTTTTCTTTTCTTTCTTTTTTCTTTTTCTGTTTTCTATTCAAATTTTTAAATTTCAGTTTTTAAAATTAAAATTAAAATTTTTCTGTTTCATCTTACTTATTCTAATAAACTAATATTTAGTGCTTTTTTCCCCCTTTATTCTAATTTCTAAAATTGATTTTATTTATTTATTACTATTTTTTTGCCTTTTTTTTTTTTGCTGTTTTTCTTTCATAGTTTACTCCTTTTTTTGTGTTTTATTTATAGTTTCATATTTTTTTAACTTTATTCTAAAATCTAAATATATTATGTATTGTTAATTAACTATAGATTAGTATTTTTATGAGTCATGAATGAATTTTTGAAGTTTTAACTTAGATTCTTTTAACATTGTTCATACTTTCATATGTTTTTTGTCATTTATACATGTTTCTTGGAATTTTCGCACTATATATATATATATATTTATATTTATAATTTTTTCAAAATTGTTGTCTCGTTCACCTTTTGGTCGCCCGCCTCTCGCCTTAAAAATGGGCCTTTCACCTGCCTCTTGCCTCTTGCCTTTGATTATTATGGGCGGTTAATTCCTTGCCCTCAATCCATATTGGAGGTGAAGAAATAGGAAACAGATGAAGTTGCTGAAATTATTGGTTTGGGGTTGTAGTTAGAGCTTGAAATGAGAGATTCTCATATTCATAGAAGAGTCTTGTGTTCATAATTTAGGCATGGGAGTATGGAAATCGCTATAACCCTTATTTCTAGTGGACTGTGGTCTTTGCTTGTGGAGGCAGGCTTCAATTGACTGAACTATATGTTCTCATTTTTCTTGTTATCCATAGAATTCACTCCCCACACTGCACTAATGCCTTAGTTTGGTGAAAGAAGAGGTCTTGAGTTATGTTAATTTAACCATTTCACTTACCTAATTTATTCATGAGTAGGGCTGTAAATGGATATTAAACGGTATGGATATGCAGTATCGGTATTTGTATCCATTTAAGTTTTATAATATCCGTATTTGTATTTGTATCCGACATATATTTTTTAATATCATCTGAATCTGTATCCGACGGGTATTAACCGAATTCGGATATATCCGTATCCGATTATAATTATTAGGATACATCCGTATATAAATATTTGAATATCCGTTGATAAATATCCGAATATCCGAATCCGTTAATTTGTAATAAAATGCAATTTTTTCTAATATTAAAAAGTTTACTACTTTATCTTAGAATTAAAAAATTAATTATTTTTGATTTAGTTAATTTTTTAAAATAAATTATTAACTTTATGATCAATTAATGTTAGTAAAATAACATTAATATAAATTAATTATAAAGTCAAGCAACAATAATTTTATATTGATCAATTTTATGATTCATATATTGATTTTTTTTTTTCTTGATTTAGTAGTTTTTAATTATCATTACTACCGTCTATCGATTCTTCATAATCCTCAATTACTAATTTTTCTTATTAATTTTTTGATTACTAATTTATAATTATATTCATTTATATATAGATTATGAGATTTCATATTGGAAAAAGAAAAATAATTTTTTATGTATAATAATATATTATATATACTAATTTTTTAAATATTATTTATCTGATATGGATAACAGATTTAATTAAATTATGGATAATCGAATATATAAATGGATATGTATTTGAAGCGGGTATTAAACGGATCAGATAGACAATTATCATATTCGTATTCGCTTATAGTCGGATATCTACTAAGATAATATCCGCTTTTAACGGATACAGATAATATGCTTATAAACAAATTCGGATGCCAAAGGTAAACGAATTTTCGAATATCCATTTACAGCCCTATTATGAGGAGCTTTAATCTTGTGTTGTTCAGTTTTTAAATTATACGAGTTTTTGCAGTGTTTCACTATTTATGTCCTGCGCTTTGGTTGCATCTAGTCTTGTTTTGGCTTACTTTCATGCATTTGTTAACTATTGCATGCTTTAAAGTTTTTTGGTTTCTTGCCTTTTTAATCCATCTCTACTTTTCCACTGACAAAGATGTGTTAAAATTTAGGATGAAATCGATGAAATAACTTGGCAAAATTACAAAGGGCAGCTTACAGAGAAGCAGGAAAAAACTCGAGAAAAAGTTATTAAGAGACTTGAGAAGGTTAGTTAAACTTCTTTGCTCTTTGTGGTGCACTTTGTACTGTTCTTTGCTGGACTTAGTATTATGTCTAGACATTTATTTTCATCCGACAATGTGCATCGCTATTTCCTTTTTCTTTGATGTGTAAATTGAAAGTGGATTTATGCCATCTAGGTTTTTGGCATCCCCTTGCTTGTGTCTCATGGTGGCATTGAAACTCTCAACAAATAATGCTTGTTCCACCACTTTGATGTTAAAGGAAAATGTCCTGATTGATGTTTGGGCAGTGCCACCAAAATCTAGCATGTGAGTAAATGACATTAGTGAACATGTGTTTCAAAAGATGAATAATAGAGTAACATTTTTTCTTAAGTGAATTTTATTTTGTTTTACCTTCTGCAAAATCCCCATGTTGTAAACCCTGGCTGAACAAACAAGGCTCTTATGGTCTTTACTTTTTCCTTACTTGGACAAGGAATATGCTTCTGTTTTCCATGTTATGCAATGATAAAAAGATTTTGCATAAGAAACGAGACACAAAGATCATTCTTTTTATAGAAAACTATGCTGTTGAAATAATTAGGACATTCTTGGACAAGCCTAGCTAGTTTGCAATATTAAGGATAACAAGAATTACAAGTGAATATGATTACAGTTCCACTAAATATTCACTTTAGGTCAATGCTGCTGTATTGAGCTATTTGGTGTTGAAAAAATTAAATTTCGTTATGAGCTATAAGCTCCAAGTCATATGATTGCTATATCTACATTTCTAGAAGTAAATGTCCAATTTTTAGTGCTTTAGTTTATTGCTGGAATACATGTCATATTTTGTATAGGCACTCTAATCGTTATTCTTTTATTTCTAAGATTCTGGCTCACAATATTTTCTATGGTCAACCCACAGTATAAGAAAGCATGTATATATCTTGTGAATATTAACTGCCTGCCCCTTATTTAGCCATGTGCATTTCTTCTTGAACTGGCTGAAAGCTCACCACTATTGGTGAAGCCACAAATTTACTCCCGAGGATAAAAGTCCTTTAATGAACTCAGTCCCAAGTGATATTCAAATCTATGCCATAATGACAAGATCAATAAAATCATTTTCCTCAATGAATGAATGCTATTGATTACCACTACCTAAACATCATGTTCTAGGAGCCAACCTAAATTGTTGAATGGATGGAGATTCATGGCTTTTCATTTGAAAATCAGCAACTGATTGCAGAAAGAAAAATGTGATTAGGTGCTCTTTTACTTCAAAATGATTCTAACCTGAAGATGTAAGATATATTTTAGTTATTCATTCTTTGTGGAATAGTGCATAAGCATACTTTAGAAGAATGTTCAAGGCTCGATACTGAGTAGTCTAAGGCTGAAATTTGTTGCTTTACTTGGAAGTGGGCTTGAAATACACAATATTCTTTTGGTACGTTGAAACACATATACTATAATAAAGTTGATATCTTATTGGCATTGGGGGGCCATTTAACTGAATGCCAGGAATCATATCTGCATTTCACCATTCATCTTAATGAAATTCTCACTCTTTTTTGTTTTCATATTATTCATTTGGGGCACCTCCTGCTCCATTATGGTCTAGTATTCCATCAAGTATGTAGCTTGTAACATGTTATGGCTTACAAATGTTTAATGCGTGTTATTGAATGGTTTTCTCTTCTTCTGTAGATTGCTCACATGAAGAAAGAGATTGATGCAATTCGGGCGAAGGACATTGCTCAGGGTGGCTTGACACAAGGGCAACAAACTCAGATTGCTCGAAATGAGCAAAGGATATCGCAGGTATATGATGAACATAAAGGCTGTATTAGAGAATTTTTTTGCCCCTTGCTTCTCTATTTGCCGAAACTTTTCTTCTTGGTGGGGAGCTGACACCAGTTTCATTTTGTCAAGTAGATTTTATGATTGATCTTTATACAGTCAACAGAGTTATAAACGCAAGAAAACAATATGCATCCTTCCTGAACAAGACATAATTTAACACTGCCTGAACCATAAAGAATACAATTGGAATGCTTGCCAACCACCTACCTCTTAGCCTCTATGACGATGGAGATCTGATTCCCTATGTAGCCAGCTAGCTAGTTGCTAGAGTAGAGATGTTTGTTCCCTCTTCTTTTCTTTTTGGTGGGTTGGAGAGCGGTTATCTTATTATTGTTGTTAGACGAATCCACAGCCAGAAAAATGTATGAATGTTCATACAAGTTATCACTCAACTCATGTCAAAATAGATATATGGTAGTAACCAAAGGCAATTCTCATGACTAAGATTTCTGAATCTCTTTCCCTGCTGGTTTGTGAATGAGTCTTTTCATAACCCCCAAGGCTATAAGGCGTCTGCATGTTCTGCATATGTTTTAACCTGATTTCAGGGCTAACTGAACATAAAAAATAGATCTGTTCTTTTGATCAATGATGAAGCATATATATATATATATATATATTTTATGTTTCTACTAGTCCGTCTCATGCGGAAGTGGAATTCACTTTCTGTGAGTGGAATAATTGTGAATAGGATCTTCTGAAGTTGCATTCACTTCTGGCAATTCTAATACTCAAATCTTACTTAGATGATGGAAGAGCTTGAGAATTTGGAAGAAACTTTGAATGAAAGTATTCGAGAAAGTATAGGTGCACGAGCTGGAAAGTTGACTCGTGGTAAGAAAAAAGGGACCATGGAAGACGACGAAGAGGATTATTTGAGGTATCATTTTCAGAATTCTTTGGGTCAGTTTAAGTCAGATTTTGATTACTAAATTTTGAGACAATACTTTGTACATCTATTTCAGCTTTCGGTTAGATTTTTGTGAATAAATTGCATGGGAACAGTTAACAGTGTATTCTTTGTCGATTGATGCATGTATAGTGTATCTTATTGCTGATAAATGCAAATATTTAATGCCGCATCCTTTTGTCTGTGGAAGTGGTGCATTTACTATGTTCTTAACTCACAGTGATGATGATGACTTCTACGATCGGACACAGAAGTCCTCAAAACGCAAGACTGGTGAAAACCAATCAGTAGAAACAGCTGATTCTCTGCTTGACAAGAAGGATGCCCTTATTAAACAGATAAAAGAGAAGGAAAAGTTACTTCTTGATGAGGACAAACCAGCAGAGATAAATGAGGTTGCTGGGGCTGGAGATGCACTTGATGCATACATGTCTGCAGTTTCATCTCAGTTAGGTAAGCTAATCGTCTCATTGCGTGGTTCTATTCATCAATCTCACTTTTATCTTCTTTTAATGGATGCAAAGGATCTGAGTATTTGTCTTGGTTATATCAGCTGAAAGTAAATTGATTCTTTCATTCTTTGATGCTTTCTAAAACATCCTAGATAACATTTATGTGCATTATGGACTGTTATCATTGGCGCGCAGTATTGCGGAGTAGAAGAAAGAAAATATCATTGAATTAACATAAATTCCCCTGAATTCTTTTTTAGGAAAATTTGAAAGTAATTCCTCCATGAGTTTCAATTGGAAATTGCGTCACCTTCTTTGAATTAATGGATGTTTTCTCTCACCAATCCGGAATTTGAGGGTTTCTTCTTCTTCTTCTCCCTCCCCTCCCTCCAACCCCCTCTCTTAAATGATGTATTCATATTTTTTTCAATTCCTTTTAATTTTTTTTGGGGGTGTGTGGTTGTTTGATCATCTCCTCTGCCTCTCCAACACCCCTACCCCAACTCCTGCAGCTCTGTTCCATGAATCAGTGCAAGTGGGTTTTGGTGGATAATATGCGACAGATCATTTTCTTGATCATGTTTTGTTGGTTTACTTGTTTGCTGCAGTTTTGGATAATAAGGAAAAGTTTCGGAAAGAGTTATCTGCTATCCAATCTGAGTTGGATAGGATTCTTTACTTGCTCAAAATAGCTGATCCAACAGGAGAAGCAGTTAGGAAAAGAGAGTCCGAAGGACAAAAGCCTAAAACAATTGTGAAGAAAAATCCTGCTTCAGATGCAGGCGATCGCCCCTCGTTAGAAAAGAATAAAAAAACTGGCCCCTTACTGGAAAACAAACAAAATTCTGGACCAGAAGTTTCCTTGGTTACACTCAACCAAGAAAAAGCTATTCTAGATGCAAAATCAGAATCTGACATGAAGAGGGAAGAACCAGAGTCAGTGACTGATGAAAGTACAGCTACTGCATATACAGTTGCTAAGCCTCAATGGCTTGGTGCTGTGGAGGACAGGAAAAAGCAAGAAACTAAGCAAGAAGTGCCAGCCGATATACAGGAGACTGATCAGTTTGTAGACTACAAAGATAGGGGAACAATTCTGAACAAAACAGATTCTTCACAGGGGGACCTTGGAATAGAAGACGCAGCCCCTGGTCTGATTATAAGGAAGCGGAAGCAAGTTGAGAAGTCCAAGGTTAATGAAGCCAAAGATTCTGAACAGACTACGGGTTCTGAGTTTAAGGCAGAAGATGCTGTGGCCTTGTTACTGAAACATTCAAGAGGTTACCATGCATCAGATGAGGAAGATAGACCCATGAGTGAAGATGTGGCACTAGAGAATCAAGGAAGGAAGGATGGGAAAAAGCCTAAAAGGGTGCTAGGTCCCGAGAGACCATCGTTTCTGAATGAACCAGATGATAGTTCTTGGGTGCCCCCTGAAGGTAATTGACTTTTGACTTCATTATTACATAATGGGATATGATTCCTTTTTTGATCTTTTATGCTCATTTTTGTACTTTGGTCCTTCTCCCAGGTCAATCCGGTGATGGACGCACCTCGTTGAATGATCGTTTTGGTTACTAAATGGAATGTGAATTGCTGTTGCCTTTGATAATCTGACCCACACTTGAGACAAGCGGGGAGCACTTGGCTGAGGTCAACAATCTCTTTGCAATTTTGATGCTCTCCACATTAGCCCCTTGCGTGAATCGAGTCACGAGTTATTCTAAGAACGCTCGTGTGATTATGTTCTCTTCTTCCTGTAATGCTAATCCACCAAATCCTGATTTAACTGATAACAGGCGATGGACTGGTGTACAAATCGGTAAAGCATAGTTTAAATCTACCAAGTTACCAGTAAGGATAGTGATGTCATAGTAAATTTTAGGAAGTTGTCGGTGCATGTAATATTTGAATTCATATAATTTGTAAGATTACTTGTGGACGTTACTGGTTTAATTAAAAGTTACACCCAAAAGTGTGTTTTGGGCAGGAAATACAATGAACGATGTAGTTGACTTTTTAAATGTACAATCTTCCAGATCCCATCTCACTTTTCCCAAACGATTAGCACCTTACCACCATAAACAACTTGTTCGGAGGCAGAGGGGAACACCCCCCCACCCAAGAGGAAGGTTTAAAAGGTGTTATAGGGATTGGAATATCTGCTAATCATTGCTCTCAGCTGGGCAAATTGAGCAAGAATCAGGCTGTATTTTCCATGGAGCCAATAAATACAAAATGATTTGTTACATAACAGCAATTTTCCTGCATGATCAAACTATCTCCACCGTGGAAGTTGCTCGAAAGTCGGCCCAATTGAAACACTGAACCTGACAACAGGAGTGAAGGAAGCATCAGAAACCCATCCATTTCAGGTTCTTGGTTGCCACAAGCCAATGTAGCTACTAGCTCTTGGGATTAGATGATCCAATGGCTATGTTATTGGTCCATGTGAAGTTTTTTCTTTTTTTTTTTTTTTTTTTTTTTGGTATTTAGCAATACCATAACCCAACATATAATTGTAGTTCACCATTCACCAGTAAAAGCGTTGGTTTCCTACTACAAATTTAACAGACTTTCACCATATTTTCACGTCATAACAAATCAAATAGCCTGCCTGCATGGGTTGACACATTATAACATGTCAATAGTACTATTGAATTACTTCTGGACACCAGTAAATTATAAAGTTGATCAATACCTATGGCTCAAAGTCCCTGCAGAATTTCCCATCTTCCCCCAATCTTAGAGTACTGCGATTGAGGTGCGGGAGAAGGGAAATGTCGTGTTATGTGAATTATATTAAATAAGGCAATAAATCAACAAATTATAAAATGTCTTCTTTTGTATATTTATGCCATTTAAACAAGTACTTCACCTACTCCAATTAGTATCTAACAACACCGGCATTATTCCACAAAATTGGCTCCTCTTTGAAGATCATCTGCCCCTTTGACACAGAGGAGGAGATTTTTCAAAATGCAATAAAGTTCATGAGAAACAGAACGCCATATATATTATGGAGTCTGAAAGAATTAACATACATCATCTGCTTGCTTGAAACAACTCCTATTGCACCTCTGAAACATGAACCCCAAAATAAATATAAAAATATATAAATTATCCAGTGCCCAATGAAGCTAACTACCAACCTAAAATGAAAGAAGTGACTGAAAACATCTAAGCTATTTGGACTGACCTCCCTTCCAGCCTCAGACTTTAGTTCCCACAGGCTTGAAACAGTCGATATTGCACAAGACAGCTGATTTCATCATATCTCCAAAGCTGCCATAATTCAATTCCAACAGTCAACGAAAGCTTTTTGGGGTTTTCACAAAATGTGTCGTATTGACAAAATGAAGTAAAGATAAAATATCTAAGTTGAGGCCAACCGATCTATGCTGTTTCTTGGTCTCTCTGGCTGTTCTGCAATAATATTTGTCTTCTCAGAATAATCCACACTCTTTCGTGATCTTTCTCTCTTGTCAGTGCTGGCCCTGGATTTCTCTTTTCGATCTGTGCTTACTCTAGGCTTTTCTCTGTGATCTGTACTTGATCTTGACTTTTCTCTCTGATCTGTGCTTTGTCTGGGTCGGCAATCTATGCTGTTTTGAGCATTGTCCATTTGATCCATGGATGGTACAGATCCATTTCTCTGATGACCTGATTTTTCAATAGCTAATACGAACTTCTTCAAATGCTTAATGTATTCTGGGTAAAGCTCCAGGTCACAATGATTGCCACCTTTAACCCATAACGGCTCATACTTTTCTTTACAGAGCTCCCAGAGCTGCTTACCATGGGAGCAATCTACTACATCATCATCAGTACCCTGTTATTGTCAAATTGAAACATGCGTGTTAATGTATGCTACATAGATCTCCTACTTGCAGAACCGGTTGAGAGAACATAGGCGTTCAGTGTAGGTTATAGCAGCAAAATAATTGCAGAATTATGTCCTCTACTAATTTACTTACTAATCCTTTTGAAAAGATGTTGATTTAGGGAGAATCACGGGCCATTGAGGATGAACAATCCAAAAGCAGCATTAAAAAGTCTCCTTAAGGTACAGCTTTTGAATTGTGCTTCAGCCTTTATGTAGCTTCCCAGTAATAGGACACATGCTTGCTAGAAATGGTCCAAATGGAGTGGATATCATATCAAGAGGATTTGGCATTTGGGGGAGGATACAGTAGCAAATACGGATCAGGGGGCATTAATAAGAGTCCCAATGAAGTGACTTGCTGACAAATTAACCCCAGCCTTGGCCAAATAAATGTAATGAAGAGGACAACTAGAAACCCTAACTAAAACCAACTATATAGCTTCTACTTATAAACTGATTGCATAACTTCTAAATTTTGCAGTTAAAACCATGCCTATTAGGGACCAGGCGCAGAACCCCTTCAGCGGAGCATAAGTTTTGTGACAGGTATTACGAAGTACAGAATTGAGGTACTAATTAGAGAGTAAAACATGAATAATAGAACAGATGGAAAATTGGCACTTATTCTGATTAGACAGAAGTTGAAGAGAAAACAAAGAAAAAAGGGAATGAACCAAGTACGGATTAAAAAATTCACAAAATTTTATTTGGCAATACCTGAAATATAAGAACATCATTCCTTCCTTTGCATGCATTTAGTCGATTGTAATAATATAATAGAAGAAATGATCTAGGAACACAACTAGGAATGTGAATTTACCACCAACAAAAAAAATGGTGGAAGATGCTAGACTCTTCCAGTCTCCTTCATGTCTTTGAGATCAGTCTAGGCCTTTTCTCTCACTTTAACAAAATAAATAAAACCAAGTTTCTAAAGATAGCCAAGTCATTATGTTGAAGAGGCAAATGGCCCAGTCATATTAAATTAACTTTCTGGAATTAACTATGGGAAGAATGTAGCAAAATCATCATTCTATGGAGAGAAAAATTTGACGACAGTCGCCAAACAAAGACATATAGTTCTGCTGTTTTTGCATGTGTAATTTCGAGCCTCAGAACTCGTAAAATAATGCATATACTGTATTAGAGTTGTTAATTGTGGTAAAAGAAACCAACTTGATTCTAAGAAAATTTATCACAAATTATAAGAGATAATCGGAATTTCTGGATGTTATAAATACAGCTATGTGCTAGGTGCTATAGAACACTGATTTTGGGACAATCTGTTCAGCTACAGCCGTAGTGAAGAGCTTGCTAAATGAAGATTAATCAGCTTGCTCCAGCAAAGATGCTCTGCAATTGTTATACTGTCAATGATAAAGGCTGATGCTCTAAGTAATTTAAGTGAGTGCAAATATCACCAAAGAAAAAGAACAAATATTACACATATTGATTCTCCAGCGACCATACATCTTCAGTTGAAATATAACTAGACCCAGAATGTGATCATATATATTCATGCGATCTACATGCATGGAAAGTATTCTAGCTATTAACTGCAAGAATATGCAATAACAAGCATGATCAAGAAAAGATATGTAACACTATTATCTATTTTAGAACCTAACTGAGGAGACAAAGACGTACATGAATAACCAAGACGGGGCATTGGACCAATGGGATTTTGTCAATATTCTGTATTACACATGAAAAAGTTAGTAATTAAATGGAGGAATCATCCAGATAAATATAACAAAAATGTGTAAACAGAGCCTCATGTAATACTTGTATGAAATATAGTTACCTTATAAATGTCAAACCAATATGTGCGCTTAACAGGATACATAACTCTAAGTCCAGACAGGATTGGACTGTGAAGAACCACAGCCCTTAATCTAGATAAACGGGATGCCAAATCCAAAGTGGGCCCACTCCCAACAGACTGTCCATACAATATTATGTCTTCTTCTTTTGCTCCATAAGTCTCTTGAAGGCACTCACATGCAGCTTCAATGTCAGCATAAGTATTCAGCTCACTTGGCTAAGAAAATGATAACAGACAAAAAAGTCAGCATTTTTCCATTACGAAGTCCCCATAACTAATAAGCCCCCTTTCCATTTCTCATACCTTGCCTGTGGACTGTCCATACCCTGAATAGTCATACCTGCCATAAAGAAAATGAAATTCGCAAGAATTCAGACTTCACTTGCATTGTTTTGCCAGTGAATAAGAGGTCTCTAACAGAAAGAATAGACCAGAATACTCAGTAAGCACCATTACGTGCCTTAACTTGGTAACTGAAAAAGTTTTAAGACCCACCACTCAAAAGAGGCAAAATCAGCATCTTCCAAAAAGTTATGTATGTCTAGCACATTAACTATTCCAATACCAATTTTTATCCCTTAATCATAAATATAACAGTGGCACACATCACAAGTCTATCATTGTTATTTAACTAATTCAGTGATCTCAAAGAGTCCTTCAGTTACAAGGAACAAGCACCTGTACCCACTTCATATTTCTTTCGTTATCTGGAGTAAGGATATCCACATCACATTCCTCAAATCGAAAACCGAAGTATGGATAAACCTTTAAAAATTGCCCATCAAATCACCTTACAATCAACAACCCTGTTCCCTTTCCAAGCATTAAACACGTCACCAAATGAGAACTATTCATTCAAAAATATGTCACACTTTTATCCATTCTAACAAACTACACCATCCCAAAATCTAAAATAATAAAAAGATGAAATATAACTAAAAATCTTGGATAATTATCAAAAATACCCCATCAAGTTGACTCGGAGATGGATGCTGAGCTCACTGAAGAGATCATACATCTGCCCTAGATCAGCGGCGTTGCCGTGCGAGTACAAAAGCGTCAGCTTCGCCGTTGGATTCTTCACATACAACGCCACGATCTCCGTCCCCCTCTTCGTCTTCACTTTCAACACGTCAACGTTTTCCTTCTCCGCCACCTCCGTCATCCTCAGCTTCCCCGTCGCCTCCTCCACCCTCACCCCGTACGACGGCGGATTCGGCGGAAAAAATGCAAACTTCGCCGCCATGGACGACGTTACCGCCCCCATCTTAGACCAATAAATAAAAGAAGAAACCCCCCCAAAAAGTCAAATAAACTACAATCTCCCTTTCCCGATTCTATTTATGAAACTGATGCAAAACACGAACTTGCAAATGGATTCGATCTTTTGCGTTACAAATGGATAGGTTACTTAACGGTATACGCAGAATCTGGGTCCAATTATTTGTCGTGGGAATGTATAAATAGATAGATACACGCGAAAGTGTGTGCTTTTGAAAGGAAGGAGGGAAGAAAGGAGGGATATCCGGCGTTAAAATGGATGGTGGCACGTGTGACATATATCCAAATGGTCGGAGGGTGTACGATAATTCCCTGCATCGTACTCTCCGACCTAAAGTCGTTAATTCTCTGTGTGCATGAAACCACGACTTTAGGAGCAACTGCAACGAACTGCTCACGCGTGGCATCTGGAAGGGGAGGAGCCATCCGAGTGTACAGAGTTTTGGTGCTGTTGAGGTGATATGGAAAAACTTTTATGGCACCTTTTTCTTAGGCCTAGTTGGCCTACATATATATTTGGATATTGGAAAGTGCATTCATTGGAGGGGGAGAGAGAGTGGGTCATGTGTGGGGGGTGGGGGCGTGGGGGATGGGGTGGGGTTTGATCTCCAAACAGCTCCTCAATCTTCATGAATTTAGCCATGTTGCTTGTGTATGGAGCATGGACAATTGAGTGTTCTTTAACCTTTTTATGGTCAACTTTTGGGGAAAGTGCAAATTTATGTTGTAATGTCACAAGCTCTTTGATATGAGAGGGCATATCATTTCATTTTCACTTCAAATCATTGTTTGTAATTCTATATTTTCTTTTTTGAAATTTATTGAATTTCACTCAAAATTTTATTATATTATATACTTGATTGAATTTTATATGTATTTTTCTATATTAAATTCAGATTTAGCTCAAAATTACTTCTTAAGTTATCTGTGATCTAACAAAAAAAATTTAAACGCTCGTAAATAAAAGAATCTACGCTTGCACATTAAATAATGAAATTTGACCTAAAATCAAAATCTTAATTAAAAGCATCGAGGGTTTTAACAAAAATCCCATTTCTTTAAGTCAGCTTGGGTAATAGATTTAAATCATTTTCAAATAAATTTAAGACAAAAAATATATAAATCTCAATTTCTATGTGGTTAGATTTATTTGTAGTGCTAAACTAACTTACATTTATTATATCAAATATTAACAACAAAGTGGAGTGCCATATAAATTGAATGAACGATGAGACATTAATTAAATCATAAAGTAAATTACACTTGATTCACACACAAAAAAAGGTCAAACACATTATCATTAAATTTAATTGAAAGGCTGAAGTATCTTTTGTCCATTTTACCAATATCGAAACCTAAAATGTCCCTATAATATAGTATGAATCTATGTATATTATAGGTTGATACCTCTGACCCAAAATATCATTCCCATCTATATTTTTATTTATAGGCAAACCCCATAAAATTCAAGCCCTATTTTGCCAGATAATAAAAACGTGCAGTTCAGTGTTTGAACCCAAAAATGACAGATTCTGATTGAATCGGATCTACCCGGACGAAGGTCCGACCCATTGACAAAAACACAGCGAAAAAATAAAAATAAAAATGGATTGCAGGCGACGGGCCCATGACTCTAACCGAGTCTTTTCTCATTTATTCTCAAGAAATCATTTCCTCTTCCCACCAGAAAAATAAAATAAAACTCAATTTGCATACCTAACAGGAAAGAATAGACTTCAATCTCGAAAAAGAGTGAGATGTATGCATAAGAACAGGAGACAAACAAGGGTTAGGGTTTGATTTCTTTTCCTTTTTTAATAGAAAAAGGGAACTTTTCATTGTGTGCTACATTAATTACCAGAAGAAGTTTGCTGTTCACAGCTCTGGCATTCAGATTATTTTCAATGACTATGTAAGGTAAGGCATCTCAGATTCTGGGTGCATTCCTCGACTGGGTTTTTTGCCTGTTGATTTTGCATCAAAGACGCAATTTTTTGATCAAATGGTTTTGTTATTTACTTCAAAGTATTAGACTTGGATCGTGGATATGAAAAATGTTAACCTTTTAATTTGAACTTTTAAGTTGTGTATGCCCATTGGTTATTACAGCTTCTAGTGTTAGGTGTATGGGTTTTCATTCGTCTGATTGTGTTCTTCTTTCATACGACTGGGGCTTCTAATGAAATTAGCTTATTTTACATGAATAGGGTTTTGCATTTGGTGGTTGAATCAGCAAAGTTTTGTTTTTGGATTATAAGATTCTTGGATATTTAAGATGGAGCCTGTATTCAAAACCACCTGGAATAAGTACCCAAAATTACCATATCTCAGGGGCCATGAAACATAACTAGGGCTTATCAGATTCTAGGGAAAGATTGAATAGAGGTACTTATATCACTGTTGAAATGGGAGAAGCTTCCGAGTCTGGGTCTAGAACATCAAATTCCAGATTAATGAGAAGTATTTCTTTCAGAGAAGAGGAAATTTTTCACCGGCAAGCAGGTTTTGGGGGCTGTGGGTCTAGGAATACCAGCCCTCTTGGCCACATGGGTTCAAGGAATACAAGTCCTTCAAGGCAAAAAGTGATTAAGACCAAACCACGAGGTTTAGATGAAGAAACTGTGGCCACGTTTAGTAAAACTGTCCAACCGGATATACAGATGGAAGATAATATATGGGCCATGCTGCCAGAAGATCTGTTGAACGAAATCTTAGCTAGGGTTCCACCGTTCATGATATTTAGGCTACGCTCTGTTTGTAAGAGATGGAATTCAATTTTGCAAGACAACAGTTTTTTGAAGTTTCATTCACAAGTGCCCTCCCATGGGCCTTGTCTTCTGACATATTGGAAAAATTCGCAGACTCCTCAATGTTCAGTATTTAGCTTGCCATTGAAGCAGTGGTTTAGGATCCCATTTACATTTCTACCACAATGGGCTTTCTGGTTGGTTGGTTCTTCAGGGGGTCTTGTATGCTTTTCGGGACTGGATGGATTGACTTTCAAGACGTTAATTTGCAATCCAATGACGCAAATTTGGAGGACTTTGCCAAGTATGCATTATAATCATCAAAGACAGTTGATAATGGTGGTTAATCGGAAGGATCGGTCATTCAAAGTGATTGCCACTAGTGATATATATGGTGACAAGTCTTTACCCACTGAAGTATATGACTCAAAGCTTGATAAATGGTCGCTTCACCAAACTATGCCTGCTGTAAACCTTTGCTCCTCGAAGATGGCATTTTGCGACTCAAGATTATACTTGGAGACTCTTTCACCACTTGGTTTAATGATGTATCGACTGGACACAGGGCAGTGGGAACATATACCTGCAAAGTTCCCTCGTTCATTATTGGATGGATATCTTGTAGCTGGAACCCAAAAGCGCCTGTTTCTAGTTGGAAGAATTGGGCTTTATAGTACTCTCCAAAGTATGAGGATATGGGAGCTTGATCATACTAAATTTGTTTGGATTGAGGTAAGTAGGATGCCACCAAGGTATTTTCGAGCTCTTTTGAGGCTGTCAGCTGAAAGATTTGAATGCTTTGGACAGGATAATTTGATATGTTTCACATCTTGGAACCAAGGAAAAGGTCTTCTCTATGACGTTGATAAGAAGACATGGTCTTGGATAGCTGGATGTGCTCTTCAATCATACAACAGCCAAGTCTGTTTCTACGAGCCAAGATTTGACGCTATGATATATTGATCCATCCGCACTTTCTGGTTCAAGATGTTAGGAATCTGGGGGCTCATCTGATTTCATCTCTGGTTTTCTCTTGACTTTTTTGCTACCCCTTAACTATTATGAATCCACAAGAAAGAGTCTGATCTGGGTATTTGTTTCCTTCATCAAAATGGCCAATAATCTAACCTTTCACCATCCAGGCTTCATTACTGGGATCAGAATCGTGCTGGTTAGAGTTATCAGTCCTTGGCAGTTTTGAGGCTTTCAGTACTAATGGTTGATGCTGTATATTTTATTACCTTATGGAATGGTGGGTGTTATTAGAAGGTGAAGGATGCATTTCATCATTTTGCAGGGCAGTGAATGTACAAAGATGAAGCTCTAAAGATCATATCAACATGACCTTTCACAACTGTAAACAACTGATCCTCCTTGTTATATATTGCCATGATGAGACATTGTTATGGTTATGCAATTAACTCTTGTTGATATAATCTTTTTGTGTTGCTTAATCTCTCTGTGCATATTCCTTAGATTAAAACAGTTGAGGCATCTTTAGTGTCATATATCATTAAATACTGCTGTTGCTGCAGATGCTAATACTAATTAAACAAATAAATGTTTACTACTCTGCAGTTGCCTCAGTTTATAGTACTGAAGTTATGTCTGAATTCTGCGTTTAATCTGTTTTAAATTTTTGTGGATTATGAACTTTTACATGTCTGCAGGATCTTTTAATGTAAAAACAAGTTGCTAGCTTTTGCCAAGCCTTGTTTCCACAATTTTTTCATTTGTTAAATTTGTCAAATATTCCATTGAGATGTGCTTTAGTTTAGAATTATGAAGACAGATGCTCCTCGCTCCACGCTTGGGTCATGATTTTACGTTAGTTTGTTGCTTGAAGTGAAAAAAGTTACGAGTGCCACAAGTGTCCTAATGCAATCTATATATGTGTGATCATGAGGCTATGTTAAAGTTTATACAGACTATTGAGGCTCATGTTTTTTATTGGTTGCTTGAAGTAGGAAATGATTGTGGCATGTTTATAACCAATTTTAAACATTGACTTTTAAAATTCACTCTTTTTCCAGACTTGAACTCACCCACATCCAATGCCCATTTTTCCATCTTATATTAATTTATTGGAGAAGAGTTCCATGTCCTTAGAGTCCTTTCTTTTTTTCCTTGTTCCTCTGATGGGTGCATGAGTGTATGCTATTCTATGTGCATGCTGGGCATTCCCAAACTCGGAAACCTCCATAAAGTTACCTAAGTGCAGGCCCTATTATGAATGACAAATTCTTGACTACGTCCAGTATGCCACCACATGGAACCATAAATTCTTGACTACCTCCACTATGTCTTTATAACACCGCGCCAAAAGCCAATTTTCTTTGAGAATGTTGCTATTACTCGTGTCTGATGTAGTAGTTCTTCAGTTGTGTGATGAGGCTGAACATTTTCTTTTCACATCTGCCTGCTGCTCTACGTTCTGATGATATAGAACGCTGGTTTATGGTGGCGGTAATAGGGGGATTTAGCAGGTCGAAAGTGTCTTGGCATCGGTGACATGCTGATAGTATGTGATTACTTGGCTAGAAGCTGCAGTTGTGATTGGTGGCCAGTGATTCAGGTGAGCCATTCCTATGGGGAAGTAGTAGCATGTGCATGACTTAGCAAGCTGCTGTTTGATGGATTTTATTCTCTGTATGTGCATAACTATTAATAAATAAAAAAATTTTAGGATTCAACCCTGTAAACCTCACATATAAACTTGAAGGTAATGTCACTAGGCATTATACGAACTATGTGCAATAATGTCATCATTTTACTTTATGTAATTTTGTTATATGTAATATATGCCCTTAATGATTTATAAATTCAGTTTAACGCTTGTTAAGTCGGTGGCAAGAAACTTTACACAACGTTAGAGTGGGACCTACCAGTAAAAACTGTTCTCTCAACTAGGATATTGTTGAGAACGATCAATATGTTCAATATGTTTCATTTGTATGCTAAATGACTATAGTTTTAACCTTTTCTTTTTTAATTTTTATAAATATTTGTTACACTAGATACCGTTATTTACTTATGTAAATACCACCATTTATTAATAAACATATTATGTGTTTTCAATTTTTACTCTTAATTAGATGTGTAAATAAGATGAGACAATTACCGAATAATTCGGGCTCGACTCGATGAAATCTTGTATGAGCTGAACGTGAGCTCGTTAGTCAAGCAAATTGAGCCGAGTTCAATAGTATTCGGTTTGAAATTTTTGCGAGTCTAAATGAGCTTTATTATTTTATATATATTTATACATATATAGTTATAATTTAGGTCTATATAATAATAATAATAATAATTCGTTTTTTGTTTTTAAGAACATATATGACAAAATGATTTGGAATTTTATAGCTATATATATATATATTTTGTTTTGAGCTTAAATGAACTTGAGCTAATCCAACTTTATACAAGCTCGAGCTCGTTTGAGCTTATATGAATCGAAATCTTCTTCTTCTTCTTCTTCTTCTTCTTCTTCTTCTTCTTCTTCTTCTTCTTCTTCTCTATAACGAGCCTTTGTCTATTTCAATAAATCGAGCTTGAGTTTAGCTGTTTAAGCTCAACCAAACTTGAGCCTGAGCTTGAACTTGCAAATTAATACACGAGTTGAGCTTGAGCTTGTTAGATTTGGGCTCAACTCGATTTGTTTACACACCCTACTATTAATGAAGTTTATAAATTCCAATATATATTTTCCAAAACAAGGGAATTAGTCGTGGTGAAGATAATTACAATTCTATGTCAACAATAAGAGCTAATTCAAGAGATATTTCAATCAAAAAAGACAAAATTGATTTTTGCAACAAGAAAATGGGTGGGAAAAATTATTTTGGGCTTTCTATTTCATTTATTGTTTTATCTCATATTTTAATTTGATGAATTTTTATGCTAAATGTATTTGATCTCTAATTAATTATTTGTATAAAAAAATATTTAATATATATGACATATATTTATTAAATGAAATAGGAGATGAAATAGAAAATCTTAACGGGAAGAGAGTATCATTCCAAACCTTTGAATTTTCGTATTAGACTCAAAACTTCCTTTTGTCGTAGAACTAGAAAAGCCAAATTTGAAAGTGAAATACTCTTTTTCATAAAGCTGTAATACTAATCTTGTAATAACGAAAAAATTCTAATCCATCCCATAAAATGAATACAAGTAGCATAAACGTCCCCCAAAATAGAATCTCAATCTTGATTTTTGCAAAATCTCACTCGATATAGCAACCTATCAAGTAAGATAGGAAAGTTCTTGCTAGTTTCTCACTTTCACAGTCAAAAGCTCGCTGCTTTTTAAGACAAAGTTGGAATCTCACTATTCTTCAAGAGCTATGCCTCCGTACGCGTGGAGGACAAATGTGTGAACCCCGTACGTTCATATCCTCAAAAACATATATATAATCATGCTCGTTTGGTTGGATTGAGAAATTATTACTCCAAGGACCACCTTTTTTAATCCGAATTAATTTTTTGATAATATTGCCAGAAAATTACATGTATAGGGGACATGGCATTGGTACTCGGAGCATTAATTTTCTATCCACGTGTCTCTCCCTCTTTTGTAGAGCTTCTTCACATGAGCACACACTAATTCATATGAATTAGTTTCACAATGGAGGATTTATTTATTTTTCTTTTGGCCTTTTCGGAAAATAAAACTACTTTTCTAGCTACACAATGGAGGATCAAGGCTATATAGTTGTAAATGGGTTATTATTTTGTCGCGTTCTACCAGCTCATCGACTCGAGAATTACTTTTAAATTTAAAGAGCGTAATTTAAAATTGTGATTTCAATAATATGCTCAAAAGAAATATTCAAAAAATACGTCCAGCATTTATAAAGTGCTCAATTTTTTTAGTTGTCAATTTATGTATTTTGAAAGAAAATTTCATCAAAAAATTGGACATTTCTTGACACCTTTATTTAACAGGGGGTTTTGCTGCATGATTTTCTTGGAAATATCTATCCACAAGCAATATTTTATCTTTTTCTTGTAGTTTATGAATTTCAATCATACGATACATTTTGAATAGATCAAAACTTATGTTCAGAAGAGTCTTTATAAGAAGGATCTAAACGCAAAAATAAGATTGAAATAGCCTAATGTATTCGACATATTTGTGAATTTAGAATTTAATATTTTTTTTAAATGATCAAAGATTAAAATTGGCAAAATGATTTCAAGAATTTCTTTATATGGCCAACTTAGTTTTATGGATGCTTAATGGGTCTACTTTCCCCAATTTTTCTTTTATAGAATTGACTAGATTTCTTCAAAGGTGGGTGAAAAATTCAAAAAATTCCAACTTTTGCACATGGAAAAGGAAAAGAAAGAAGAAATTTAAAAGAGTACTCTTCATGGGACCGACTAAGGCTCACAGCCCACACTGATCTCAAGAGGGAACCACATGGAGCTAGACCCTCGTGTCCTAGTTACCTGCTTACACCAAAACCTGCAGTTTTTATAACAGCTAAAAAAAGAGAAAAAAACTTTTAGTAATCCTATGCCAAAAAAAAAAAGAAAGAAGCAAAAAAAAAAAAAAAGCCCGCCCACGTTGTTGAAGCTCATCATTTGACGCTCATGTTGTGTTCGGGGGAATTCATTTTGCCTTGTTAATCTCAACCAAGCACCGCCGACTGCTAAACCGCCTCTATTTGTTGGTAAGTGAGCCAAAATATTAATCCAGCTGCAGCATTAATGTTTCATGATAAGCTCTAAATATCGTGCTTAATTCTTGAGCTAAGATATACCACATTGAAGGCGATGAGGATTTTAAAGTAAGTTACAAATTACTTGTCAGCATGGTTCGCATGAATGATTGCGGAGAACAGAATGGAGATTATCGTTTCAGTTTCATTGTAATGTCCTGAACGTTTTGCACATTTTGTAATTTAAAGCATTAATTATTTTTTTAAAAAAATTTAAAAATATTAAAACACATAAAAGTGTCTAATAATATTTATATTAGACAGTAATATAATTATATGCATTATAAATTGATTTAAATTTCATAAAGCTTTCTTATAACAGTGTTGAAGATAATGTTTTTGAAATAATTCATCCAATTATTCAACAATATAATGAAAGTGAATCTGATAGGAATAAAATTATAACATTACTAATAGCAAGTGTAGAATAATAAATTACAAAATTTTGTAACATCCTTTGGCACATTTTTGATGAAATATATTAATACAAAAATATTTTAGGAACTAATTGTAATGATTTTCAATTTTTGACATGTAAACAAATAGTTAAAACTTTTTCATCATTCTATATAAATTGTAATTTATTAAGGATTATATTTTTCTTAATATGATTTAACCTTTTGTTAAAATAAACAAAATAGAAGACATGTTATATATTAATTCTTTATATGTTCCTATTCTTTTGTAAATTGAAAATTCAAATTTACATATAACAAAAATAAAATATTTTAAAATAAAAATTTATTATATTTTAAATTAATATAGAACTATATATTTTGAAACTAGAATAAATATCTAACTGTAATTTATAAATGATCAAATAATATATAAAATTTATTAAAAAAGAAAGCAAAAGATTGTCTTCTTAAGCGGCTTCCTGCCTCCCCTATTTCCAAATTCCAAGCACCCCATTCCAATCTCACCATCCAACACCACCAAAACTTCCACCGAAACAACAGAACACTAGCGCCCGTTCTAGTTCCGAAAAGCCTATTACGGTTGATTTATCGGCATTCCAGCAAACCATGCATGTCAAGCGCAATCTTTAAAAATAAAATCTCTTACTCAAAACATCTTATAAGATGTTTGAGAGCTCATAAGACAGTAAAAAGTGTTTGGTAATTTTTTTTTTAAAAAGAGCTTATAAGCTTCTAAAATAATATGTTATGAGAGCTTATAAGCTCTTTTTAAAAAAGTAAGAAGCTCTTAACTTATTTTGAAGATTTTAACAAAGCTAACTTAATTTTGATCATGTTAGTTATAAAATTACTATTACTAATATCTTATAAAGCTTAAAAATCTTATTTTATCCAAATACTGTAAGAATTTATTTTTAAAAAAGATCTAATATCTTATAAACTCTAAAGACATCTTATAAGATGTAGAAGCTTATAATATCTTTTAGATAAACTTAGCCGAACACCCTCTTAATTCCTGCACTCATTACCTAGCTAACTCGAGAATTCATGTCAAATTTTGAGGTAAGAATTTTTATATAGCATCGAGATAAAACTTTAAAGAAGGAAAAGTATCACATGCAATAGTCAAGGTAAAGTTATAGAAAATCAGGTAATTGGACAAAATTTTAATTCTCAAACAAGTTAGAAGTAAACTTGAGACAAGATGTATGTCCGTTTGCATGCATGAATGAACCTTATATGTGAGCATATATATGTATAGGTATATATACTGCAACGCACACACAAATTTTGTATAAGTTTCAGGATATCGAGTTCAAAGGATTGCGAACAGACTTCAATCTTCCTATAATAGTACAGCTCTAATTATGTGTAAAGACAAATGTTTATGTTTTCAAATCTAAATCAGAAAGTATAAAATATATACCAAATGAACATCAAATTATCTTTTTATGTTCCTTAATACATGCAAATTAGATATATAATTTAAAGTACGTATCTGCTTAGTCAAACATACCTTATATGGTTTAGGACAGCTGGCTGCTTTTAGCTTAGTTCAAATATTAGAGCTAAAGCTGCAAGAATTAGGTAGAGTTACAGGGCAAAAGTTGAGTTGGGTCTCGGCAAAAAGCTGTTTGAAAGAATTAAGAACCAAATCTTTGCATAAATATACTAAACCAAATGGTTGAAAAAATTATAAGATTTCAGTCAAATGTCGAAAAAATAATAGTAGCAACTTTAGAAATCAAGTATGGGTATCCAAAGGGAGACTATTCAAGCTTAGCTGATGAAAGAATCTCTGACTCGGAGTTACTGACTGTTGTGCTGTTTAAGAATATGTTTTCCACCCCTCATGTTTTTCTCCTTTTTGTTCGTAGATTTTGAGTATAATAAGGAGGTAACAGCTCATAGTTGAAGAATAATTACTGTTGTCGATAGATAAAATATGTTTTCAATTGTTGAGCTTTAACTTCAAGTATGACTTCTTAGAGATTTTAGCTTGAGAAAAGTTATTTTGTAGGGTACTTGAGATTGGAAAAAGGAAATTGCCTCCATAATATTAAAAATACTCACACATTTTAAGATTTGTATCTTTTTTATTCGAGCTCGATCTGAATTGACATTTACTTAAATGAGAGTCGTCCGATTAAGACATGTGGCAAATTTCGACGTTATACTTTATAAAACAGTCGGTGTAAATTCACATCAATAGGATCATATAAATATTCATAAAAATATCCCCAATTATATGGTGATAAAAGCATATTCATGATTACTATTTTATTGCTTTTCTTATATTTTCATTTGACTACTGGACCTCATATTAATAGGTTTTGAATGGATTTTATTGGAAGGAATCCTGGAGACATTAACTTTTATATCTGTTTCAAATATGATTCTTTTCAATAATACTTATATTGTCTACCTAAATCATACAACTCAACGGAACGAGGAAATAATCTGACTTGGGATGGCCTCATGATGATCCTAACTCAGTTCACATCAAAATTTGATAGAATATGAAGCAGTAGCATGGCAGTATCTCATATTTCCTATCACCAAATAATAACAAATGCATTTATATATATATAAATATATACGTAATTTTTTCTTTCAATTTTTTAAACGGTACAATATTTATATAACAGGCATCAAATTAAACACCCTTGAATCTTGATCATCAAAACGACAGCCGACGCCTCGTGATTAACATCTGCAGTATGTTTAGCCAATGAAATCACATTCATTATTCAAACATGATATGATTTCTTCAGTACATATCTAATTATTTTCATTAATTATGTCATTAGTTTAATCCTTTGAGTTCTCCTAAGTCCTGTTTGCAGCCAGAGCCTTATTTAAAAAATATTTCAAATGGACTAGCTAGCAACTTGTCTGAACCCTACCTTTGACTCTTGTCTGAACTCTATAAAAGCCCACATTGCATTTCCTAGGCTCCTCTCTTCATTCGAAGGAAAAAAAAATAGAAAAATTTGAAGGCATTTTTCAAGAAGATCTCTCAAATGGCATCTGGAAGTTATTCAGGATTACTAATGTCTGTTATAGTCATTTTGCTTGCTCTGGAGTACTCTACTGCAAATGTTCATCATCAAGGTACATTATTCATTACAAGGTTTTTCCCAAGTTTCTTACAACTTAGCAGAGTTTCAACATATCCGAGATAAAAAATTTCTAACTCTTTTTGTTTTTCTGTGTTTTCTACAGGAAATATTGGAAAACAGGGAAAAGATGTGTCTCTTTACAGGGTAATAACTCTATATATGTGTAATGATTTTCTTGTCCTCACTACAAAATTAAAGAATTAGGATATCAGCTACGATCAATACGTAACTGATGCAAAAGTTTTAAAATTTTAATTACGAAATTGATTTAGTCAAATTCGAAGTAGAATGCATTCATAGCTAATTTTCGTTACGATCAACTTGTAACTGATAATTATTCTTTTTATTTTATATATATATATTAATTTTTTATGAATACTAAATATCTAATCTGTTGCGCTTACAACAAATATTGTTACAAATTGATAGCTAATAATATTTGTTACGTAGCAAATTTAAAAATTAAATTTGCTACAAAAATTTGTAGCCAAAATTGCAAAATTAATTTTACATCATTTTTTCCACTGCAGATGCTTAATTTTTTTAGTAGTGTCGTTTCTTGATTATGGTAATAATTATTAAGTAAAATGAAAACAGGAGGGTTTTGATGCTACTATTGATGCTGAAGGAAGAAAACCTCTTGTGGGAAGAAAAATGTTGCAAGGGCTGGATGAAAAGCCATTCGGTAAAAGCTGCATTTCCCTAGAAATGATTTTTACGAGCAAAGAAGGCAGAAGAAGATCAACTTATACAACTTTTTTGTACTTTGGTGCAGGCAAAAATAGACCAGCCACTCTTGAGAAGTCTTTCCAGGAACCAGAAACAGATAGTGATCGCAGTATTAAGAGAAACGACGAATCAAAGGCGTTTCTTGAGGCAGCTGCTGCTGAGGTTGCGAATCTGATGGGGAAGGACTACAAGGGGCCGGACCGGCCCAGACGGAAGCCACCGATCAACAATCATGAGCCTAAAGATTAAGTACACATTTCATGAATGATATTAATGTAATCTATTAACATAGGTTTTTAATGACTTCACAATTTTGCCAGCGAGTGAAGTCAAAATATATAATACCAGTTTAGTGTGTTTGGTAATTAGCATATAATATAGTGTTAAGAAGTATAGGAGTTTTTGTTCTTTATCTCCATCTTAGCATCATCAAGAATGTAGGGACTTGTTAGTATTGTACATTATACAATACACTTGCTTTCTGTAAGTGTTTTTTTAAGGTTGATGAAATTAGATCTAATTTAGTATAAAGTTTTAAATGCTTTGGATATGGAATGATCCTTTGTTTTTTTTAGACTGATCCGACTATTACTCTTTCCTTGTGCCCATTTCAGTTTAGAAAAATTTTGATTCCAGCATATGTATTGGGATCAAGTTAATAATACTTAAATGTTATTATTTTTTCTTTTTTTTAAAAAAAAATAAACTTATTTCTATATATGCCAAACCATTCTCTTACTTTATGATACCAATAGGAGAAACAAATAAAAAAATAAATCTATTAAAAAAAGAAGAAGATAGGAATTAAAACCATCTATAGGTTTCAAGACTTGGGGCCTTGGGCTATCTTAGTTATCTCCTCAGAAAACAATCTTTTATGTATCTTTTCATATTTCCTTGCATTTCAGCTAGGCATATGATGTCCTTTATTATTCAACATATAACCACACAATTAGAGACCCAGAAAGGGAAAAAAAAATGAAAATGGGTAAATAGTGAAAATAAAACATATTCCTCCAGAAGAGGGATACAAGAAAAATTAATAGGCCTAGCTCAACTTTTTCTAAAAAATAATATTCTTCAAGCTTGTGACACCAGCTCTTTAATATTTTTGGGGATGCAAACAGAGGAACCATTGAAACAACCGTAGGCTATTGCCCTATAAACAGTTTCAGTAAGATGATAACCATCCCAGAAGTAGTGTTTCCCCGGCTGCCGGCACGCCAGCGCCCCAAGCTCCGGTATGCAAGGGGACGTCCCGTTAAACCATGTCACACAGCACGGGTTGCTTGAATCTCTCATACCTAACAACCATATCACCAAAAAAGAAATGTCAAATATTACTTCGTATTCATGCATGAATCGACTAATTTATGGAAAATGGTTACCGTATTTAGATGGATTTAAGATTGCATCGTGGGCGAGGGGGTAAGCCTGGCCGAGAATAAAGGCTGAGCCTTGAAGAGTAGATGTCAAATTATGAAGCATTGGGGGGAGCTCGCCATTGAATAAGAGTATCAACTGATTAATCTTCTCAACGCAGCGTCCGCTGTGTTTGTATTGCCTTGTGATGGAGGGGATACACCCAATGGGGCCTATCCCGAAGGTTATCACTTTTCTTGCTCCCAATTGGTACAATCTCTGCTTTCGTATGTACAAAATTACAAACACACATATATGTTCAGCATATATATGTTTAACTCAATTGAAGATGTATTTATTTACTTTATAAGTTCTAATATTACGTATATTAAATAAACTTGAAAGATTGATCTTTTGAAAAAAAATTGAACTTTGGGCTCTCTTAATTTGATTAGGAAATATATTTTCTCAATAACCATAGCTCATCGACCAAGATTGGCGCATCGATCTCGCAAAATATTATCCTATCGACGCATATTAGTATATAGAATGGAAATTCACACAGTGAGAAAGAGAAGACAGTTTCTCTATTGAACCAAACCCTCGATTACCCTTGATGTGGGACGGGACGAGCTATCATCAAAATAGTTGACTTATTTATGTATTAATATATAATGACTCAAGAAAATCATTTACGCTTCACTAGCTAGGTTAACTCCTATTAATATTTGTGGACCAAAAAAGAAAATCATTGCACTACAAAGGTTTTAATCTATTCGTAATTTAGCACAATTTTGTTTTAAGCTGTTCTTTCTTTATGAGGTGCAGAGTCGTCCACATGAAGTAAAAGGAAAAGGTATAGGTTGGATCAACAAAAGAGAGACAACGATATCGTATAAAATTCATCGAGTTGGCGAGAAAAGTCGAATTTATCAAATAGCATATATAGCACCTGACATGTCAAGTTGCAAGCATAGCAAGTTAGGTATGAGCTTCCTTTTCACTACCAAAATCAACAGTTGGCTTAATGTTAATAAAAGTTGAGGTTGGCACTCGGCAGTCCCTAGTCATAGATAGCTATGTGCATGTGATCTATTCAACATTATTACAAAGCTTGCCAAATATTTCTTGGTTTTGTAATGAAGGATAGTAATTACCTGTAATTGTTGGGACAGACGACTTATGAGAAGTTTGGCAAAAGACTGAGGGTTGTAACGTTTGCTCATGTCGAACTGCTGTCTGAGGAGATAATTGATGAGGTAGTCGTTGCTGCCAATTGATATCAAAAATATTGATTTGGACAAATAATTCAATCGTCCAATAGAGTTTTGATACTTCTTTGGCAATTCTTCTTCCACTATTTTCTCGAACAAATCAACTTGCTCCGCCAAGCTCAGGCATTTCCCCTGAGACAACCTCAATCAATTCAATTCATGTGAACATATACGGCGTTTTCAAGCAAAATAGGTACAATTTTAGAACGTGCATGTCTGAGGAAATTTATAAACTACCAAAAATATCTCGTAATATATCATAGAATTTTGAAAGTAAGAAGTTCGTAATTTATTTTTAATATTTTAAGAATTTAATTACAAAATTGATGACATTACCAGCATGTTATAAACTATAAATTTTTATTATTTCTAAAAAATTTATTAAAATTTGACATATTATAAATTTCAAAAACATCTTTTATGTGCAAGCATTCTCTTAATCAGTCAAGAACCGTACCAATGGGATTCCAGTCTCGGGAAGAATCCCACACGATCCTGATGCAAAATTCAGCCCTGTCAACTGTTCTAACCGTCGTAAACTCAAGTATGGCGGAGAATAAGGCAATCCGAGAAACTCAGCTGCCAGAAACAAATAAGAAATTCAGACAGAACCCCTCATTTCTTTTAATGAATAGATAAAGAAAGAAAAAGAATATGTTAAGACAACCTATGAAATCCGCGGTAGTTCTTCCATTAGTGAATCTTCCCGTCGGCCCTCCATGAAAATCAATGCCGTAAGGTGAATAATTTGCTTTTGCCAGAGTTGGCAAGAAATTGTTATTTCCGCTGTCCAATAAAGAATCACCAAAAACATACAATGCTGGTGCAGAAGGAGAATTCTCTGAGTTTCCTATGGCAATCTGCAGCAGCAGATTCAGCAGTAGAATGATCAATTTGTTCATTTTTCTTGTGAAAAAGAGAAACGGGAATGCAGAATGACTGTTTGGAGACTAAAAAGAGCAGAAATTGAGGATATCTATACTATTATATATAGCACAGTTTTGTACTTGTCTAATCGTGCAATTTTGGTTCTAATTGTGTAATTTTTGCCAAATATCAAATTCTTAGAATTTTGAGTATTTTAATTCAATTAAAAAAATTATTAGTTGTTAATTATTATCTTCAACCGATATGATTATATCTTATCTCTAATTTTCTTTTATTCAAAATTCAAAATATATTTGATAAAATTTTATATATAATCTTTATTTGGTAGAGGATTTAATACTATCTATATGGTATTATATATATTCATGAGATAATATCAAAGATGTTTATATGTATTAAAACTTTTAAACTTTATATACCTAATACAATTTAAAAAATGAAAACACATTCAAGTCTCAAATAACTCTCATTCAATATTCCAATTTCACATCTTGAAAAAGAGAAATTACTAAGTATCTTCATAAGAACTTTTCTATGTAAGTAAAGAAAAAGATATTGCTATTTAGTTATATTCTTCTGTTAATTTTGTTGTTCATATTTTAATTATATGTTTTGTTCGTTATATAAATTTGATTGACTTTAGGTATTGATGTAATTCATGTGAAGGATAAAGGGATTAGGCATGATACGTATGACTAGGACAAATAGTAGGTTATTGTGTATCATATCTAATGTTTGTTTGCGTATTTTAAATAAATTAATATCTAACTTTGATTGCTTGCTTGGCATGATTATCTCATTTGATAAACAGTAATTTATTTTTAACTTAGGTTGGAAAATATATCACATTCCAAGGGTTTGATACACAAGCCAAGTTTGGCCTTAAATGCATGTCGGGCCCTACCTATATCAAGAGCTTCTAAAAATGAACCAAACATTGAATTGAGTTGGATAGTATATCTATCATACAATATCAAAGCAAACAAACAAATCCTAAAGGCTTGTTTGCTTTGGCATATAGGATTAGACAAGATTCATATACTAATGATATATAAGCTAGAAATGGTATCCAATACCATGTAATCTATTGTTTGCTTTGATTTTAGAAATTGGTGATATCCTACACTTGACATTATATACTATTTGGTTGGCAAAATTATTCAATATGATTACACTTTATAATGTCCAAAATGTTCTAACTTCTAAGAAGATAAATTCCAAAATAATGGTTAGGGTTTTCATATAAAGGGTAAGAATGATTTTTTCATTCCTTATCATATCAAATTTAAAAGGATAGAAAATGGATCAAGCCAAGATAGCCTGATCCATAAACCAGCTTGGCCCATGATACCATATCGGGCCGCAAAGGTATCATGGGTCATAAAAATGTGAAGCAAATAGAAGATAAGGCTTGAAAATATATCTATCATGTCTTATCATGTGAAATAAACAAGCCCTAAGAGTATTAAGAAAAATATTGAATATTTGCGATTGGTTTACATCAAAATCACAAGGTTTGTTCTTTTTGATCCTTAGAACTTACTTTAAGCATACTTTATTATTAATTTATTTGAAAAAAATATGAATTTTTTGTGTATATTTTATATCAATTTAATTATAAATATAAATAATTACTTTAATTAATATTATAACTAGCATGTGCTCGACATGATGCACCAAAAATTTAAAATAATTTATTTTATAATAATGTTTATTTTATTTCATGTGATTAAAACATGAATTGTAATTATTTTTAATATTTAATGAAAGAAAATCTATTACTAAGTAAATAAAATAATATAAATATTTCAACTAAAAATACTATACTTGAAGATATTTTATACTTAAATAAGTTATAGAATATCAAGAATTATTAACTCTAAGTTTATATAGAAATTTATAAAATGATAAAATTTAAAAAATAAATAAAAGAATCAAGAAAATAAAAATAGTGCAGAATATTTTACTAAATACGCTTTTTAAATTAGATATATTTATATATATATATACTTATATATTGATATGATAAATAAGAAAATAATTTTTTTTAAATATAAAGCTTTTCTGTATGATTTTTTAATAATTTGAAAGTTATAGTTACATTTTCATAATATTTGAGAATTTTAAATATTAAATATTTTTTGTTAGAGTAAATATATAACTTCTTTATACTTTATCTATGAAAATAACTTACATTAGGTTATCAATTATTCGACAACTAACTCAATAAGTAGTTTGTGACTTACAATTTTTATAAGCTAAAAAATCTCTTAATATTCCATATAACTCTGATAAGTCAAATTTATTTATTTTTATTTATATATGTAATTATTTTATTATTTTTGAAATTACCAATTAACATATATTATGTACATGAATAAAATAATAAGTAAATTTATAATATTCAATTTAAAATAAAATATCAATCTTTTATAAGTATATAAAAGTATACGAATAATTAAATGGTTACTTACTTTCAGTCAAACTTTTTCTTTTCTTTTTTTTATCTCATATCAGTAATCCATGTCAAAGTATTTTTATAAATAATTATAAGCATAAATATTAAAATATATGTACGCTATATAATTATACAATAGAGTAATTAAATATATTAAAAAATATAAAAATTGATATCATTTGCTATTTAAATGGTTATTTATCAAACTTTTAAAAAATTTCAACTATGCCAACTATATATATGTCCCATATAAAAGAATTTATTTCAAATAATTGAAAATGAGTTCTCTATTATTATATTGCCAAAAAACTAAAATAATTAAATTAATAATCTAGAAACAAAGTTCAAAGTTTATAGTTGTTATAGGAAATAACTGTTTATATTTTAAACAAATTATTCAATGAAATTATTATATACTATATATAGTTTTATCTAAAATTATTTTATATATCTAAAAAATATTATTGTAAAAATAATTAAATTTTAAGTACTTTGATAAGTTGAGGACTTATAATGTATAATTATTCATTTCTCAAACTCCTAACTCTTTAACAAAGAAGTGATTATTTGTTATTTTACACAAATATTTATTTATCTCTTTCATAAGCAACAAATAAGTTGTAAAATATTTTAAATAAGTCACGATATTAAGATATAATTATGATTGTTAAGTATTTTAATTTTACTTCAAAAGTATATTTAATATAAATTATGTAAAAGTTATATATATATATATATATATTTAAATTCTAAGTTGTCTAGATAATAATTTTTTAATTAAGAAATAAAAGATTTATTTGGTCAAATGATTGAATATTTTTTATTTATTTAATAATTTTTTGGTTAGAAATAATTGAATATTGTATTACTTCAACTAAAATTAAAGTGATTATAGCTATATAAATATAAAAGAATTTATTATGTATGAAAAAATTGTTGTTGTTTTGAAATAACTTAGTTATCAACTATTTTTTTGGATAAATTTTAAGTTTTTTTAGATAGAAATGTATGATTAAATTAAAAAATTCTATCTCTTTAAATGAAAAAATAAGTTAATATTTATTAGAGCTCATATTTATTAGATAATTTCATTACTTCGTATATCCATTTAATTATTGATTGTTAATATTATCAAAGTGAATATAAATTACTAAATATGAAATATATCAATTATGAAAAAGTATTTACTTAGCAGTGAAATTTTGATTTTTAGTTGTATATACATAATTTTTTTATAAATAATTTATTTATTGAAGAGAAATGAAATAATTTTCTTATAAAAATATTATAATAAGTAAAGATCCAACCAATCGAAATAAATTTATCAAAACACATGATATTATATAAAAAATGAAAAAAAAAAAATCTTTCTTATATGCATATAATTAGAAATGGGTATATCAAGTGCTAATAAATTTAATGAATATTTTACAAAAAAATATATGGCATTTCTTCATTCATTTGATAAGAAAATTAAAATAATTTCAACAACTTAATAAAATTATAATATTTTTAAACATTTCATTTCATTTCATTACATTATTCGAGGTACATTACTCAAATATGAAGTATATATAATTTTTTTTAATTAGATAAATCGAGATAGATGCAACTAAAATATAAAATAAAAATTCAATATTAAAGATAAATTCTTATATGAACATACATAAATGTTTGAAAGCAATATTAAAAATAGATACATAAAATATAATTAATTGAAATAGAAAGTACTACATGCTGATGTTTTTAAATAATATAAAAATTACAATCCTAAGTTGGCCATAAGAACTTTAATTTTAAATAAATATAGAGAAAATAATAAAGTAATAACATTGATAAAATATTAAATATATTAGAAAAGTATCTAATTAATTTAAAATAAAAACAAAACAAAAATAATATAAAAATATATTATCAAAAAATAATAAAAATTTTCTATGAAATGAACTTTAAATTAATTAAAAAGAAAAAAATATTATTATATTATGCTAATTGGGGAAAGAGGTCCTACAAGTAAAAATATAAAATTGTACTACAAATAATGTGGAAATAAAACATAAAAAATAATAATTGTGGAATAGCAAAATTTACATATAAAACAAATAAAATATTTATCTACTAATCTTGTGATAAATTAAATTTATAGGATATAATTTTGTGATAAAAGTACTTGATGTGGTGTTTATAAAATATTTTTTAAAATTATAAGCTTATTTAGTAAGATAAAAATGTAATAATAGATATTAATTATCTTATAACATAGAAATCTATGTTGCAATTTTGGATAAACACAACATGATATTTTAGTTATAATAGATAAGCTTACCGTATTTAAAATAAAATATAAAAGCAAATAAATAACCAATAAAAAAATTCAATTAAATTAAAATACTCAAAATTCTAAGAGTTTGCCATTTGGTCAAAATTGCAAAATTAGAATCAAAATTGCATAATTACGGATCCCACATCGTTGTACTATATATAATAGTGTCTATATATATATATATATATATATATGTAACAGAAATTGCAGATTTGAGAAGCCAAAACTAAGTACAAAAAAATTTTGTTACTTTTTCTTTCTTTTTCGCGTGTGGAAAAGATCCTTTAATACTAGCGTAGATATGGTTGTGAAAATCTCAATTTTGTAATCTTATTATATTTTTTAAATCAAGTGATTTCATGCTACACCATTTATTTTATTTTTATATGAATGATGAGGTGGACAAGTTTTCGTTTCTCCACATTGTATGCGGACATAATTTCATATTTGATTTTCAACTTTAGATTTCAATTAAGCTTGAAGTATTTGTTAAGTAGTTTATCGTTTACATGTATATAGTAGGATTTTTGTCCCTGTAATTTAATTTGCTTATTTTGTAATTTCGTCCTATAACTTGTAAAAATATAATTGTAATAATTTATACATTAAAAATTTGTCATATTTTGCTCGATTTTTACCGAAGCTTCAAAAACTGATCAGAAAATAGTTTGCGCTGCCCACCTTACTGAAAAAGGAACTAATTCATCCTAAATGTCTGTCATTCACATGAAAATGTTGAAGTGGGTCCAATTTTCTGCTTATACTTTGTTGGTACGTTAATTTTGCCTTGTTAGCATGCTAACTCAATTTTTCTTGTGAGTATTTAGAACTCCAGTGAAAATAAGCTAAATGTGATAAAAAATAAAAAATAAATTATACGTAGGACTAAAATTATAATTTTATAAATTATAAGATGAAATTGAAAAGTGGATAAAATTACAAGATGAAAAATATAATTATTCCTATTTTAGTAACAAAATTCTTGCCTCTCTTTATCCCAAATAAATGCTTTTTATAATCTCTCTTAATTATGTAAATAAGTGAAACTTATTTCAATTATTTGCATTAATAATCATATTATATTATTTAAATTAGATTCATCTAATGTTCTATATATTTTGTTTATATATATAATGAGGTGGACAACTTCTAGTCTCTCCATCTTGGCAATTAGACATAATTTTATATTTGATTTTCAGTTTTAGATATCATGATTTAAAATTAAAGCATTTATTAGTAATTATCTATCGTAATATTTCAATAACAAGTTAAATTTTCTTCTCTCTTTCCTTTTCCATAATTAAAATTTACATTTTGCAATCCCTCCAATCATGTAAATAAGTCTATTTTAATACATATGACAATCTGACGTGGCATATTAATACAGATGGGCAACTAATGTGATGGAGACGGACCACATGGGATTGATGACGTGGCATCTAATGACAAACAATGCAAAAATCCTCTCAACTTAGAGCTCGATGGGACGATTGAAGCATACCGATCTTCAGTCAATTCCTGGTCAGTTTCCCGCTAAATGGACTGAAAGTATGTACATTTGACCTCAATATGCTGAAATTTGATATGTAGTTGACTTTATTTGTAAGTTAAAACATATTAACATCCTTTTTAGTATAGGAGACAAAAGTTAAGGGACTAAATTTATAATTTTTCCAAATATTAATCCAGTTGCATTGATGTTTCATGATAAGCTCTGCATATTGTGCTTAGTTCTGGATGCTACACCTAATGATGTAATATGGGGGTTAGATAAATAAAATTGCATATTAAACCAAAAAAAAAAAATTTTGATGATACACGGAACGAAAGTTTTGAAATAATTTATAAGTTATCTTTCAAAGTGTATTTTTAAGAATAGAATTTCTCAACAATGCGTGTTGGTGAAATAATATTCCATAAAATTGATATACGTACAGCAACAGATTTACACATCTCTTGTTCAAACGATGGTTACATGTCTCTTCACAAGTCTCAATTATATAAGAGCTATATGATAAACTTCACTAAAAGCTCAAAAAATCATCCATATAATTACATTTTAGGCGTCCTTAGTTAATTAACATATGGCCGCACAATTAGATATCCCAAGAAATTAAAAAAAAAAGAAAATGAAGAAGAAGAAAGAAAAAAGATGTGTAAATGGTGAACATAGAAACATTAATCCTCCATAAGAATTAAAAATCCGTATGGGAGATACAAGAAAATTTGATAAAACTAGCTAGCTAATTAACTTTTTCTATGGAATAATATTGTTCAAGCTTGTGACACCAGCTCTTTGATGTTCTTAGGGATGCAAACAGAGGAACCATTGAAACAACTGGAAGCTATTGTCCTATATACAGTATCAGTAAGATGATATCCATCCCAGAAGTAGTGTTTTCCCGGCTGTCGGCACGCCAACGCCCCAAGCTCCGGGATGCAAGCCGACCTCCCATTAAACCACGCCACACAGCACGGGTTGCTTGAGTCACTCAAACCTACAAGTAACACAAGAAAAAAGAAAAAGGTTAAAAAAAAAAAAAAAACTACAAAAATGTGATATTAGCAACCCCCACCAAAAAAAAAAAAAAAAAAAAAATAGTGATAGTCAGAAAATTATCAATAAAATAAATATTAAGTGACAATTATTTTTATTATGTCACTGATTATAGCACTTCTTAAGTGACGCTATATAATTTTTATTTTATTGCTATATAAATAATTACAGTGACAAGAGAAATAGTGTTTTAAATTGATGTTGCTAACAATTAGTGAATGTATATATAAATTACCATTAGAATTTATGACAAAAAAATTTCATCATCATTAGATTGCTACTATATATAATATACATATGTGTTGTTGACCATAGATACTGCAATTTAAATACAGTTTAAATCTTGTTACCATTAAACATATATATAAATAAAATAAAAAAATTTATCATTTAATATAAACAATTAGTGACAATTTTTGTAGGGTCACTTGTTATTTTGTCATCCATTTTTCTTTTTCTTAGTAGTGAAATGAAACACGCATGGTGGTACTTCACGCTCTTGCATAAATCGAAAAATTGATTGGAAAATGGAGTTACCATATTTAGATGGATTGATGATTGCATCATAGCCGAGGGGGTAAGCGTCGCCGAGAATAAAGGCTGAGCCTTGAAGAGTGGATGTTAAATTCTGAAGCATTAGGGCGAGCTCGTTGTTGAAGATGAGTGCGAGCTGGTTAATCTCCTCGACGCATCGCCCACTGTGTTTGTATTGCCTTGTGCTGGAGGGGATGCATCCAATGGGTCCTATCTCGAAACTTACCAGTTTTCTTGCTCCCAATTGGTATAATCTCTACTCTCATGTATGTATACAAAATTAATTAGAGACACATGCATGTATCTAGTATTTATTTGATTGAAGATGTGTTTTGAGTGAGTTTATATGAGGATATATATATATATATATATGTATGTATGTATATATGTACGTGTGTGTGTTTTAGATGATTTTTTGGAGCTTTTGATATGATGGTCTATCTTGACAAAAAATTGTCACTTTTCTTTATAGGTTATAACATATGGTGTAAATTGGGCAAACCTGAAAGAACTTAAAAAAAATTGAAGTTTGGGTGCTCTTAATTTGGCTTGGAAAGAGCTCACAAGTTCCTAATTTTTTATTTTTTTTTTAATAACAGTTATGCTGGCCTTCCAAACTATGATCCATCAACTAGCCATCGATTTTAGGAGGTATTATAGCACGTAATTGAGGGTTTATTTTAGAAATATATATATTTTTATTTATATACATGGATGTTAGGGGTTTAATAGATTCAAACTCCTAACTTTACGCTATATGTGTGAGACTTATGTCAGTGGATTGAATGGCCATTGATTTGTTCTAGAAATATGTATCACAAGATGAGGAAGGAATGATAACTTATGTAGTGGACCAAGCTATCAACTATCCTGATGTAGGATGTCATATAAGCCAACATGAATTTTTTATAAATAGTCCTCCCACTCAAAATAGAAATGCAAATAGTTTTACGGTCCCGTTTAAAATTGTATATTATTATTTATATACAGTCTTATTTTTTTCTATTACCTGATTCTAATTTAAACATCAACAAATTTTAACTAAAGTCCACTGCAATAAATTTAACGTATGCTCTTATAATTAGGTCATAGAGCCCGATCTCTCAAATCATAATCTTGAACCCAACCACAAGTTTCCAGTTTGACCCAAAATAAAGTTGGCTTTACCCGGACCCGCATTAACTCCACTAATGCTGCTTCTTTTTCTCTCTGTTTTTGTGCTATTTAGCATATATTTGCAAGGGAATATATATATATATATATATATATATTACCTGAAGTTGTTCGGAAAGATTACTGATGAGAAGTTTGGCAAAAGACTGAGGGTTGTAACGTTTGCTCGTGTCATACAGCTGTGGAAAGAGATAGTTGCCGATGTAGTCATTGCTGCCAATTGAGACCAAAAAAACTGATTTCGACAAATAATTCGACAGCTCATCATAGTTCTGATACTGCTTCGGCAGTTGTTCTTCCACTACTTTCTTAAAAAAATCAACTTGCTCCGCCAAACTCAGGCATTTCCCCTGATCAGACAACATGAGTCAGCACGTCAATTACTCCAGTCGATGTGGAACCTAACATAGTTCTAATCAGTCAAGAATCGTACCAGATCATTTCCAGTCTCGGGAAGAATCCCACACGATGCTGACGCAAAATTCAAGCCCGTCGACTGCTCTGGTCCACGCAAACTCAAGTATGGTGGAGAATAAGGCAATCCAAGAAACTCAGCTGACAAAGACAAACAAGAAATTTAGACACAATTCCTCATATTTTTTTACGAATAGGAAAAGAAAGAAGAAGAAATCTCAAGGCAACCTATGAAATCCGCGGTAGTTCTTCCATTGGTGAATCTTCCTGTCGGCCCTCCGTCAAAATCTACGCCGTAAGGTGAATAATTTGCTTTTGCCAGAGTCGGTAAGAAATTGTTATTTCCGCTGTCGAATAAAGAATCACCTAAAACGTATAATGCTGGCGCAGAAGGAGAATTCTCTGAGTTTCCTATGGCAATTTGCAGCAGAAAATTCAGCAGCAAGATTGGCAGTTTGTTCATTTTTCCTTGTGAAAGAGAAACGGAAATGGCATGCAGAAAGACTGTTGGGAGAGAGGGCATTTGCATGAAGAAAAGGAGCAGAAATTGAGGATATTTGTGTAACAGAAATCCAAGAAATTGAAAAACAATACAAAGTTTGTTAGTTTTCTTTCATTTTCGTGTGTGAATACTGAATGGCATAGATCGTAATTGTCGACATCATTTAATTTTTGTGTGAATAATGAGGTGGACAGGTTCTCTTTTCTCCACGTCCCGTGTAGACACAATTTCATATTTCGTTTTCAATTTTAGATTTCGATTGAATTTAAACTATTTGTTAAATATTCAAAATGGAGTCATTTCATGATACATCTTTATTTATAATAGTAATTTGACAAATTTGACTTATGTGCTAAAAATTTTATAATCAATTTATATAATAATAATTTTTATTTATTTTTTATATAATTTTAATATATTTATTTAATTTTTTCATAAATAAAAATTTAAAAACTATGATAAAATGATAATTGTAAATATAAAATGGGTGAGATATAAGTTATAGTTATTGTAAAATATTTGGTTATTAGAATTAAAAGAAAGAGTGCAAATATTTTAAACAAATCATTGGATGTGGGCATGTTCTCGTTCCTCTAAATAGCACACAAACATAATTTCATGTTTTATTTTCAGCTTCGGATTTCAATTAAGTTTGAAGTATTTTTAAGTAGTATAGTTTAAAGGTATATTTTTTTTTTTTTAAAAAAAATCTTTCATTTCCTTCTCTTTCCCTGTAAATACTTTTTATAATTTCTCTTAATTATGTAAATAAATAATACATTTATTCTAATTATTTTGTATTACAGAATCATATTATATTGTTTAAACTAGAGTCTCTAATATATTATAATTTAAAATATGTATATTTTTATTCTATTTTTATTTCTTCTCATTTACTTTTTAAAATTTATCTATCGTACGGGCCACATATATTGTAATAAGGATGGGCAGAGATCATGATTGTATTCTTGATCAGATATTATTTCTATATATATACCCAACTTAAGATGGAAATTTTGACAACTTGTTTTGTGTTTAATTATTTCTTTCACACATTTTCATTATTTCATTTTATATGTTATGTTACAAAACATCAAATGTATAAAATATTTTTTAAATAAATATTCGAGTGAATTTTAAGTTCTCCATAAAGTATCTTATAATATGATTGAGAGTTTATAAATACCATAAAGTTGTGTTTGGTAAAATTTTCAAGAAATGAAAATATAAACTCCTAAAATAGAATATTAAATCATATAAACTCTTTAAAAATAAAAATAAAGAGTGCGCACCTAAATTACTAATTTGAGATCATTACTATTAATTATCATATTGTCATTACTAACATTTTATAAATTTTAATATATATATTATCTATAGTCCGTTTGGTTTTATTTTCAAAGGCTATTTTCATTTCCAGTCATTTTTAAAAGTTGAAAAGTTAGTTATAAAATGAAAATAGAAAATGAGACGTATTTGGATGAAATGTTGAAAAGTAATGATTATAATAGGTTGTATGATTAAAAAGTAGGTTAATTTATATTTTTTATGTTTAAAAAGATTTATTTTTTAAAATATATGTATATTTTATTAATTTAAAAATGATAGTGGGTAACTTTATGTCAAATCAAATTTGAATTTGACTTATGTGTAATAGGATAATATGATAGGTTTAGAAATGGATTTTGGAGAGAAAATATGTACTTTTTCTAAAAAAAGTTGTGAGAAAATGTTTGTTTTCAATTTCTATTCCCACAAGAAAATGAAAATGGGGCTTAGAAATGAAACCAAACACCTTGTAAATATTTCAAGGACTTATTTTTAAAATAAAATTTAATATTTTATAAATTCAAAAAATATTTTATAAAATATAAGATAGCTTTTAATATCTTTTAAATAAGTTTAGCCAAACGCCTTCTGAATTGTGAATCATCTATAGTCGGCATATATTTATTAAATAAAACACACAATAAATATAAATTACAATAGACAAATTCAAATAGGTTTGAACACAATTTCTTTCTTGAAGCTTCATTGTGTAATCGGAATATATCAGCAGTGTGAATTGGTCCAGATTAAGTAATTACAGCTCAATTATAACAGATTTTATATTGACAGTCGCGATTCATGAAGCTGAGTGCTGATTAAATAATTATAAAAATAATAATAAATAATTAAAATTTCACCTGAATAAATTGGAATTATCAGTCGTGAGAACTCGTGCGGTTTAAATAAGTATCAGCTTGATTAGTACAGATTTAGTTTTGGGTGATGATTGCTGAAGCCTAGTATTGCTGATTAAATAAATAATAATTGTTATAATACGGTAATAAAAAGCAATTAATTAAAATTCAACTGATTTAATTAGACCGAATGAAGTATATAAGTCCTTATCTTTTGGAACTGAGATCTAAATTATGGCATACGTCGAACAATGTGACTGGTGGAATTAGGGCGGTAAACGAGCCGAGCGTGAACCAAGCTTAGCAAAAATTTTAAGCTCAAATTCAACTCGTTTTAAAACACACGAGCTTGAGCTAGAGATTGAACTCAAGCTCGAGCTCATCGAACTCCAAATTTTAGGCTCAATCTTGAATTCGTTGATAAATATTAAGCTCAAGCTCAAGCTCATAAGACATCGAGCTTGAGCCAAGCTCGAGCTCATCCAATATCTTCCACACTCAACGAGCAAACTTGAATTCGAGCTATCGAGCTCAATTTAGTTATCACTCTTTCCTGTGAAACTCTCGAGAAATACTATCTATTAACAAATCCAACAGCATGATCAATTTTTCTAAGAGTCAATTATTTTTTTATAATTTTCAATTAAGATTATTGTTTTAACTTTTGAAGTTTGAACATTAAAATATAGAAATAAATTTGTTAAGATAATGAAGAATTTCAATTTCATACTTACATTATTAAATTTGAAAAACATGCAATAATCATATATAATATATTATACAATAAAATTTTATTATATAATTATATATTTTTATAAAATTGTTTGAATTAGAAATTTTATATTTTTCTTCAAATATATCATGCTATTTATTTGTAGTATTATACAAATTATAAATTAATATCTTATAAATTATTATTTATTAATAAGTAATATATAAGCGAGTAATGGAATTACAATTTAAAAATTAACTCAACATGTGGCACATATTTTTTAAATTATTATTTTTATATATTATTTAATATATCTATATATATATATATTATTTTAAAAAATATTAGGGCTCGTGAGCTTTTGAACGATCATCTTAAAACTCAAGTTTGGCTCAATTCCAAACTCAAGTTCAAATAATTTCGAGCTCGAATTGAGCTTTTTCAGATTGAGTTGAACCGACTCGACTCAACTTATCTTCTTAGGTGGAATCCCATACCCATTTCCACATGCATAACGTGCAAAATTAATGCACCAATTATTTCACAATAAATGTTGAGAATTGAAATCACAAGCAGTGTGTTCCACTGATATTATGACGTATATAGTTTCATCCACAAAGTTCGGGATAAATTTTATTTGATTGATAACATTATCAATGTCAAATAGTAATTTGATGGGTAAATTGCATTTTACCCCCTATGAAAAGTAAAAAATAAATAAAATTTTATGAAGAAAAAAAAATAGGCAATGAACCTCCTTATGATTTAAAAAAATAGACACACACTCTTCCCCCCCCCCCCCCCCCCCTCTCATGATTTGCTGCAATTTTGTCCTAATTTCAATATGGAAAGACTATACTACCCCTAATAATTTCATATTCTTTCAATTTTATTTATTTATTTATTCATTTTAAATATATTTTTATATATCTTTTTTCTTGTCCTTTATACCAATTTTTTATTTTTAAATTTAAAACTATTTTTAATTTTTTTTGTTTTCATCTTTCTAATTTATTTTTTTATTTATATATATAAATATAATATATAATACATTATAAATACATAAATGTATTTATGTATATATTTATACATAATATATATTAATAAAAATAAACAATTTATTATATTATATATAATATCCCCCACCCCACTTGACGGCCATGGCCACTTGCAAACACGGCCATGGACCGACCTCCATGGCTTCGTTTTGAGAGGCAGCCTCCATGGCCGCCTACAAAACTCGGCCATGGAGGCCGGCGACGCGACCATGGAGGCCTCATCTGCATCCACTGCAGAGGTGGCGCGGCCATAGGGGCCTCCTCTGCGGCCATCGCAAAGGCAACCTCCATGGCCGCCTGCAAATGCGATCATACCGCTGCTTGCAGGAGGCGACCACCGTGGCAACGTTCACCGACGGCCAGCTGCGGATGGGTGGGTTGTCGAGGGTGGGTGGTGGGTTTTTATAAATGTATATTAATATGTATATATAATATATGCATATATTTTATATTTTATATTTTTTTATAAATAGAAATAATTTGATCCATCAATTTTTTTCAATGGATTCAACGGTCAATATTCAAGGGCAAAATTGACATTTCAATGAGAAAAACCCTAAATCAAACGCACTTTCCACGCGTGATTTGCACCGCTGGTTCAAGGGGGTAATTTACTATTTTTTTAAAAACATAAGAGAGTGAACTGCCTATTTTTTTTCATGAGGAGGCTTGTTTGCTCTTTTCCATTTTTACAGGCGGGTAAAATCTAATTTTCTCGTAATTTGATTGGGTGGTCGATTGGGTGAGTGATATTTGTATACGGCTTAATTTTTGGGCCAATTGAAAATTGACATGTGTAAATAATATATTAATTATTAATTTAAAATTTTCTTTTTATGTATTGGAATTTACTAAGTTTTATTTCAAATGATAAATAGTTAATTTTTAATTAATATTTTAATATTTATTTTATACAAATCAAATATTGACGAGTGTCAAGATGGAGATGTATCATGTCAATCAAATCAAATCTGGTGGCCCAACACTCTCAAGCTAATCAAGTTGGAACACGTGACACATCCATGTACGTTGACCAATCAAGTCAAGAATATTTGATATTATCTTTTAATATATGCATCAAAGAGATAATTATCAAAGGAGTTCAAGTCATTTTGGAGTCTCCTGCCAAGCACCTATATAAAGGGGATGATTGGAGACATTCTAATACTCTCAAATCATCATATTCACATATACATATTCTCATATTCTCATACTCATATTTTTCATATCCACATATTCTCAAGTCAAGTCTTCAAGTTTCTGCTGTGACGACATATTGTTACCGCGAAGATCCTTTATCTCTTCAAAACATTAAGTCATCAAACCCTTTGATCTCGAAATCAAGGTTTGAGTTCAAAGAAATTCCGTAGTATCTTTTACCAAGTCAAAGGGTACTACACCATATATCCAAAAACAAGCTTCAAGCCCTTGAATTATACATTGGGAGAAGAATCAGGGGATTAGTTTTGTTATGAAATTTATATTTTTCTCTGATAAATTGTAATTCTCATATATTCTTTAATATAAATTCAATTTGTGACATTCTGATACTCTCAAATCATCATATTCACATATACATATTCTCATATTCTCATACTCATATTTTTCATATCCACATATTCTCAAGTCAAGTCTTCAAGTTTCTGCTGCGACGACATATTGTTACTGCGAAGGTCCTTTATCTCTTCAAAGCATTAAGTCATCAAACCCTTTGATCTCGAAATCAAGGTTTGAGTTCAAAGAAATTCCGTAGTATCTTTTACCAAGTCAAAGGGTACTACACCATATATCCAAAAACAAGCTTCAAGCCCTTGAATTATATATTGGGAGAAGAATCAGGGGATTAGTTTTGTTAGGAAATTTATATTTTTCTCTGATAAATTGTAATTCTCATATATTCTTTAATATAAATTCAATTTGTGACATTCTGATACTCTCAAATCATCATATTCACATATACATATTCTCATATTCTCATACTCATATTTTTCATATCCACATATTCTCAAGTCAAGTCTTCAAGTTTCTGCTGCGACGACATATTGTTACTGCGAAGGTCCTTTATCTCTTCAAAGCATTAAGTCATCAAACCCTTTGATCTCGAAATCAAGGTTTGAGTTCAAAGAAATTCCGTAGTATCTTTCACCAAGTCAAAGGATACTACACCATATATCCAAAAACAAGCTTCAAGCCCTTGAATTATACATTGGGAGAAGAATCAGGGGATTAGTTTTGTTAGGAAATTTATATTTTTCTCTGATAAATTGTAATTCTCATATATTCTTTAATATAAATTCAATTTGTCCATTATTTTTCTTTGTCTTGTGATTTAATTTTGCAGACAATGAAATTTGTGTGAACAATATTATTCATACATATACATTTATATGTTAGTTTTGAATTTTAAATCCTAATTTTTTTTTAATATGTGTGTGCAAGGATTGCTCTAATTAGATGGTTATGATATATACAACATAATTTATCCATTATTTATTTACTTATTTACTTCTTCTCTCTATTTCTACATATTTAGTTTGAGTAGTTACGAAATTTTAGATTGGAATAAAGAATAAAAAGTTAATAAATTTTATTAAAAAAAAATACACATTTCATAAAATTTTATTGCATTCATTCATACCCTTGAGTCTTGACACATATGATAATCACATATTGTCTATTATTTTTTCTCTTTTATTTATACATGAACACACATAATTCATTACATTTGAAATTCAAACATGCATATAAATATATGTGCATAAAATTTATTAAATTCAAATTTTAAACTTCATACATATAAATGTAATTAACCACCCGTCCCTTTTCTTTATTATTATTATTATTAGAATTCCACTCTACTCTTGTCCGGTAAGCATTTGAGGCACACAGTAATAATATTAGCTCAGTATGTGGAACACATGTCCAGAGTTGAAGGACATTTTTTTCTTAAATAATAATAATAATAATTAAAAAGGAAAATACAAAACAAAAAGACAGTGATTTTAAAGGCAGAAATAAGCAATATATAAAAACATACTTCACAGCACTGTTTGAAAGATCAAATCGTTCATTGAACCAAAAAATTTGTCGGTTCACCATTCATTGATCAAATCGTAATGAAACCGTAACGTCATACTTATGTAATACATATTGTATATTTTATACATTACTTAAAAATTAATAAAATACCAAATATAAAACATAAAAAGTATAAATTATATTATTCAATCTCATAAGTTAGAATTTCTTGTAAGAGATAGCCAAGAGCGCATAAGTTGAGTAAAGAATTAAAAGTTCTTCCTTCTAACCAAATTTAAAAATTAGAATGTTAGATTTGATTTGGAGCTTTTATTTTGCATCTTTGTTTAAATGTTTTAGGGTTTTTACTTTTTCAAGATATTTGGAGGTTTACATTAGGCCAAAATAAAAATATATTTGAAATTAAAAAAATATTAAGTATACCAAATATTAAAGAAAAAATAAGAAAATAAATGTACCAGTGTGGTTTTAATAAATCATGAACAATCCAATTGCTGGTTCAAACGATTTTCACAAAATAAAACTTGTTTTTCTATCTATCAATTCTTACTCAAAATCGAATCACTTCATAGGGCGATCAACAATTCAACCGATCTATTCACCGGTCCAGTCCCCATTTTTAATCAGTACTTCACAGACGATGAACATAGTTTTTTAAAATGATTTTTTTTACAACATAATTATCCCTAAAATTAATCCCTTCAATGCAAATTTCCCTGATTCCTTTTTTTTTTTTTTTTCAGGACTCTGGCGCAGCTAGCTTAGACGTATGTATTCTGAGGCAGAGTCTCTCCATCGCTATTTTAGTCCTCAAGGTCATATATCAGTGTTCTTTGAAGTTGCATCAATATTGATGGCTGGCCTAACAAAAGCGCCAATTCAAGTAGAACGCCATTAAACTACCTCGTACCATAGCATCATCCTGGATTAATACGAACACGGCTTACAAACCTGTAGGCCCGCAGAAAATCTTGGCTCGCAGGTAGGTTTGTCCGAGAGCAAATTCCAAGCCACAGTCTCCATTATCTGTATCCAGTCAAAAGCTTTTGTTGTACAATGACCACCACACAGGAGCAGGCTCAAACAATCACTTTTCCGCGCCTTCAAGCTCTTCTTGATCCTCAATTTGCGTTTCTTCTTTGTTGCTCATTTCTACCCCAGCATCGTTGCTCTCACCACTCTGCCGGAAAAGAAGTGCAGGAGCCGTTGAATCAGTATCATCTTCATCAACATCGTCATCAGTTTCGCTTTCCTTATGGGACCCATCCATCCAGGACGGACAATGGTGCATTGCTCCAAGAACATCAAGCAATCTCGAGTTAGCGGAAAGGCTTGAAGCGTTGACCGATACTTTACTTGGGTTGCCGCCCCTCCAGCAAGAACACTCAGGGATGGGGAAAGAGAGGAATGATAGTGGCTTTGATCTTGTGAGTTCCTCTGTTAGTCCATCGATTAAATTTCTTCTCAGATGCCTACGTAGAGATGTGATCCAAGTATTGTTGGCCTGGTAAAAGTGGTCGCGGATCTCTTCTAAGTGCTTTGTAATCTCTTTCCTGTATGTAAAAATGCAATATGTCATGATAGAGATTAGGACATCTGCTTTTATACTTTGACACGCAATCCGAGAAGGCACATTTAGGATTTAGGACAATGAGTGTAGGAAAAAGTGGCATTGACTATAGTCAGAATTATGAAACCAAATATCGCCATGAATAAGATGGGACGAGTTCTTTCTTGGAGACAAATGACAACAAGATGAAACAAACTGTAGCACTTCGAATACCTGTCTATCCGGAAAGTTTTGGAGACGGCAAACTGATAGAGCCTGTGTCCCATCACCAAGCTAGCAAAATTTGGATTTCCCCGACCATCACGGTCAAATCCTGGTATAAAAACATCTGCTTCAACACATATTGTGTAATCTATTGCTTCCCATAGCAATTTATGTGCATTGGTCCTCAACTCCATAACCGTACTCTCTGGTTCATTATCGCTCTCAGCTACCCAGCCCCACCAGCCTTCAATGTTGTAAGGATATTTTGCTCTTGCCGGAGGTGGTGGGAGAGGACGAGGACGAGGTCCAGAAGTTTTCCATGCATCAGGTTTCTTTTCTTCTTTAACTGGAGGTGAAGTCTTGGGAGATTTGTCGACAAGATTAGCTTCACGTCCGTACATTTTGTTCAACTCCCACAGCATGCTTAAGGATGTCCTGTCTACAACATTCTCAAACATGGCATGAAGAGGAATCAGTTTCTTCTGCCCGCCAAAGACCTCTCCACCAGAAACATAAATAATTGTGTCCCATGAATAGCCATATGCACGTAGAAGAATGCCAATCTGCGGAAAAGATTTATAGTCACATACACTTAGATTATTCCAAGTTTTATAAGATGATATCAATATGATTTTAAGAAGCTGTTACATGATAAACACATATTATAAGAAAAATAGAACTGATAAGAGAAATTAAGCATACTTCCTCGGGCATAAGTGGGCATAAACCATTAAGACGTTGCTCAGCTGAATCCACAGAAAGGTTTCCTTTGACAATTCCTCGTTTTATCATCCACGCTCGCTTATGTTGGATGAGTTCAGTATGTACATCCTAGAAAGTCAGACAGCAAAGCATTAATCAGATGCAGGTAAACCTTTGTAATTACAACATTAAGCATACTAGCTAATCAATCAGAAATCCAAAAGTTGTATTAAAAAGACACCTGAAAGAGTTCAGCACAGCCGTGATAGGCCAACACATCCCTTGTCATCCCAGGATCATAGGCTATAAATGGTCGCCCAGAAGCTCTTAATCTGTATAGGATTTTCATGGCAAGTTCTTGGACCTCCTGTCTGAACCTTAGGGCATGAAAAGCAACCCGGCATCTCAGCCTTTGAAATTCTTCAAGATGTGGAGGGAGTAGGGCCTGAGAAATAAGGTTATCGATCAAAACTACATAAGCATTCATGCTGACAAAATCAAATGAAGGAGAAAAAATGTTGCTTTAGGCAGTACATTAGCAATAAACATTTGAAGTTATAAGAAATACAGTGAGAAAGAATGCCATTTGACCATGATCATCAAGGCAACAGAAATTATCTTTCAAGCTATGATCCATAAACAAGAGCTTCAGAAGCTTTACATCAATTAACTAACCGATAGGGGTAAAGTCACCCTGAATTAGGGTGGTCTATTTAATTCAAAATGTTACCATACAGAGATGTATATAAAATACATATTATATTAGTAAAGTTTATTACTTTGAAGCCCCCTAAAAATATTTTTGAAAAAATTACAGGGTCAAAAAAGATAAAATTATCTTCTTCACATCAATTATGTAGTAAGTCCTCTATGGGCAATGTCCTTTACGATGCATGGAATACTGAATTCTGTACATTCACAGTGATTATAATTGATTAAAGACTACCAAAACTCACTGCATTTTATTAAGAGTTTTAATTGACGGCATCACGATTTCTTTCTTGTTTAAATTGAGAGGTTTCAATTTTTTTCACTAATTAAAGAAGTCTTTTGTTAATTAACAGTAATATTAGGCCCTGAATAGAAGAGACTAAAACATTTTAAAAATTGTTGTGCTATCAAAATTAAGTGTTTATCAGACCTTCGAAGTTCACTTTTTTATCATTTTGAAAATCTATTCTACTGATAGCAAACTTAAATCCGAAGCATAACGTGGACTACTCAATGACCCCAATGGTCAAACTTCCTGGCTATGCGCCTGCTTATTGATATTGCTTTGAAACCAGTGTCACCATTAATGATAAAGAATTGCAAGTTTACACCTAAATGATTATAATACCTGCAAGCATCCTCCATCAGGCACTACAAGCTCAACAACTGAGTGCTTATTCAAGACTGGAAGAACATGATGAAGATAGAAATATGGAGACGCTGAGTTCGGCACTTTGAAAGAAGGGATTTCTTTCTTCCTTCTTGCTCCTTTGAGATCCTTTGGAAGTGTTTTCACAATTTTGATATCTTCTGCTAAAGCTGCCATAAATTGATCCTCGCTATAGAGGTAGGCAAAACTCTTAAACTCTGTGCTGCATAACATAAGATTTATTATAGAGGTTTAAAAAATCAGTTTAAAAAGCAGTGAAACTTCACATAGTACATCACTAACATCTAGCCTTTGTATAATAGAAACATATAGCCAATTAAGCAAAATGACCAACCTGATTCCCTTGCTACTTGTTGTGGATTGGATCTCAGGAATGACTAGTGTGGCATTGAGAAGCCGAGCAACCACAACAACATCACAAATCTGCCAAATTATAAACCTTTTGATTATCTTTTCTCAAATAACACTGAAAGAATGAATAAACGAATGAAATTACTATAGGTGAATCAAAATTGTTTTGACTCACCGAGTTCCTAATTTCGTGGAAACCGCCTCGTATTCTTACAAAAACAAATCCATTAGTCTGCGAAGGAGGAGCTGCGAGGTATCAAACCACAGTTAAACAGCACGCAACATCAAGAAGACTGCCCTATAATGAATACTTCTAATTTCTTTTCAAATTCAACAACACAGGGAATTCTCGAGTAATTCGCAATTATAAAATATGAAAACAGATGGTCTCGACATAAACCACTGCTGATGACGGTTAGAAATGAATATCCCCTTAGATAGCTCATGTTCAATAAAAAACAATGAACTCGTGCAGAACTTCTTGTAGGGTTAAATTGGAATACTAGAGAAAGTAAAAGCAGCACAAAACAGAGCCCACATTACAGTAATAAATAAGCATATGGAAGCAGATCTAACCTACATAGTTTCCTCTGGGATTTGCATAGGGATGTATAGATTCAAGATGCTTCACAGGGCCCCAAAGTCTTCTATACAATGCAGACTGCATAATGGAGAAACTATGAAATTCAGACATCTCCAAAATGAAAATGAAGTATGATTAGATCCTAGTACAGTAAATGACGGCTATGAATTACTAAAAAGAAAGCCATACATCTGAGTGAAAAAATCAGGTGAATTATCCACAAACACATAACATTATGACTCAAAACACAAAGAAAGAAGAAATTGACATCGGAATTCTAAAACTACACTAAAAGCAACCAAAAAGGACAATAATTAGTAATAATCCCAACAGATTGACCCCACTAAACACCACATTACAAAATTATTCTTTGCCCGCATACAGCTGCATCTAACACACTCCTCCATAAAATAAACAAATAATTTTCATGATTCTCTACACCAAAATTCTTTCCTCCACAAGAAAATTAGAACTCAAGCACCTCAACACAAGCCATGTCAATGGAGACTAACTCAAACTCAAAAACGCCAGATTCAAACTATACCCAATATATATGAAATGGAAACAAAACAAATCAGAGCAGAATACACAAGAAATATATAAAAAAGATGAGATCTTTATCACATTACAGTGGTGGAAAGATCCGCATTCTCAAAAATGGGCCTCCAAGAAAAGATAGTGATGGAAGATTTATACTCGGAAACAGCAAACCCATCAGTGTATCTGGCGAGAAGAAAGTGAGTGAAGAGTGAAAAGGCGGTGAGAACAAGACCAAACAGCCCGACCCACTTCAGCTTCGATTTGAAAACCACCGCCTTGCCTTCCCCGCCCCCAACTTTGGTGGGAAAAACCCACTTCATGCTGGAATTTTCACGCAAAAACACACAGTACTGGTGAGAGTGAAGGGGAGTGGAGAAGGGTGGAAATGGAAGTCAAAATAAGGAATACCAAAGGGTGAAAGGGAGGGATGGTGACGCCTTGAAGACGAGTTGTCCTTAGAGTGTTGTGTTGGGTTGGAGGAACCGTAAAATACTTCAGACACAGGTTTGTTTGTCGTTTTATATGAATACACTATTTCCTAGGATGAAGCCCCACTCTGACTGGCGGCGCGTGGATATATCCACAGCTGGATCTGAGCAGGTCCAACCACAGGCTTTGAAGTCAATTGTAGTAGTAATTGGGTACTTTTAAATATGGTTGTGTTTGTTTTTGTCTTGAGATATTTTTAGAGAATGTTTTTGGATAATAAAGCTATGTTTAATTATATTTTAGGAGAAAGATAATTTTTTGTTTTTACTGTAAATACCTTTTTATATAATTTTTTATTTGATTAAGTGTTACATTAAGGAGCCATTTGGTTTTGTTTTTTGGAGCTATTTTCATTTTCTAGTGAAAAGAAATAGTGAAAGGTTAGTCATGTGTGTGGTTTTGAAAATGAAATATTGTTTTGATGTTTTATTTAAAATGAAATATTATGTAGGGTTGAAAATGAGTTATATTTGGATGTTTTAGTATTTTGTATTAAAAGTCGTACAAATATGAGTAGGAGAAAATAAAATATGAAAATGGAGAGAGAGAGAGAGTGTAATAGTGTATTTAGTAAAATGTGTTGAAAATGAAAATATCTGTTAAAATAGGAGAAAAGCTGATAGTTTTCTGTTTTCATTTTCAGTAGAAAATGAAAAGAAATTTTGAAAACAAAACAAAACGGGCACTAAGTTTTTATATTAGTACATATTATTTTTATAATAATACAACAATTAAAAATATATATTAAATAATAATTAAAATATATAAATATATATTTTGGTTAATGTAATGATTTGAAATAATTAGAATTTTTTAGTAATGCGTTAAAATAAAAAAGTTGAATTTTGGGGAAATGCTTTTTTGTGTTTCGGAAGAATTTCAGAAAAATAGTAACATTCTTATGTAATAATCAAAATATCATTATAATTAAAATTATTTTATTAAACGGCATTACTTAAACGGTCATCTTATGTAATAATCAAAATATCATATATTTTATTAATAATGATGAACCAATCCGTTAAAAAAGGAGGAAGTAGATGAACTAATCCGTTTTAAGCGAAATATCGTTGAACAATGTTTAAAGCAAAGCATTAGCGGTGCTTATAATTAACATTTCATTTGCTCAAAGTTTTCAAAATAATATTTATCAGATAAGGGAAAAAAAAAAGATATAAAAATTATGCTCTAAATATTAATATCAAGTCAAAACTAAGGCTTTGTTTGGTTATGTTTTCCCGAAACAACATTGTTATCTTTATTTTTCCTCCAAAATGCACATTCATCAATATATACATGCATATTATATATATATATATATATATATATTATTTTTTATTATTATTCTAATATTAAAAATATCATTCAATTCCATTTTTACCCCAATAACCCAACAAAAAGGCATTGATTTAATTGTTACAATAAAAAATGTCTCCTCCAAAATATAAACAAACATACCAAAAAATAATTTTCACATTTTTCAATAATTCATTCTCTCAAAACAAATAATAAACACATACTAAAATCAAACAAAAAAAATAACCAAACACTACCTAATATTTTTTATGGAAATGTTAAATGCATTAATGGAAATTATGGGTGCACCAAAAAGTCTACTAGGCAAATCCCTCGTCGTCACAGAATACATTAGTTGGAGTACTTCTGAAAAAAAAAAAAAAAAAAAATAAGAAGGAAAGAAAGAAAGAAAAATCAACAGCACCATCCCAATTAGAATTTTTAGCCCATTTCGCCATATTATGGGCAACTTGATTAATTAACTTAGGAACGAACTTGAATTTCTACTTAAATCATTTATTTCAGTAAGCTTGTATCTCTTGATTGAGTCCAGTCTATTTCTATTAAGCAATTAATCATTTGCATGATTTTTAAGCAATTACTCTTAGTAATGGTTTTGTTCACATTTTATTTGCATGATTCAAGTATTGGGGTACTCAACTCCATTTTATCTGATATTTTTAGTTCCTAAGTCCAATCAGATAATTAAGGGACTACCCGATATTTTTTGGGTGGGCTATCGAGTATGACATTTTGATAACTAGCATTTGAACGGATACCCTCATTTTTATTTTAAAAAAATAAATTTTTTTAATTATACTAATAAAAAACAGTCCGACACTCACAAATCACAACACACCAAAAACACAAAATCTTCTTGGCCTTTACAATTTGGAGCCCAATATTGATTTGGTATGTAATATATTTGGATAATGATTATTTTCTTTGAAAATTGTGTTGGTTTTATTTGCAAATTTGTTGGTATATTTGGATTTAATGCTTTTGTGATTAATAAAATAAATAATAATATTTAATTGTATGCTGATTCGTGAGCTTAAACTTAGATACAGACGACTTGACATCGGCTTGAATTAAAGCTCGAGTTTGATTCAACTTTTATAAGCCTTTGCGAATCAATTTTGTAAGCAAGAATTTTTATTTTTTTTCTCTTATTGCCCTTTCTTTTTATTCACACTATGTTTGGTTCAAGGATTTTAGTGGGAAAAAAGAAAAGAAAATGTCAAGAAAAATATTTTTTATTGTTTGATTGGTAACTGGTAAGGGAAATACTAAAAAAAGAAAAATTTAGAAAAAGTGTATTTGTCCTTATAAAATGGGGAGAAAAATGAGGGAAAAGTCTATTTAACATCTTTGTCCTTCTTCACCATATACATTCCTCCATTTATTTCTTTCATTGATTTCTTTTAACAATCAAATAAGTTTAGTATTTTATATTTATTTGATTTTGTTTTGTTTTTTTTTCTAATATTTTTGTCTCTTTGTCAAATTCGTTAAACCAAACATAGTGAGTGTTAATGTATGGACCATGGTCTCCTGGGACTTGATTGCAAGAGTGGCGGCGCGTGTGATAGGAGTACAGAACACTTAATTTACAGAGGGTGGTGTTACTGTTAAAGGCAAGAAGTCACGTGACTTTGAGCTGTAGGTCACGTGACTTACCGTGCAGCTGAAAAGACTTCAAGGCCACGGACAGCACTGAGGTGGTAGTGGCGGGCCCCATGGGGTCCCTGTCTGAATATAAGTATATCACTATATAAGTATCGGAGGAAATGAAATTGGAATTCGACGAGAGATGGATAATTACATGGGCTGAAAAAGATTGTCCTATAAAAAGTTGCAATAATTGTGGACCCTGGCCCATTTAACAGGGGGTTACGTTTCAGATAAATTAGTTTTAGATATTAAAATTGCACAGAAATTGTCCAGTCAGTAGGGCACACTCAATTTTAATTTTGTCTGTAATTTTTAATTATAACTAGGGGTGGAACTATGTGGTCTCTATATGCATAAATAGATATCACCATATATAATATTATAATTAATTTTAATAATAAAAATAAAAAATTAAGGTTGTGTTTGGTTATATTTTTTGTTTGATTTTATGTTGTGTTTTGGGAGAATAAATTATTCGAGAATGTGAGTTTTTTTTATATGTTTGTTTATATTTTAGGGGAGACATTTTTTACTGTAGCAATCAAATCAATATTTTTTTGTTGTTGTTGAATTTTTGGAGAGAAAATGAAATTGAGTGATTATTTTAATGTTATAATAATAATAATAAAATATATATAATATATATGTATGTATATATTGGAGAATATGCGGTTTGAAAGGAAAATAGAGATATGTTTGGTTATGTTTTCCTAAAATAATGTTGTTCCAGGGAAATATAACCAAACAAAGCCTAAGTTTGCAAACAACACAGTTAAATATACAATAATACAACCATTACTAAACAACATGAAATATTGATTTTCAAGCCGGATTGGTTTTTATAAAATTGATATCAAAAAATTCAAACAAAAACAATATAGAATACAGAATAATTTCAATGAGAAATAAATAAGAATTATTTGTAAAACTAAAAATTAAATAAAAGATCAAAAGAGCGATATATGCATTCAAAACTTGTGTATTAGTCTCCATATAGAACTAGTAGATTTGAAATTAGTAAAGACTGCATCACATTTTCTTCTTTGATCTATGAAATAAAAGCAAAACTTGAATGATGAAATATTTGTATTTTAAAGAACATAATGTTATAATATCCTTCATGTAGAGAATTGAATAATCCATCCTCAATGTTGGAAATTTGAATGTGGCTTGTCCAACTTTTTAATTCAATTACAATTATAATCATAGTTTTGTTGGATATTAATATTGCATCATGAAGCTAAATTTGGATATGCAGAAGTTGATATGAGAACTACCCACCTTGAACTTATTGTTATTTCTACTATTAACAATAGTTTATTATTACACTAAATCTTTTTATTATTTGAACGTCATTTAGAGGGCAAAAGTTGAAAATGATAAAAAACATTAAAATAACTTCAATTTGTAAAAATAAGATGTCTTTCTTTTTATAATATTATAGATATTGCAATCTTCTTGCTCCATTTTCACTTAAAAAAAATAATTGTCGGAGTATTTTTAAAAGGTGATAGTTTGGGTACATTTATATCGTTGAATTTAAATTAATAATTAAAAGTTAACGATGTTCTAAAAAAAAATATCATTTTTATGAACAAAAATCTAATATGTAATGTCACAAAAGAAATGGAATAATAAATTTCAGATGAATGAAAATACTAAAAAGAAAAATTTTGTCACAAACTCTACAAATTGACAATAACATTCAAAGATACCAATAACATACAAAGAGAGGATATGAATTTTAAAAGTACAATTATGTTCTCAGTTAATCTTTTTCTTTAATGATCAAATATTATATATATATTTATTTATTTATTTATTTATTTGTGAGTCAAGCAATTCAATTGATCCAATCTAATTCAACCTAATGAATAACAAGTTTCGATCATTTGCTTGAGATGATCAAAATGCTTCCGATTATAATATTTCAATGAAAAGATACCATTATAAATATTGTATTCATAAATTTGCATGTATGATTTATCTCAAGAATAGTACTATTCTCCATCCTTTGTTTTTCAACCATTTTATTAACTTGATCATCGTAAGATATTCATTAAAACTAAAAATGATGACATTAATTATTTTTTATTTTTTCAAGAGGCCAGTTATAATTGTGAATTTATTGACTCATACCTCATCGATTTGATCCTAAATCTCTAGGAGGAATGTTTCCCAACTCAAATAAGATAATTACATTTGATGTGTAGGTGTGTAAATGCATTAACCATTTTATTTGTTGTCCCATAATCATTACAAAGGTTATACAATATTTTTATTTATTTCAATTTTCTTCAACTTTTCAAATTATCATTGCTAGTATGTTTATCTCCCATATGTATTATTTTATTATTTTTGTTGTTGTTAATAAATATTTTTATATAAGTATTGGTAAATATGTATGTACATTCATTGTATTCAATTATTAAATGCACAAATAAAGTGTGTATTATTGCTAATTTGCTATTAAATCCTCCAATGGCAATGATATTCATATCAATTCTTTTATATAAAAAGAAAATTTTCAAATGGACTAAATGATCATTGTGAAAACATAATTTATTCCATCGTAAAATTGGAAAATGGGCCAATCACTTACTTTAATATGATGCATCTTACTTTTTTCTTGTTCTAAAGTCTATTGCAACTTGGGAGAAATGGGCCAAAATCAATGTTGAACCTATCATTGTATAAAGGATATTATGAATTTATTAAAGCGTATGGAGGGCCTCTAAAAAGACATCATTAATCATGATTTTTAATTCGTTGACCTCTTAATCTCAAAGTTATGTCAAGCTCTTTATATTAATCATCTCACCATAAAAATATCACAAAAATGAGAAAATTCACCCTACCACGATGTCCAATACCTAACAAATACATAAATAAATTAGACCCAACACATCTAATTATTTAAAAAAAAAAACATAAAAATAATGAGTGATAATACAAAACTTGTAAATATTTATAGATTATGTGATAAAAAAAAATTATTTTGTCACAACAATAATTTATACATATTTAATACGAAATTGTTGTTATTGACAATTAGTGGCGCTTTTGTAATGTCAATCAAGATCTGGTCACAATTATAATGATAATTTTTATTGTTACAAAATTCTCATTATTGATATGGGGTGGCTCAAGTAGCTCGGCCCAAACCAAGTTGGCCCAGAGACGCAGCGCCAAACCCAGTCTTACATCCGAGGCCCATAGGCGCAATCGACCTCGGTCGACCTCTTTCTCGACTCGTGCCTCTAAATTGTTTCCCAGAACGATGTCTGGTCGAGAGGTCGGTACAATACAATACTCTGCTGCCACATTAAATGCACTGACATGTTGCATGTCTCCACATTAATGGTGCATGCCGCCCCATTATCGTCTGGCGCAGCAAACGCGTCAACAGTGTACTCCTCTACCTTAAAGCTTGGAAAGATGGCCACCTGGAGTGACATAGGGAGGAGAGTTGACCAATTGCCCCTCATGAGAGGACAAAGGCCCTCCCTACTCGTCAGGGGCATCACAGACAAATCCCCAGGTGGAGAAGGCTATAAATACCCCCATTCCAACCTTCTAAAGGTATGCTCTGATATATACAAAAAGTCCATACTCTGCTGCTATTATTATCTAGTCAGCCCGCATTGACTTAAGCGTTGGAGGGCTTAAGCCGAGGGCTCCTCGGCTAGCCTGACGTTTGTTGGTGATTACAGGATTCAGCTCACCTGAAAAAGTATATCGACCAGAGAAGTCGAGTTTTATCCAGTCTTCAAGTTGAACCAATACATAACGAATCAAACTCTCATCAATTATATATGTGCTGCTAATCATCAATGGTGACAATTTCTAACTCTAGCTCTTTTGACTATTAAGCTGTTTTATAAAAAATTAATTATTGTCACATAACTAACATGATAAAAATTACTATATATCACTTTATAAATAAATTAATAATGAATTTCACTTTGTTACTTATTTTTTTACCACTAACATTCTATTCTTTTTGGTAGTTTCTCGAGGTGAGATGGAGGATCGCGATCCACTTGTAAAAACCATAATTATATAATTTTATTTACTAGAAAACTGAAAGTTGCCTAAATGTTAAATTGTCAAAAGTTGAGCAAGTCAAATATTTTTTTTATTTAAAATTTTCTTTGACTTTTTTTATTTAAAATTTTCTTTTAGTCCACTCTAGCATGCGCATATATGCACATAGTCCGGAATGACTATCAAGAGGGATAGGACTTTCGAAAGCTGCTAGCCTAGTTTTATTGTTGTTATTTATTTAAAAAGTATTTCTTTGAATATAATTAAAATTTAGGTTTTTATTCTTTTTCTTTTTTTATGAATAAATCTCCTTGACGGAGTCATATTGACCTTGCATAATAACATTTTTTTAACTCGAGACAATAAATTTCATTACATTAACTATTAATATTTAATAATTAATTAATAATTAAGGTCAACATTAACAATTATTATAATTAATGACTTACGGAATACTATTATTAAGATAGATAATGTTAGGATAATATTATTCATAACAGTTTGTACGTACTTTTAATTACTTAATTCGATTTTAATATTAGGATAATATTATCTTATTAAAAAAATAAATTTATCATTGTACGTTCTCTAAAAAAAGATAGATAATGCTGTACTATTTTGAGGAAATTTAAAATCAAAATCTCGTAATATTTTGAATGTTAATTTCCTTATGTCAATAATATCCATTCAATATTATCAGCATTTACTGTTCTTGCCTTTGATTTCTCAACTGGTGATGCAATTTTCATGTTTCAATCCAATTTGATATGAGGAAGGGAAACTTCTCTTTTGATTTGAATTTGGGCATCTAATGTGTTAATACAAATGTATGTTCCTAAAAATTCGACAAAGTGGTCATCGATAAATTGGATGAAAAATCTTTGCAGGTTTTAGATTCCTGAACGAGGACATATCAACGTAAAAATATAAAATTATGACATATAGACAAAGAATACAATAAAAGCACTATAAATTGTATATATCTGAATGACACTAGTGGTTTGGGGTTGCCACAAGTCGGATTTAGATCAAAACAGTTATATTCGAGTTCGAATTCGATTATTAAAATTTATATCTAAATTTGATTTGATATTCTATAAGATATTTATTAGTTATCGCCATTCTAAAATTCTATAATTTTTTTTGACTCAATTTAATATTTTTTCCCTTTTGAATTGTATAAAATAATGCAAATACAAAGTAATTTTGCATGAAATTAGTTTTCAACAACTTTTTATCATATTGGCTCAAAAGCAAAGCATTTGACTCATAAGCCTTTATCTCCCAGTATATTAATTTATAGGCAAAATATTATATATTATTATATATATTTTTCTTTTTCTTTTTCCATTACCATCCTATTTTGGGGTTATGGTTCAATATCAATAGCATAAGAGAGACATTAATATAGAAATTAGGCTAAAATAATATACAAATTTTATTTAAAATCCATACTAATATTATATATAAGAGTATTAATTTAACTGAATTATTAAAATTTGAATTTGGATTTTGAATGGATCGAATTGTTTTAATTCTATATCATTTTCATTTATTTTGGATTATAAATATTTATAATTGAATATGATTTATAAAATATTTAATCGATTAAAAATTCTTAAATTCAAATCAAATTCATATCGAATTAGAATTAAAATTCAATTCATTGACAACCCCTACTTATGATACTATTTATATTGATGGAGAATTAGTGAATTTTCATTGTGTGACTTCATAAAAATGGTCCAATCTTTTTTAAATCTATCTATTCATCTTCTGTCTTTCTTATTTGGCCTGGAGTATCCAACATTGTCCGATGGCCAGCTAAAATACATAAAAGAGTTTATTCATTTTACCTATCCCACTCCATACGTTGTAACATTACATTAAAATTGTTGAAAGGGAGTTTGGAAAGTCATTTAGAAGTAGAAACTTCAAATATCAAATATTGCTTATGAATCAACAAATATACGATTCTTGGGGCAATCACGTTTTATTGACTCAATGTGCTAGAAAAGTCACAAAGATCATTTTTTTAAAGAAATGCAAAATTGGCATTAAACATGTTTAACTTGTACTCGTCATGCTTAATTTGTTATTTTCAAAAGTTGAAAATATAATTATAATTTTACAATGAAAAAAAACATATGTTTGATGATTTTATTGAAAAGTAATGATTAGAGTAGGTATAGAATTGAAAAGATAGTTGAATTATTATTATTATTTTTATGTTTTAAAAAAATATTTTTTGACAATATATGTATATTTTATTAATTTTAAAATAATAGTGATTATTTTATGTTAAATTAAACTTGTTTGATTGATGTGATAATGTAATGATACGGTAAGTTAAGAAAGAATTTGAAAATAAAAATAAAAATATTTTGAGTGGAAATAAAGAGAAAGTGATAATTTTTAATTTTTATTTTTGGGTGGAAATGAAAATGAGTTTCAAGAATGAAACCAAACACCTACTAAGAAACGCACTTAATTCATTTAGAGAAAAAAAAAAAATTTATTCGATTAATCCCAGGTGGAATTTAACTGGTCAACTAATCCAATTATAAGAAGAAATTGTTTGAACCTAACCACCCCAATAAAATAAAATTCTTATAAAACGCACACCAACCCTAATTTTTTTTTTTTGTTTTTTTTTTCTTCCTTTGTTTGATTTCTTCTTTTAGAGTTATTTGCAATAACTTATTGTCAATTTGGATTATTAAATAACAAAACTATTTTCAATTATCTTTTTATAGTTTTATACATTAGGATCAATCTGAAAAAAAATGTAATACTTTTATAACTTTTGTCTATGATAATGCAAAAGCATTACAATTTGTTTTGTTAAAGAGAAGACAAAAAAGATTACCAATCAAACAAAAGTGAAATCAAGAATTCTGAAAACAATCGAAAAACACAAAAAAAAAAAAAAAAGAAAGAAAGAAGAAAAACTACTAATAAATAAAGGCGGACATGCCTAAGCGCTCCAATGAACCCAAACATACGGCAAATTTGGCTTTTAATGCCAATGATCCGTCTTTAAAAATCTCTGTACCAAAAAAAGACATAAATAAATAAATAAAGAGCCTCTACCAAAACCCCATATGTTTTTTTCAAACTACTTTTGCTTTAGTCTTAACAAAAAGCGTTTCACCAATGAAAACCAACCAGTGATGTACTAATTTGCTGTTTGTCAGCTGATCAGGTCATGCGCTGCTGATCGAGAACTATGGGCTCTTGTCTCAGATGGGTAAATTTTTGCTATTAAATTGCAGTTAGTGTTTCAAGTTACCAGTGAAAGTTATTCTCTCTTTCTTTGCATCTTGGTTGTACTACTTTTTTGGGTTTTCTTAATTATTGCAGTTCTATAAGTTTTCAGGAAGTTTCTTGAGACCCATTTAATCAGTATGTAATTTTTTTTTTTTTTTAATTTCTTTCTTTGTTAACTTTTTTGTAAGTGTAGAAATATAGAAACCCCTTGTGAGTTTCTTTTTCTTTCTGCTGCAGTTCCTTTGAGTGTTTTTTTTATTCTTTCTGTTCTGATATTTTTTGATGGTTCCCTATATTTATTGCTGGGCTTTGATTTTATTATTTGAAAATCAAGAATAACTAGGAATTTTTAGCTTCAGAGGATTTGATTTGATTTTATGTTAGAGAATTATAACTTTTAGTTCTGTGTAGAATAGTAACTAAGTAATTTATAGGAGTGTTTTTTGATTAATTGGGACTTAATTGGGACATATTGTTGATACTCAGATAGATTTCGCCACAATCATGTAAAATTGTGTGTGTGTATCTTTTATTCATCGATATTATCTCTTCCATTGAGTTTCTTGGTGCGATTTATGGGTTCTTGATAAATGGAATCTTAAACTTTAATCATGTTCACAATCAAGGCATCAGAGCTTAATTGGTGCTACAAATTGAAATTTAACTTGTTCGAGATATAGATGACAAATCATCTCACAATCAGACAATTTAACTATAAAGGAATTTCACCTTTTGGCAAGAAAAGCGTAAGGTAGCTCCTGATTCAATAGGCCTACAGAAATGATTCAAATGAAGGATCAGAATAGGAAGTTCTGAGAGCCTATTGTGTTATCGCTTTCTAACTTCGTATGATGGACAATATTATTGGTAATGTTCGAGATGATGATTCAAAAAATTTGACAGTAAGGTTGTAGGTAAAATTGGAAAGTTTTATCTCGAGAGACTTCATCCAAAACGTAACTCTCGAAGCATCTGTCTAGCATATGGCTATTACTGTATAAATGAAAGCATGGAAGTACTAAAAGGGGCTTGATAAGCCTTAGTGCCAAATAATAAAAAGTAAACTCGGGCAATCATATATGCTAAAGCTCTAGGAGGTGATGATTTCATGGATTACATGTAGTCTAATGGGCTGCTGGATTACTTTTTGAAAAGCTGATGTGAAAATTTAGGAAGAAGATATACTTTTACTTCTTATCTTGCTCCTTAATTCACATGATAGTCTAGTGAAGGTCACACATTCTGGATGGTCCTGATAAAAAAGTATGTCACTTTATACCGTCTGGTGATTTGACATAAATAAAAATAAAGAGCCAAAAGACTTCCATAAAAATGGGTGGTGAAAGAAACCTACTAGGGGTGAGGGTGGGTTGAGGTTATCTCTTTTCACAGTCAACTAATAAATTGACAAAGCAGTGTATCTGCGTTGGTCAATTTGAATCAGTTGGTGTTAGGACCTTATTGATTCGACATGTGCAGTGATATATAGTATGTTTTGGTCAATTAGTTTTGATTTTTTTGTTTGTAGTAAACTCATGAATAATAGTTTGTGGTAAAATCATGAACAATTGTTAAGGTGAATAGCCTCATCAAAGGTAGAGATTGTTAGGATTTCATTTGACTACTTGGGGACTAAGCTCGATTAGATTTTTGGTTGGCTGGGGATTTCAGTATTTATTTCCTTTTCTTTTGTAGGATTAGAATTCTTAGTTTGTAAGTGTAAAAATAACGTAATTTACTTCTATGATAGGAGTAATTTTTGACTATTCAGGATATACTCGTGGCATTTGTGAAATACATGTTTTGACTTATGATTGGGTAATAATTGGAGTTTGGAAACGTGATATTTGGTTATTTGAGAATGGTGGTACAAGGAGTTCTATTCTTAAATTTGGATATTAAACTCAAGCATGTATAATAAACATATAAATTCCTCTAATTCTGGAAGAGCAAAAACTTTCGGGAACATAGGTAGATTTGCTGGAGCACATAAATTGTGTGTATTTACTTTTTATTTATTGGTATTATCTTTATTGTTAAATTATTGGTGTGATTCCTCAAATGTCAATCTTTTATGAACTTCATTTCTGCGGTAGCTTTTTTCTTCTTCTATCAATGTTTAGTTACAACATTTTTGGGTAACTAAAGTCTTTAATATATTACTATCTAGCAGTTGGAATTCTAATGATTTGGGATCTCCTTACTTTTTTAAAAGAGCTTATAAGATCCTAAATCTTATTTTAAAATTGTATAAGCCCCTTTTAAAAAAATTATCAAACATTTTCTAACATCTTATAAGCTCTTAAACATCTTATAAGATGTTTTGGGAAGCTTATAAGCTCACGCAAACACCCTTGTATTCATTGGTTGGCATCTTTTTGTTTCTAACAAAATGGCTTAAAGATGGTTCCTCAAACAGGTGATGCCATGAAGGAGAAGCTGTAGGATTTCTGTGATAATGCAGTAAATGAATACAGGGAAGAAGAAACGGAAAACAGAGAAGGAAAAAAAAAATAAAATGAAATGAAACTAAGAAGCATGAAGCCAGTCAAATGGAGAACAAATAAGAACTCTTTTGTGAATTTTACTCATAAGGATGCCATGCAATACAGGAAAAGGATCTTGCAGTTTGCTTGCGTGCAATCTTTACGCCCTGAAATGTTTGGATACTTGTTGGTAGTCTTATTATAGAACTGTTTTGATGGAATGATTGGGAACCGTCATCTTGTTTTGTTTTGTCCTTTATATGCATTTGTTATGCATAAATTCATCTTTTGGTGGGTTTATAATTTGTGCATGTTTTTCATTTTTTTTCTTGAAAATTAGTTCCTTAATTCAAATGCTGTATTGTGGAAAAGTGGAGATGATTTGGATTTCAAAGAATTTAAGCTGTTTCTGATGGTTTATCTTCACACACACACACACACACACACACCCACACACCCACCCACACCCAAGAAAAAGGAGAAAACAATGTGAAAAGACAGGTAAGACTACATGGAGACTGAATATATGTTTTGCTAGTAGTGGTTATGGATCTGATTTGCTTTCTGTTTGAATTTCTTCATTGCTAATTGAGCCCATCTGCAGTTTTAATTATTACAAATATCAGAATTTCTGATGTAATGAAAATGAAATATTACTTCAGTAACCCTCTAATGTTGATGAATTTTCTGTCATGGCTTAGTAATTAGATGCAGAAGTTATATATTTCCCATACAGAAGTATCTGTTAGCCAAAAGGAGTTATGTTGTACTAATAGAAATCACTATCCTGTGTCTCAGGTTAATATCCAAATATGGTTGTTATCCTGTTAATCCCGTTTGTTGTTGTCAACTAATTTAAACTTTTTCACGTACAATTGCAGTGATCACGATACATTTTCGGCAAGATGTTCTTGTTTTGTGATACTGACAAAGGACCGAAGGATGGTTCATAGAGGAGATTTGGTTGTTATTGGCATCTCTGTTGGCTTGGCTGTGGGCATACTCATAGCATCTCTTGTATTTTTTGGCATTTGTTGGTACAAGAAACGTGCTCATCTTCGGCGCTGTGCAAATGATCGTTCTGCTACTACCCTTCCGATACGTACTAATGGCTTAGATACAAGCATTGATTCAAGTGCACCTCTTTCAAGTTCTGTGACTATCAAGGAATTAGGGCATTTTGACCAAAAACCTCAACATTCTTGGTGGAGGAATCATAACAAAGATCGATTAGCTTCTGCATCTGGTATTCCAAGATACTGCTACAAGTATGTGATCTAGTTCGATTTGTTTCCATGCTGATTTACATTTACCTCACTGCTTCCTTCAAAGCTTCTTCAATCAAGTATTTAGCAAATTATTACAGCTTAGTTGTTGGTGCAGGTCACTTTTGATTTTCGTGCTAATTCTGAAGAAAATTAGGATAACTATGTATAAATAGAATTTGACCTTACTACTTTAAACAAGAGGTGTGGAGATTGAGGAGCAAGGGAACATCATATTGATAGCTCATTCACACGTCAACTAATAATTTTATTATTCTAGATCATTCTTTTTTGGGGGTGGCGGAAGGGGGTTATTGAGGACGAGTTTTGCACTCAGGGAGGGGCATTTGTGTACAAATGGGAGGTTGAGATTACTCTGTGGAATCAAGAATCTTTAACCCACTCATTAGCTTTCATCTTTCGGTGGTTGCTTCATATGTAAGCACTATGAGGAACATGATTTATTTTATGTGCGTATCCAGAGACATTCAGAAGGGGACACAGAACTTCACAACTCTTCTGGGCCAGGGTTCATTTGGCCCGGTCTATAAAGCTATAATGCCTGCTGGTGGAGTGGTTGCTGTAAAAGTTCTTGCTTCAAATTCGAAACAAGGGGAAAAGGAGTTTCAAACAGAGGTAATGGCCAACGTCCTTGGCTATGCAGTTTAAGAATGATCCATAAAGTATATTACACTCTCCATTGACTGCCCCTAGCTTTATAGTAAGCTTCTATAATATCGTATCTTATGCTTGATCCCTTAAATTATTTCTCCAACTAAACTTCTGGTTAACCGTCATTCACTTTATATGAAAGGATTGCTTTCAAAAACAAATTGCGAAGCATGTGGAGCAATCTTGACCTTAGGATTTTCACTATGGACTTATTTCTGATTTTAAAATCTTTGGTGATTGAACAGTCATGATAGGTTATGATATCTGGAATACAAATGTCAAGAAATTGATTATTTGACTTCAAGTAGATAGAATAAGAACAGATCTAGACATCTTGTATCTTAAAATAATGTGTTTCTACGTGGCCTTATAGTTGAGACAATAATTTGTTATACATAAATCTTTTGACAACTATGAATTTGTTTCTCTTCATAAATTTTTGATATGCCAAGAATAAAACCCTCAATACTTCCTGCTAACTTATGGACTGATACTCATTCAGTGGCCCTAGGAAACGGGGAATGCCAAAGCTAAATGAACTCTATGTCAGGTCCAGAAAATATGTTTCAGCCCAATAGGGAAACTCATTGTGCAGCGGGCTTTCTCAATTGAGGGCTTTAAGATTAAGCTGAATTTTTTCAGTTCCAAATAGTATTTATAGAAGGAAATATTTTATCATTAAATGGAAAAAAGAAGTCTTATTCTGAAGGAATCGTTAGAAACCATGTAAAGTAGGGAAATCGTATGAGTTCAAGTAACGTAGAGAAATTGGAAAAAGATACTAGACCAACAGTATATGCTGCAATTTATTCATTTCTTATAACTTTTTGTGTTGCTGCAGTTGAACTGAATCAGATGTCTCCTTATATTATGTTCACTTCAGCTTCTTTATCTTAATTTATCTTGCCCTTCTTATCAGGTTTCTTTGCTGGCGAGATTGCATCATAGAAATTTGGTGAATTTAGTCGGATATTGTGTTGATAAAGGGCAACGCATTTTAGTTTATGAGTACATGAGCAACGGAAGCTTGGAGAACCTTCTATATAGTAAGTTTGTAAGTTTAGATGTCTGGTTTGCTAGCTATTGTAATTAAGGTTATGGATATGAAAGAGCATTAAGTTTAGAAATGTAGTTTGGCTTCTGACAGGAGTTCATAGCCACAAAGTTAATGTTATGATAGCATTGTCATCTTTGCAGTAGATTATGTATTATTTTCTTAATTACTTCTTATTTCTTATGTTGCCCGGACGTAACAAGAAGTCTTTATGCACGCTTAGATGATGAGGAACAAGTGTTGAGTTGGGAAGATCGGCTTCAAATAGCACTAGACATTTCACACGGCATTGAATATCTCCACGACGGGGTAGGTTGATTGGCATGATAACTAATATAACTGCTTTGCTGCTTAGAGAACTTACCATTAGAACTTTGTGGGATTCATTGGAACAGGCGGTGCCTCCCGTGGTGCATCGAGATTTGAAGTCAGCTAACATATTGTTGGATCATCACATGAGAGCAAAGGTAAGCATAAATTTTCATAAAACAATCTACTAAGGTTTGAAGATATGTTCTTGGAGTTGAATATTCATCAAATTTCTTTGACTTAGGTTGCTGATTTTGGGCTGTCGAAGGAAGAAGCTTTTGACGGTCACAATTCGGGCCTTAAAGGCACATATGGGTATATAGATCCCGTGTATATATCCACAAACAATTTCACAACAAAAAGCGATGTGTACAGCTTTGGCATCATTCTCTTCGAGCTCATTACTGCAATCCACCCACACCAGAACTTACTGGAATACGTCAATCTTGTAAGACTCATGGTTCTCCTTCACAAATTTTGCTAGCATAACTGCCTTACTTCCGCCTTTGTGAGATCATTCTTTCTATCTCTATTAAGGCGGCTATGAGCCCAGATGGCGTGGATGAAATAATTGACACAAAGATTGTGGGGACATGCGTCCTGGAAGAAGTTAGGAGTCTAGCCAAAATTGGCCACAGGTGCTTGCAACAGAAACCTAGAAAGCGCCCTTCGATCGAAGAAGTTTCCCAGGTGATTATAAAGATAAAGCAGAGGCGTCTGGTTAAAGAGGATACCATGTCGTTTTCTAGGGATGATTTATCGAGAGCCGTGAGCCGGATAGAATGCCAGCAACTTGAGTTGAGAAAGATGGCCAGCATCGACGAAAGGGGAAACGAATGACAGAGTTGTTTCTGGGCTCATATGATTCTTTTCCAACTGCTGCTGGATACAGTTATGGATCAAATCAATACTGCAATGCTAATACAGAGGATCATAAGCATGATATAAGTTATGGTTACCTTTTCACTCCTCAGCAATATGAGAATTGAAATATCTTTTTGGCTTTATGGAGATGAAAAAAGCAATGCCGTTTATTATAGTGAGTCGATATTTTCGCCCAAATATCCTAAGTTTCAGCCCTATTGCTAAGTTGTGTAGATCGAGTAAAGATTGAATTAAAAAGTGTACATACTTTGCACGTAGAATATACAACTGTGTGCATAACAAATTTGATGTACTTTCGAATATTTATGAACAATTAAAAAGAACATAATGGTACAAAATATACTTGAAGTGAGTATTGGAAATTTTCTACCAACTAAATCAATCTGCCCGTACTTCGAGTCTGGGCTAAGTATCAAACATGACTGATACAGTTGTTGGGGTTCTAGCAAAACTCATCTTCTCCCACGCCCAAGTCAGAAATTTTCAGAAAAAGGGAGGAAAATAGTAAAGCAACAATCGAGAGTGGGTGTGATGTTCCATTTCATATGAACTAAATACCAAATGAGTTATTGCTATTTAAGTTTTATTAAAGAACTCATTTACATCCACTATATCTTTTTTCTGAGCAAATTGATTATAAACTAATTTCAAAATGCACTTAATACGTTTGAAGCCAATTTTGGCATCAAATGAATTGACAGTCTTGGAGCATGATGGCAAGTATCTTAACTTATGCCTAGCGCTCCCCGGGTAATGTGGATCCATTTGGAGCATCTCTTATCTTCATTTCAGATGCATTTATTTAAAAGAATTTGACTTGAATCTAATCCACATATCTTATATCGCATAATAAATTTTACCAACTTCACAAGGTCGTTTTGTGATATACCATTCAATAATATTGATTTGTTGAAAAGATAAAAACATTCATCATTTGTGATGCTCTTTCTCAAAAAAAATTTGGACACTATCATCGGAATACAAATACTAACATCAATAAGTGATTATATTTTATCAGAATATGTGCCAAAAGATGCGTTAAGAAAATAAAGAAGAGCATGATGGATACAAACAGAGTTTCATTAAATTATAAAGCCCAATAATCTAAACGGGTCAATCGCAGCCCAAATTTAATATCTTAGTCCAGCCCAATATGAGAACCCAATATTTCAAGAAAGCCCAATAACAACAAAGCTGTTCTAGTGGAAAGGGTGGCCGGTATTTATAAAGGTGCAGAGCAGAAAACCAAAACAAAATGACCAATCAACAGTGGAGCGCAGTATAATGGACCGGCGCCGTACACGCGCACGTTAGTGCTCGCCACCCTCCCTAATTTCAGTACCGAAGGCGTTTGCTTAGGGCTCCTTCTGAGAATTAATCTTTATTCTCCATACACCAACAGAAGTTCTTTAGATTTTTGTTTCTAGAATTTTGTATATATACATACACATTTGTGTACTACTGCTAGGGAATTTTGGATTTGCAGAACCGCAAATGGTCAGAACTTTAAACCATGTAGAAGACGACGAAACTCCCGATAGCTCTTCTCCTATAGGTATTTATCTGTGTGTGTGTGTGTGTATGTTTTTCATATGTATGTTGTTTGTGTGTTGAAGTGTTGGAATTTTTTAACTTGAGCAGAGAGCAAAAGAGTTGATCAGAAGGGGAACGCTTCACGGTCGAAGCACTCGGAGACGGAGCAACGCCGAAGAAGCAAGATTAATGAAAGGCACGCTCAATTTTAATTATTATTTCTTTTTTCATTTTTTGGTTTACGGTTTTTTCTAGTGGGGTTTTTTATGTTGGTTTAAAATTCGCTTGTCTGGGAGGGCGTTATTTTTGTTTATTGATTTGTGTAAGTTCATTTCCTGTACATGTGGCTATAATGAACATTATTTCATTTCCAGTATTTGTGGCTATAATGAACATTTTGAGGCGTAGCAATTGGAATTTAAACTGAATTCATATTAGTTGTTTGGGATGCCTGTGGTAGTACCTTTGTTTTTCCTCCTGTATTTCGCATGTGTTCTGTTTGTTCGTTGGAATTGGAACTGAGAAAGCCTTTAAACGGTTCAAATTTTGAATGATTCTATGGTTTTGAACTGTGTGGTTCTGCAATTTTCATCTCCAAACATGAGTTAAGGAAATAGGCTACCTACACGAGGGCACATTTTAAGTCTTTGAAGTAATAACTTTTGCCTTAATATTTTTATGTGGGTTTCATTAGCATTGCTGGTGGTGGAGCTTAGCATAAAATTTATGCATTGCAGATTCCAAATTTTGAGGGATCTAATTCCAGAAAATGATCAGAAGCGAGATAAAGCTTCATTTTTGTTGGAGGTTAGTATCTTATCTTAGCCTTTCTATTTTGCTTTCATTTAGTAATGAATAATCTGTTTCTTACATCATAGTTTCCGTACAAATTCTAATGTGTTGGTTCTAATGCAGGTTATACAGTATATCCAGTTTCTACATGAAAAGCTGCAGATGTACGAGGGCTCAGGTCAAGGTTGGAGCCCAGAGCCCACAAAGCTGACACCATGGGTATGATAGTTCTTGGTCACTTGTTTTCTGCTTTCATAGTTGTCTCCTATATTATGTTTGGAGGCATGTGAAATATTTGTCATGTGGCGAGTGAAAATTTGGTGTGGATGCCTCTCTCTCTCTCTCTCTCTTCTTCAAGGTTTCTTGTAGTGTAATTTTGCTTTTGAGATGTATTAAGATATACCTTGTAATTGTATTCCATCTTAGCAAAAAGACATTTAACTAAGAAACTTGTTTGGTTGAATGCATCATTGTGTCATTATGATAGATTTAAGATGTCAGGTTTATTTTATCTCTTGTGCAGTATCCTCATGGAAACATTTATGCAATGGTTGGTTTTGTTGTGGTGTGTTGGGGAAGCTAATTTGGAGAGAAATACTAGGGAATGTGTGGAAAATAAAAGCATGTCTGGTTTTGTTTTGCAACGGTAGAAATTTTCTACTATAATGCCTTTTCCTATAAGTTTGTTTGATAAGAGATTATTATCATATTAGAATAAAAGTTGGAAGGGAAGATATATATTTCGATATAATGATTGGGATATACAAAAGATACATACTGTATATTATATAGTTTATATTTATATACATGTATGATAATATTAGATCAGAAATTTTTTAATAACATTTTGGAGGAAATTGATGTTTTGGATTTACAATGGATGGTTGCATTTTCATTCTTGGGGAATGGAAACATTTTTGTAAAAGAAAACCAAACAAAGACTTCCTTTTTTCTTGCTCTGAAGGGTAGAAAATGTGAGGCTAAAGTATATTATTATGTTAATTTTGTGAAATAGTAATTGAGGACAAACTGAGAAGGAAGTGTCACTCTAGTTTTTGGGTAGTTCAAAGTTTACATTTTATTGGTATGAATTGACGTCTCCTCTTACTACTGACAGAAAACCAATTCTGGACCAGTTGAAAGCTTTGTTGATCAATCTCATCTTGAGAGACTTTTATCTGGTCATGAAGACAATGTTGTTCACAGCCCAACTTTGCTAAATAATGCACATAATTCGGTGGAATTGGACTTGACTGGAGTTGCCTTACATAAACCGACAAATAAACTACAAATGGCTGCAAATCAAGGCCTTCCCATGAACATGTCACTGCAACAACCTATATTTGAAGGTGTGCCTGGCCAACCCCATCAGGGATCTCTCCCTGATGCTGAGCAGTTCACCCAGCAGCCGCAATCCCACTTTTGGTTGGGTAGATCGTGTCTGGATGATTGTTCTGTTCCCATCTACACTGCAAATGAGGAAGAGCTGAAGACCGAAAATGGAGAAGATAACATCTCAAGTGCCTATTCTCAAGGGTAAGCATTGGCATAGATAAATAAGCAATGATCATTTGTTATCATCCGCATAGTGTGGCCTTTTGCTTTGTTTTACCCGTCATTTATATTTGTTAACCAATAGATCTAATACAGTGCCCTTAACTGCAATTGGTACTGTTAGTAACTTGATACATGAGGTTGAAATGTAAAATTGATCATTATGACTTAGGGATACAGTCAGTTCTTGACCAACTAACTTCATCATTTTTTATTTCCGTTCACAATTATATGACTATTGGAATTCTTATATTATAGTTCTATGTTATTGTCTTGTGATAATACTGAGTATAGACAATTGATGATTTAAAATTTGTCCAACTTAATTGTTTGTCTGAATTGTAGACAAGTGATCTCTTTCTTTACCACTGTCAGCAACCTATGTTGATGATAAAACCTCACCTGCACTCTCAGCTCCCCTCTTTTGTGTTGAACAGGTTATTAAATTCTTTAACAAATGCATTGCGCTCATCAGGAGCATATTTACCCCAGGGAAATATTTCGGTGCAACTTGATATTGGAAAACAAACAAGTGGTGGAAGTGCTGCAACAATGTTTGATATGAAGGTCCACCCATCTTTTTTCATTTCATATATTTAGCTCTACATGGCTTGTCGGTTTAGAGAGAGATTTAAAAGAACAAAATGTCACAGAAAATTACTTCTTTGTTTGTTTCAACTTGGTCTCTGCAACTTAATCAAATTTAAGTCGAGCAACTCTCCAAAATATATGCTTAAAATTATTCTGAGATGAAAAATGGCCAAGGCTCAAAGAGTACTCCATTTGAATCAACCAATCCACAATATCCTTTCTTTTGCCTGTCTTTTTGCTTTCACAGAATTGATATTAGTCCTGGCATATTTACAAGCAATGCAACATATAACTATCATTAGTACTTTGCTTAAGAGTGAAGAATGGTTTTTACAAATGAAAGCCGCACTCTTAGTACGGTTTCTTCTTCTTCTTCTTTTTTCGTTAGTTCTTTTTTAGCTTATTTTACTGTGAGATCTTTCTCCAGTTATCTTTATATTTTATATTCTGACCTCTTAACTTATGACTTTCTCCTAGATATGCCTGAGGTATTTGTACTAGTGTAATTAAGAGTACATATTTTTAGAGTATGTGTGAAGTTGATGTAAGATTATGCTCGTTGCTTACAGTTTTCTTCCTGCTGACTATTCAGGATCATGAGAATTTGTCTGGACTCCATTCCGTAGCTCCTGCACGTATGAGTGAGAATTATGAACATCCTCACAAGAGGTTCAGAGCTGATCAGAGCTAGTGTGACAGATGTTTAGTTTCCCTTTGATTATATATCCAATTTGTTCTGTATCTCCTGCATCTGGTTTTATGGTTTTTGTTAGAGGGAGGGAAAAACACTTCTCTGACACCTGTTGGCACGTGTCTGGATCAAATGAACTTGCATATCTTCTGCAAGCAACTCAACATTTTTCTTTAAGCCCTTTTGTGTCTCTAGGCTTCCATGTAATTGTGAGAAGCTGCCTTATTTAGGATGGAAGTTAATTTCTTCATTAATTTTTCCATCTGTTCAGCGTTATGATTGAGTTTTGTTATGATTCAATTTTGTTACGCGTAGATGGTGATACAAATAGGTTATGTTCTCTAAATTGATTATGCTTTTCAATGTGTACAAAAATTAAGTTTCGCACATTTGATAGCCTTTAGGTGTTCTATTGGATGAGAAATACTGTTCTGAGGATTGTTTTCGACTTGATTGTTGCTGTGTTAGTCTATGTGTTTTTATATACGACTGGAGTGATGCTTGAATGGTGTATTTCTTTGAGGTCTAACCCAGTCACATTAACCATAGCTAATATGTTTAGTTTTTACATATGACTGAAATGATGCTTGAATGTTCTATTCTTTGAGGTCTAGCCGGTCATATTACCCTCAGCTAACACACCTACAAATTTTACATGTGTAATTAATGGCAAGTGCAACAATCAATCTAGTGGAGTAGCCTGGAGTGAAGCAAAATTCTGAATCAAATACGGGTATCCAGTTAAATATCTTGGTTCTTAGATGTCATAATTGAAACATGATCCAAAAATGAAGAGAGGAACTACATCCATGTAAAGAATTTCCATCAAAGTGTACCTTTTGAATCATGAGGAGCATCTTTCATCTGCCCAACAAAGTTCTCTACATCCCTGAAAATAGTCATAGGGTTCAAATCTGTACAAAAGCTCACAGACCAAAATTGTGTAAGAATCACGTATAACTTCGATCAAACGAAGCTGCCATCCTCCTTCCCCTTTCACAATTCATGGCGCGCTTAAACATTTGCTGTTAAAATTTACACATGCAAGCTTTGTGCGATTGACGGAGCCTTTTGTGGGCAAAAGACAACTAGGGACTTCTCCATATATTATCATTTGCTGGCGGCAAGACATTCTTGTGGATTGGCATAAAAGTAATCTTCCTCCTTTGGTTTGTCTGAAATCACGACACGCTTCTTTGGACTCCCCATTCGGTTTGCATGGGTTTCCTTCACCAACGATGAGAACTCCTCCCAACTGAATGACCCACTATTATATTGATCTATCAAACCGATCAAAAGTCTTCTGTCAAGTAGAATAGTCTTCTTGAAACCTAAATACCTGGAAGATTATAAGGGACATAGAACAACTTCACCACATTTGATATATATTTAGAAGGAAAAGGGAATCCATAACTGACAAAAAATCTTTTCCCGTTTTAGTTAGAATAACAACTTAAGGCCAGAAGAAAAATGCCTAAATCACCACTAATACGTCTCGGAATACCAGTTACTACATACCTGCGGTGTCCTTCAACAACCTTAGCCATATTTCCATCATATGTGGGTACAAATAAATCACTTTCCAAGGAGACAAGATAGTCCAAAGCTGCCATCTGAGATGAATGGTTGCGGAAAAACAACAAGTCCGAGGGTGCCAGTAATGTCTCCTTTTGGACCTATTTCACAAAACTCAAGCTGTCATCAGAAGTAATGCTCTAAATAATTTAATTTTTAAGTTGCACTAAATACTTTGATTAAAATCCTTTAGAAAGGAAATATTTTACCCACCAGATTTGGGAACGCCTTGGCCAAACTTCTCAGTCTCCTTTCTCCGCCATATATTTCTCCAGCAGCTATATATATTTGAACATTACGATCAATACCGAGTGCAGCCAGCACTAGAGCAGTTTCCTCAGGTGTCAAAGGACATAGGCCTTCCTTTCTTTTGAAGTTGGGATCTATGACTTTCTCCTTCCACCACGGGTTAGCATTTCTAGGCATATTAGGTTCTTATAGTTAGTAAAAGAATATAATTCAGTACTTTTCTGTCTTAAGAAGAACATAAGTTACCTCATTCTAGTCAGTTCATTCACCTCCTCAGTGTTGCAGCCTTGAGTACAGCCAGAAAAGGACAACATATCCATTTCATATCTTAGATGGAGGACCATGAAAGGACCTTTTCGTCTCAGCATTCTGATCACTTTCTTGCCCAACTTCTCTATTTTGGGATTAAACCTCAGAGCATTAAAATTTACTCTACAACGTAGCTTCTGAATCTCCAGTGGTAACCCATTATTTGCAAGCCGGGCATCAGTTTTATTCAAATGTACAACTTTATGTCTTTTAAGAAGAGGAAGAATCTGCCAATGAAAAATCACATCATTAGTTCCCATTTTTAGTAAGAATTTATTCACCTCGGCCAACCTGCCCAACCCCACGGACATAATCCAGATGAAAAAACCAAACCAACCTGACGATGGTAGTAAGAAATATTTGACCAACTAACAGGTGGTAACTCATAGAACATTCCGAGTTCAACTCTCCGTTTAAGCCTAGGTGGAAGCTCTTTCAGTATCCGAACCTCATCCCTCAAAGATGAAATAAAATGATCAAGGTCGAATATGTCCTGGAAATCACTGCAATCAATATAGAAAGAAAAATATTACCAAATACAATGAGCGGTAATGCAGGGTTTTGGGAAATTATGTAATAGTTATTATTTCTTTGGACCTTGGATCTGCCCAAAATGAAGTTTTATCCAATTCAGGAACAATAAGAGTTACATTAAGATATCTGGCAATAGCAACCATATCGCATATCTGCACAGCAGAAGGTTAAAGCAACTCAGAAATAAAAAACCGCACGCATTAAAAAGTGATCAAGGGATACCAAACAACATATATTCGGAAGAAATTTAACAAACTCGAAACAACTCACTGCCGCTCGCATCTGGTTGAGTCCTCCATTGCAAGAAACAACAAGATAGCCATTGTTCTCATAAACCCCTGAAAGAGATAGGCAGAGTTCAAGTGTAATTCCGACATCACACAATAAATTGAACCTTGACAATCAAAGAAACAGATATAATCATAAATAGCGAACTGAGCAACCCTAATTGGAATAATGTTAGAAAACATTGGCAGATTCTAACAAGCACATGAAATAATCCCTAATATGAGCAGAGACAATTTCAGTCGAAGAACAGATAAAAGATCAATCACATCAACACGGAACGAGGAAGTAGGCAAAACTGATATCAAACATAAGCAAAACCAACACATAATCTTAGGATTCAGACAGTCAAACACTAAAGACCTTAACAACAAAAAGCATAAGAATCAATATCAGCCACTACACTCTAAAATATGAACAAGAAAGAACAATAAGCCGGATACCAGTGACTCACTCTTCGGTGGAAAATGCCTTCTTGGTTGAATAGAAGAGACATTAGCAGATGTATGCATATTGGGGGGGCTGGAACAAGAAGGCCAACTCTTCAAAAACCTTGGCCCCCAAACTTCTCCAATGGCCACCAATTGAAAAATACATGTCCATAACAATAATGTAGTAATTGCCCTCAGAGTCCAGAGCTTCATTCTAGCATAAGACAACCTCAAAATCTTGGTCCTTTGCACTTTTCCCTCACCCAAAATATTCATGCCTACACACCAATGTCCCTCTCTTTTGCTTAATTTTCCATTATCATCCTCCGCTCTACACATTTTGATATCATCAAAACTTCATTCTAAAGCAGTGAACTTGCAAGACCCTTCAAGAAGGTGATGCCCCAAAGCCGATTTTCACAGGAACGATGGTGAAAACCAAGGGACAAATGAATAGGAAGCCAAGATTTTCAATTGAAGGAGCTAGAGATTCTAAGAATAGTAGTAGAACAATAAAACAAAATCTTCAACTGATTTTAAATATTTTTGATGTTTATCTGTCCGCAAAACAAGGCGAATCTAAGTAGTTAACTACCATTAAATGCATCGCCTCGAAGAATCAAAATTCTAATTAAAACTACAACTTATTAATCTTGAAAACAAGGGCCATCATAACTATCATCATCCCATTAAAATCCACCCACAATGCGGAAATTCCACCTAAATGCACACGTTTGCGGGAAGTAAATGAAGCAAAAGCAAGAGGATGAACCAAACGAATGGAAGATCAATGGTCATAATCTCCAAAGGCCCTTTTCAAGATTTTTTGGATTATGGCGAAATTGCCGAATGATTCCGGCGGAATGGTGAAGGTGAAGAGCAGTTGATGAAGAATGAGAAGGGTTTAAAGAGAAAAAAATAGAAAAACTGAAAGTGGCAGTAGTTACGGTCGGTGTATTTCTTGTGGCTTTTTGTTTCTCTTTAATTATTACTACTCTACATCGGATGAGGATCAGCCGTATATTATGGGATTATGGCTTGGTTTAACGTTGTTCTTTTCTACCAATATCAATAAATGCTGTTTTTCCTCCTATGAAGATCAGATCAAATATTTGAAAAAGATGCTTTTTTATCTCCCAAAAGCAAAAGAGATAACAAGAAAGGAAAATATTTAGGAGAATAATTTGCAAAAGGATAAAAAAATAAATTATAATTTTTTCTATTATGCAAAATTATTAAAATTTAAAGGTCGGATAAAATTCTCCCAAGTTTTTTGAAAAATAAATATTTGAGGATTAATGATTATATTTTTTTCCACTTATTTATAATTCACTCATAATACATATTTATGTAACATAAATATGCATTTTTTACGCGTAGAACAATTTTTTTGGTACTAATATGAAGTATTTTAGACAATAGGCGTAGCTAGTGGTGATTATGATAGTAGTTGGTATGTGATGTAAATATGATGCTTTCATGAGATTATGGTAGGTGGCATACTTTAATAATGGAAAATTGCAAAAGAAAAACAACTACACTTTTAGATTGTTAGGGTACAACTAAACAATTCAAATGAATATGAAATATATAGTATTCAAATTAATTAATTTAATAGTATTATCCTTATGCAATAGGTGTAAAGTTCGAGTTTCAAGTATTGTTAAGTGGTTTTTGACTCAACAACATAAGGGTCATATATAAATATAATATTGGGGCTTGAACCTAGTAGATATTGGATGTGCGTACGTGCGTATAACTTAAAAAATTTAATAAATTATTAGTATGATGTATGCATAGATAAAAAAAATATGAAATACATATACTTAACATGCTTTCTTGGAAATAATTATATGGGTATCTTACTAAAGTTGGTATAATTTTATGTCAAGTTTGTTTGGTTGAATAAGAATATGTCAATTGGAAGATTTCAAATAAAGAATTTGAATCTCATTTTCTTTCATCTACAAATATATTTAAAAGAGAGTGCTTTTTGTGAAAAGATTTGAATTTTGAGATATATCTACTGAAAAGATTTAAATGATTTGAATTTGAATATATATATATATATATATTGCTAAAGATTTTATATGATTTGAATTATGCGATATATCTGCTAAAGAAGTTAAAATATCTATTTCAATTTTTAAAGAAGAAATAAAGTTAGTATCACATTATAATAAATCTTTGTTTGGTTTGATTGAGTTAATTATTTAAAACATCTTAATGAGCCTTATAAGATGTTTTTGGAGAATTTAAAATAATTTTTTTATAGCTTTTAGATAAAATAACATATTGGCACTTACATAATGTTACTAATGGTGATTTTGTAATTTAAGTACTAAAATTAAATTAGATTGTTAAAATTTTAAAGTAAGTTAAAAACTTCTTACTTTTTCTAAAAGTGCTTATAGAATATTAACATCTTATTTTATTAGCTTATGAATTGATTAATTTACCAAATAATTTAGAAACATCTTATAGGTTCTCAAATATATTTTCTTGAGTTTATAAGTTCATTCAAACATTCTATAATTTCTCGCAGAAAAATTCGTTAATCCTATTATCCTTTTGCCACTTAAATTCCCATTGGTTCACGTGACACAAATTGCTCAAAACCCTTTTTTTTTTTTCACTTTATTTGTCAAAATTCAAATATTAAAAACTCATTTTTTTTGTACAAGAAGAAAAAAACTGGATATCAAATTGTCAAAGACTAAACGACGCAAATTTTCTATATATATGTTCTTAAGACTATTTTATGCAAATTAGTGACAGAATCACGTCGCAAACTTTGCATTGTCTCCATACTTTAGCCTCATCATTGGGGTCGTTTGGTAACATTTCTAAATAAACTGGACATGGAAATAATATTCAAAGAACTTATTTGGTTTAGAAATAAAAAAAAAATGACACTTAATGCTTGAGTTGTCGAGCGGCTTGTGGCCTAATGACATAATTCTCCCACATAATGTGGGAGGTCAGGAGTTCGAGCCCCAATGAGTTACATTTAGGTACTTTTATCAACTGGCATGGTATCCATCACAATTCATAAACAAAATATAATAATATAATAATAATTATAAGGATAACAATAATAAATAAATAAATGTAAAGATTAGCATTATACATCATTAATAACAAATAAATAAATGTAAAAACTAGTATTATACGTGACTAACTATAGCAAATCCTTTTTGTTGTATGGGGGTCTAAAATAGATAAAATATAAGAGTTGATCTGAATTTTGACCAAGCAAGTAAGTATAAACTTTTCATCTCCTGATATAATTTACTAAGAAATGCATTTCACCAAAAAATGTATTTGGCCACCTATCTTAAATAAATGTGGATGAATGAAATGTTTAAATAATAATTCAAAATCTTGTTAATTTTAGGAATTAGAAAAGGCAATCAATTCATTCAAAATACAAAAATTAGAAGGGCGATTTCTTAAATGTAACGACGGAAGAAATATTTAGATTATATAGATATGAGTCTCAAGGCATCACAAAAATAAAAGGCGTTCATTTTCTTAATCAATAAAATATATTACTTTACAATTTATTGCAATTAATTTAAATGAAGGTTTATAATGTGAAAGATATTGATCCAATAATATCAGTGTTATTATTTATATATTTAAATATATATATATATATATATATATGTGTGTGTGTGTGTGTGTGTGTGTGTATAAAATTTTGAACATGTTTGACAGTACCAAAAAATATATATATTATTATTTTAGTATACTAATCTTTTCTATGTATAGATGTGGTTGTGTTTGTTTTACAATTAAAATGACAATTATGTTATTAGTTAGTATACATAAGTTTTTGTAAATATATGTGTATAAATTGTAGTTGTTTGAAAAAAAAAACTGGCAAAGCAATCATAACAAGCAGACTTCAACTTCAATCTAATAATAATAATAATAATAATAATAATAATAATAATTATTATTATTATTATTATTATTATTATTATTATTATTTATTTATTTTTTAATTTCACACACATGCTAAAAATTTTCTAGAATTTGAATGTTGAACCTCACAATTATAGACAATGATATTATGCCAATTAACCACTCAGTTGTCCAACTATATACCTAAGTAAATCAAACAAGAAAAGAAAAAAAATTATTTGATTTTAGCTTCAATGTATGTAGCTAAATAATGAAAATATCATTTCACATTAATCCGTGGAATCCTATTAACACTCAAATTAAGTTTCTTATCATAATCAATTATTATACCACAAAAGTCCCATCTCAAAATTAACTAAACATGTTTATATCATCATTAAAATGTCTTGGGTGGACGCATTTTTCACTGGAATAAAATAAATATATATTATTTTTTTTAATTGACCGTGTGTTAAAATCAAATTTGGAACATTTTCTTTATATCTTTCGAGGTCTAATGCTAATTATAGAAAATTTGAGTTAATGAGGCCACTTTTTGTTTTTAATAATTATTTTTTTTCTTCCATTTATTCACTTGCTAATCATTGTAGCTATAAATTCCAAGTAATAAATACTAATTAATCATACTTACTTTTCAATTTCTGTTGGGCGAAATGAATGGTTATGAATAATTAGTTTTAATTGGTGTGTTAGTGTGATTCTCCCAACTCCACCTGTTGACTATTTCAATGCTTTTTCTAGAATTTGGTAGTAATTTAAAAATTATTGAATGTTGGGCAAACTTTATTCCTTCCATCAATGGTATTAAATTTAGGTGAAAATTTTGCCCATATATATTTTGAGTTTTTTTAGTATAGGAAATGAAATTAACTTTCAATCTATTTTGTAAACTTTTCATTGAAAATTTTGAAATACTTCAGAATTTCTCAAAATTTTATTAAAATTTTAAAATATAAAAAATTTGAATTGTATTAGAAAATTTGTATTTTAAATCATATAATAAATTTAGTAATAGAGTGATCCTTATAATTACTTATTGAATGATGAAAAGAATTTACGAGAAGATTTTTCAAATTGTATACTTACAAATAATTTAAGTTTACTTTTTTATTATTTACACATGCACACATATCAAGGATTCTTTAAAGTACGAGATCGGGAGGTTCGAACTTTTACAAACTCTTGGCATGCATGCGTATATATAAATAAAGAAAAAGAGGTTTGTCAAGATTGAAACCTCCGACCTCATACTTAAAATGCGCGATGTCATTGGACCAATTAGGCACTTGGGTTACAAATAATTTAAGTTAAAAGGTCACCTCTAAAGAATAATATTTTTATTTTGAGAAATAGAAGGATTTATTTTCAGGCATTCTAAGTAGTAAGAGACATTAAATATTTTAATTAAGTGTAAAAAATTGAAAATGATATTCCACTTCGTGTTCTATTATAATATTTTTGATAATTTTTTGAATCAACAATTAAATTCAAATATTAATGCATAGATCATCACTACTTTGGCTACGAAATTGTTATAGTTAAGTTCGAAGTTGATACTTTCATCGCCGAACCTCGCTACAATCAATTCGTAGCTAATAAATATTTTTTCTTTATATATATTAATTTTTTTACAGATAATGCATAATCAATCTATTATACTTTGAACGTACAATATTATTGATTGATAATTGATAATTTTTATTAATTATAATTCAAAAAATTACATTAACTACGAAATTCAATAACTTGTAACTATAATTACAAAATTAAAATTCATAACAATTTTTTTGTAGCAGATATAAATTTAATTTTTTGTGCATATACTAGGTACGTACTTATTGAATTCGATACCATGTGACCTTTATACATATTTTTTGCTCATATTTATAGTAAAATTTATACAATAATGTATTACTAATTTAATTGTGACTGTTGGGATTTCGTGTGCAACGTTGTAAGTGCATCACCTTCAAATTTCTGTCACAATATTCATAATGTAAAAGTGGATGCACGTAGGAAAGATAGCTTTGAAGGATGCTATATGTCAATATTGTATATGATTTGTTTTATTGAAACTTATATGATGTTTTAATTAGTCATCACTTTGCCACAAATCATAATAGTCTTTTTTTATTATTTTTATTTTTAAAATATAGGCAATGTACTTGTAGCCTTATCTCTTGATAAAACATTACTATATACTTCATATATATATATATATATATATATGAAATATTGTGGCATAATACATGCATAATTGTGTTTGTTAAAAATATATATCCAATATCTCATTCAAAAATTTCAACTATTGCTATATATTTTTCATGATTTATTTATTTATTTAATATCATCGAAGTTTTGGATATCTTCATATTATGGTTCAAACTTTTATAAATTTATAGCTCCAAAACGTAAATTGATTCCAATTTTTAATATCTTAACTACATCCCACAAATAAAACTTTTATTTGATTGGCGTGAAAATTTATAAAGGAAGAAATTTTTTGCATGATTGTACATCATTATGATGCATAATAGTGGTGGTAATTGAAATTGATAGTATCACATCATTATTTTGTATTGAGTAACAAAAATTTCATTCTAGATGATAAAATCTTGTCTTGGGATAGTATAAAAGCATAGTAAAAGTACTAAATTTGTGAGGAATATAATTACAAGGATTTGTAGTTAAGTTTCCTGAGAAATGCAGGGACAAACATAGTTTTATATTAGTTTTTATGTAATTTTTGTATTTTTTTAAAATGAGAATTTTAACTGATTTCTCAACTATTTTTTACGGAATTTAAATCGACAATTGATCTTTTTATTAGTATAAAAGGTTATCACTAATTTACCACTTGTTCTCTATACAATTATAAGGATTTATAGTTAAGTTTCTCAACTATTTTATATAATTCAAATCATTTGTGAAGAATACAATTATAAGGATTTGTAGTTAAGTTTCCTGAGAAATGCAGGGACGAACATAGTTTAATCATAAAATCAGCCCATTTCATTAACTGAGACAAAATAAATACTTACCATATAGGACAACATATGATTAAATATAAAATAGACTGTATATCTTTTCTTAGCTAAGAACATGTTAAATATGTTGTGATAAATCCAGAAAGGTGTCCTGATTGGTGAATTAGCATTTCTTTTTCTACATGTATAAAAGACTGAATTTTACTTTGGCTTTCTATTATATGTTTGGTGTTCCTTTACCACTAGCTAAAAAATATAATTTATTTTTAAATTTTATTATTCTTTTTAGCATATTTGAAGAAATATTTCAATATTAACTTTTACTTTTAATTATTACAAGCATTATTAAATGACTAATAATCATAAGACTGATATAATTAAAACCATCATTTGAAAAATATAGAACCAATGTAAAAGAAATAACTTTAGGTCTTAAAATATAGAATAAGTTGTCCACGTTATTGACTTTTTGGTATTGAACAATCTGATAAATTAATACAATCGCTCTACTTAATTGTTTTAGTGTTTCTTGTAAGAAGATATACATTCTCTTGAGTTTATGAAAATATACTATGTCGAGTTTTTGAGAATAAAATATCTTACGTCCCTAAAATATTTCTTTTATCTACCAATTTTTGTTGATTGCGATTATTGTATCATTTCGTTAAAAGACTTCTTGTGTCATTTGTGTGGATATTAATTATCTACCACTATTTATGATAATTAAAATAGAACTAATTTATATTATACGTCAATTATGTCTTTTATAATTAACCTATTTTAGATTAGTTGCTTTACATCATCAGTTCCAAATCAAACTTCAAAATTTTAAGGATTAAATACACTATGCCCACTTGTATTATAGTGATAGTTGCGAATGCCCCCTAAACTATCAAATGCAACAAAAAGCCCCCTTAGTATAACAGCAATGGATGAAAAAGAGGAGAGAAAAAATTTATTTGTATATTTTACTCAATATTTCAAAAATACCCTTCAGTCACTTAGCCCAAAAATTATGCATTTGATAGTTTCTTTGCTTAAAAAAAAATGATTTTAGCCAAAAAAGAAAGAAAAGGGATTCATCTCACGAACTTATCTAGAAAAAATAAAGCTCGCTTTCTTTTCTTCATTCATGCACTTTCAAACCTTCATTTTATTGTCTTTTTCGACTTTTTACAAATAGAGAATTTTTTTTCTTTTTCACCAACTTTATTTCTACAAAATGTTCCCAACACGTACCATAAAAAATGACCTAATTTCTACAATTCCTAAACACTATAACGCATATATACCAAAACATAATACTAAACCCATGAAATAATTTTTGTGAAATGCATGAAAAAAAAGACCCCTAAATCTTTTTTGTAATATATAAAATCCAAAAAAAAATCCTATATGTTGTTAAAGATACAAAAACCCAAAATACTTTTTTGCTAGAAAGTCCAAAATGCCTGAATAAATTCGAACCACTAACAAAAGAATTAGATTATGATTTTTCACTCATATAGCAATGAATATAATTTTTTTTATAAAATTTGGTTTGAAAGTGCATGAATGAAGAAAAGAAAGGGACTTTGCTTTTTCCAAATCAAGTTCGTGAGATGAATCACTAAAATCAACTTTTCTCAAGCAAAGAAACTATCAAATGTATATTTTTGGGTTAAGTGGTTGAAGGGTATTTTTGAAATATTGAGTAAAATATACACACAAATTTTCTCTCTCATCTTTTCCATCCATTGCAGTTAAATTGAGGGGATTTTTGGTTACATTTGATAGTTTAGGGGGGGTGTTTATGACTATCAATATAGTTCCGGGGGGGGGGGGGGGGAGCGGGTAAAGTGTATTTAACCCAATTTTTAACTAGAATACATTGCATTTTTAAGAACATTGAAAGAAAATAGTAAATTTTTTCTTAAAAAATTACATTTCTTAATTTAAAAAATATATTCCCTTATTTTGAGGTGACGAATGACAGCAAATCAACTGAAGTTCACCCTATAAATAAAGTATATATAGACTTGTGAAGGGATTTGGTACAAATTTGGAGTTTTGGATGGAGACAAATGCCCGTGAATCCTTGGATGCGCCTCTCCTTTTTGGCACAACATTGTACATATTGTGTGATGCTCTCTTCATATTTTTGCTCCAAATTGTATGATTGAAAGTTGGAACACCACTACATTTTTCTTTTCTTTTTCTTTCATCCTACTATCAAACAAATGTATCAAATATTTCTTTATTTTGTGATGTTTTCCTTGGACAAGTTCTATTTCTTTTTTCTTTTTATTGCACGGACATGATAATTTTAAAAATACTTACATTCTCTTATTTTTTATGATTTGCAGTTTTTTTTTTTTTTTTGAGTTGGCTCAATCTGACTCAAATCGATTCATGAATCAAACAGTCTCATGTAATGAATCAGGTGAATATTAATGGTCCAAAATGTGTCACCTCAAATATAACCAAATGATCATGTAGCAGTCACTTATAAATAATTTTTTTTAGATACTTATAGAAACAACTTATTTTACTATACTTACTAGCTATTCTTTCAATTTTTCACTTCTCCTTTCTACAAATCCTAATTTAAATATTGAAAGATTTTTGTTGACTAAATTCCATGGACCTTAACTTTTTACATAGTTTTAGGAGTTGGATCGAATCATTTAGATACAAATTGGCCAAATTCTAGGTTTATTTTTGCATTTGGTGTGTTTACAACGCTTAAAATGCCAAAAAATTCTTTTCTCAATTTATGTATTTTTTTAAGAAAAACACGAACAGAAAAGGGATAAAAATAGTCGTTCCCAACAACGCTGTTTTTGCATGAAAGCAAGTAAAAAATATGTTTTTCTCAGAATAAAATGTTAAATAAATTGCACGAAGAGGTCTAACATATGCTTAATTACTTGGTTAATTTTATCTCACACCAATGAGTTTCACCAATTGGTTTCCCTCTGCCTTAATTTACCTAAGTATTTTTGAACTCTTAAATCATTTTGATTATTTATGTAATTTTAAGTAGGGCTGCCAATAGAGCGGATTTTAAATCAAATTCGATTTAATTATTTAAAATTTTTAATTCATGAAAAATTCGACATATAGATTCGATTAAAAAAAATCCATAATCCAAAACAAATAGAACGAATATGGATTTTGCTCAATTTGATCCATTAATAATTCGAATCCAAATATATATATATATATATATTATATGCACATAGGGTCTTCATAGCAGCCAAAATAGGTCTTTGGATGAATATAGTAATGAACTCCTATGCAATATATCAAATTAGGTGATTTTCATATAAATTGTTAGATTTTGAATTTGTCTCTACATCATAATTGCACCACTTGTTTATCTATTTTTATAACTAAAAATATGTGGGAAAAAAATAATGAGCAGAAGCAGAATGTCATGATATGGCAAGAATGCAATGCAAATCTTAATTTGATCAAATGTTTTTTGTAAAACTTTAAGCATGTAATTAATTGATTGGAGAATTAAGTGTAACTATTATGTATGTATAATGTCAAACAAGTACTATTATAAACAACCAACTTAAAATGTAATGATTTGGTGAATAAATGTGATTAAATTATATTATATTATTACTTTTAAAATGATCAATAGACTTGAGAATTATTAATCTGTCATATATGTGTACATTTCTTTTAAGGATGAATGTTTTGAATTTGGATTCTATTAAATTTCTAATAAATAAATAATATATATGATTTAGGAGTAATCTATTTTGGATTCTTTTTCAAATATCCGACTTTTATTTGGATTCGAATATAATAAATCAATCGCAAATCCTATAGGATTTTGGATCGAATTTAGATACAATATACTATTATCAAATTCGAATTTGAATCTATCATAATCCGATCCAAATCCAACATATTTACAGCCCTACTTTTAAGGTTAAAGGAACTTTCCTAGAATGCCTGCAAAGGCTAAAGTTATTTGTTTAAGAAGACAGACATTAATTAGTGGATAATTGATACATAAATTATAAAATGATAGTCGGACATATGCCTTATTAAAATGTTACCACTACACGTAGTAAAATTATAAAAATTCCAGATCTAACTTGACCATTTAGAACCAGGATATACTTAACCAAGTTGACCCATAAGGCTAAAGTATTATTTTTCTACCCCCCAAAAATCGTTATTTAATGTTGTAGATCTTTTCACTTGTGCTTCGTAATTGGTATATTTTATGATATAGTTACAGTTCTAATTTAATATCGATACTCATATTGATGGAAATTTCATAGCGATAAAATTTCTTTTGCTCAAGAGCAAAATTGCTTGCTGGAAAAAAGAATATATTTTTTGAAAAAATGAGAGCGTGCCTTAATTTGGATTTTAGAAGAGTACATGTACATGACATAGTCAGTTTTTTTATAGGACTCAATTTCCATCAATATTGTATGTCATCCAGATTTTTTCCTATTTCTTCTCGATTTTTAGGATTCCACTCAAGTCCTTATGTGAGCTTTACAACCTTTGCTCATCTCCATGCCTCTGAACCTTCTCATTCACTATAGTATTGCCTAATGCTTATCATTTGTATTGAGCTGACCTCATAACACTAGTAGAATATTGCCTAATGCCTACCACTCGTATTGAGCAGACCACATACATCAACCTGCCTGGCCCAATCTAAATAGTCGACAAATCCAACACATTGTATCAACAGATCGTTTAATTCCGCACAGGTCTAACAGTTTAAATTAAAAGCACTCAATTATTATGTTGAATAAATGAACTTCATATAAACTTTTAATTGTTGATCACAAATGAAGTATCTCACCAAGGAATTTGATTTATTTTTCAACAATTGTACGAAGTCAAAAAGTTTGTTCAGTAATCACATCTCTTAGAAATGTATAATATTTCTATTGGGATTTGACTCAGTTATTGATAGACCAAGTTTGATTAGAATTAGGACTCTTTCTTGTATTGAATTTTCTAGTTTTAGATAAAGTAATCAAATAATCTTCTGTTGTAATAGAGGTGTTTATTTGATTACTAGGGACGACACTCGTGGAACTTATGATATGATACTTATGAGGTAGTTATTGTGAGTACGAGTGGGATAATATAAAGGGGTGGAGTAAGTGTCTTTTTGGTAGTTATGATAGTGGTTGTACGAGGGGTTTTTGGCTTGAGTTTGGGCATGTCAAATTTAAGGGTTGACTTGTACTAGTGAAATTCTATCATAATTGAAAAAAGAAAACTCCCGTGGAGGTAGGCAAAATTTGCCGAACCGTGTAAATTTGTGTCTGTTTTATTTTTCTATTTGTTGGGTATTAATATTGTTATCAAATTTATGAGTGTGATTTGTAAATTCTTGATAAATTAAATCTCGTACCTAAATTGCTTCATCTGTGCTCCAATAATTTCTACTACTTAAATTCTATATAAATGTATGTATGTCTATATTTGTCTATTTATTTATCTATCTTCTTAGCAATATACCATTAAGCGTGCAGATTCATCATTCATGGTCCAAAATGCAAAAATGAGATTGGGACAGGTAAAAGCAATGGAAGAGTATAAATGCGCCAGCCGCCATGTATGTACTTAATGGCCACTGGAAAAAGAAATGCCCACAAGAGATAAGTGTAGGTGAGATATAATCTATTTCCACAATGCATAAAACTCAATCTTGAATCTTGGTAGTGCTTATAGCACTTAACTTGATTTAGATTTTAGTTCACATGTCAAAAAAGACCGATACAATTGGATTTTAGTTCTTCCCACCGGCTGATGAAACATATGAAAGGATCGGAGTTGAATTTGGAAAAAAATTGAAAAGGATTGGGCACTATAGTGTGAAAGACATGAACTTTTAATCTTGATATATTAGTTTCTATAATTCTTCAAAGCTAAATAAGACTTAGTACCTGGAGACAAATATATTAACCTCCTCCCCGGCCCAAGTACTTTGTCCTTGTTTTCTTTCCATAGGTCAGTCAAAGTGACAATCAAATTCAGAAAAATATTGTAAACTTGGTCATTATTGATACGAAAAATAAATTAACTAAATATTCAAAATATCCTCGTATTTTTTATTCGAGCCAGATCCTATTCAATATTTGGGACCTGATTTGTACGACTGTATTGAAATATTGATTGAATGGTTAAGATATATCGCAATATTTTGACCATATACATAAGATGAATAGTATAAATACACCTCAATAGTACCCTATTTATAACTCCAAGCATATATAACACAAAAAGTATGTCCACTATTGTTATCCTATTGCATTTTCTATAATTATATTTAACCACTCGATCTATACTGATTCAGATATCAGAAGGTTTATGTTGGAATCCTCGGAGTGGCCCTAATCTTTGTTCTATTTTAGGTTTGATTTTAACAAAAGTTCCTATAGTGTTGACTCCAAACTATGCGGCCTATTGAAATAAGAAATTGACTATTTTGAATTGATCTCAAGATGCCCAAATCAACTCTTTCATATATTAATATAAAATTTATATTTTAATAAGAGATACAGTAGAAAATATCGAAATCCTAAGATGGGCAATGGTTTACCTAAATGGGGGAAAGTCAAAAAATCCAAACATAGCCAAAGGAGCAATGGGTTTACCCTAAATGAACAATCGTTGGTAGCTTTATCAATAGCTGATTAATTTACAAGTGCTTTATGTATGTGATTCCCTCAGCCCACCAAATTAATTCTAAAGCAGCGAACCTTCTGGGGCATTAATAATCACAGTTGGTATTGGTAATATTGGACCACGCATGAAACATACGAGAAATTACATTACATCCATACCTACCTATGTGAATGAATTTATTTGTTAGGTGGAAATTGCTAGAGACTGCGATAAAGATCATAAGAGTGGTTTCGATTTTGCCTTGAAATTTGAACTATAAATGACGAGATATGGAGCTAAGTGGTCGAAATGGGCAAGAGCGCACGCCGCTGGCAGGACCTGCGCATCGAGGCAGAGGCAAGGCATGCTCGGGCGCAAAGCTGGGCGAGATTGGGTGGAAAAAAGCTGTGATGCACGCCTTGGCACGCACTTTATTGGAACCGCGTGCCCTGGCCTGAGTTCCATGTGCCAAGGCGCAAGTTGCGCACACCCTATCTCGGCGAGTTACAACACATCATGGAGATTTTGGGCCAAAATCGATGTTCCGCACGCCAAGGTGCAAGTCATGCGCGCCTCGGCATGCGGCGCAAGGCCCATGGGCCAAGGACTCTATTTTTGCAAGTATTTAAGCAGTTTTCTTCCATGAAAAATTCAAACAAACAACACAAGAGTGAATCTATATTGCTTTTGAGATAGTTTCTTGAGATGGAGTTTAGAACGAGGGTGTTGGGCATTCTCGTGAGATTCGTGGGACTCAAAGTTGTACCTGTTACTTTGATTTGAAATCAATAAGGTCCTTTTTTTATCGGGTGGATTAGGCACATCGCCGAACTACGTTAAATCTTGTTGCCAGTTTTCATTAAATTACTTTACTGTTATTTCATAGTTTTCATAAAATATCTTTCTGCATTACACAAACCAGTATTAGAGCCAATTAGATCGAATGTCAGCCATGAAGTACGCGGTAGAGAAGTTCGATGGGAAGAATAATTTTGGGTTGTGGAAGATGAAGATGCACGCTTTCCTGTGTCAATAAGGTTTACAGATAGCATTAAAGGGCAGAGATTTCTTGCCAAAGACGCTGATAAATGAGGAGAAGGATGAGTTTATGGCGAAAGCTTAGAGTACTCTGGTGTTATCATTGGCATATAACGTACTGAAAGAGGTCACTACAGAAAATACGCCAGCAGAATTGTGGACGAAGCTGGAGAGTCTCTATATGAAAAAGTCCTTGATAAATTGGCTGTATTTGAAACAATTATTATATACATTGAGAATAAAGGAAGGTACATTTATTACTCAGCACATTGATTATTTCAATAAGGTGATTCTAGATATCTCTAGTATAGATGTCAAAATTGAAGATGAAGATCAAGCATTAATTTTCTTATGTTCTCTGTCCAAATCCTTTGAGCAACTGGTTACTACTTTATTGTATAGGAGATATACGATTTCAATAGATAATGTGAAGGCCTTATTAAATTCCAACGAATTGAGAAAACATATCTTGGGCAGTAACGATAGTAAAAGCAGGGAAGGACTAGTGGCGAAGGGGAGACTGAGATAAAGGGGAAGGAGTAAAGGTCCATTGAAGTCCTGAACCAAACTTAGAACAGGCGACAAGTGTTTTATGTATGGTGGAAAGTGGCACTAAAAATAAAATTGTTCGGAATGAGGAAAGGTTAACGATTTAGGTGAAACTTCTAATTAGAAATGGGATGATGTCGCAGGAATTGTTGAGGATGAGTTTGATGATGGGCTTGTTCTCAACATTATTGAGAGTTTAATAAGTTCAGAGTGGATTTTGGATAGTGGTTGTTCCTACCACATGTGCCCACGAAAAGATTAGTTTACCACTTATCAGAAATACGATAGTGGTAAAGTGTTTACGGGAAACAATGCTTCATACAGGGTTGTAGGAATTCGCTCAGTTAGTGTTAGAATGTATGATAGCATAGTAAGAACCCTAACAGATGTGCGTCATGTTCCAGATCTGAAGAAAGATATGATTTCGCTGGGTACATTGGACAGGGATGGCTATAAGTATAGAGCTCGAGATGGAGTTCTGCGGGTTTCCAAAGGTGCATTGCTTATCATGAAAGGAGACAAGAGGAATGACCTTTACATATTGCAAGGCAACACAGTTTCTGGTACTGCAATGGTTTCTTCATTAGTTAATGATATTATGAGATTGTGGCATATGCAGCTTGGGCATATGAGTGAGAAGAGGATGTCAAAACTAAGCAAACGAGCTTTGCTTTGTGGAGAGAAGACTGGAGAGCTGGATTTCTACGAGTAGTGTGTGTTTGGCAAGTAATACAGGGTGAAGTTCAGTATTGCAGTTCATAAGACCAAGGGTACCTTGGATTACATTCACTCATATCTTTGAGGGCTTTCTTAGGTTCCTTCAAAAGGAGGTGCTAAGTACATGCTGATATTCATTGATGACTTCTCACGAAGAGTATGGGTGTATATGCTGAAGCATAAGGATGGGGTGTTTGTCAACTTCAAGCAATGAAAAACTTTGATCAAGAAGCATACAAGAAAGGAGATCAAATGCTTGAGGATTGACAATGGATTGGAGTTCTGCAACAAGGAATTTCAGGAATTCTGAGATAAGGAAGGAATTGTGAGGCATCGCACAATTGTACATACACCATAACAGAATGGAGTTGCAAAACTGATGAACATGACTATATTGAAAAGAGTTCAATGCATGCTCTTTAATGCCACCTTGTCTAAGGATTTTTAGGCAGAAGCGATTAACACTGCTTGTTATTTAGTGAATAGGTCACCATTGACTGCTTTGGACTGCAAGATACTAATGGAAATTTAGTTCGGGTTTCCTGCTGATTACTCAAATCTGAGAGCATTTGGGTGTCCAACCTATGCTAATGTCCGAGATGGGAAGCTTAAGTTAAAGGCTAGGAAGTGCATATTCCTAGGCTATACAAATGAGTCAAGGGTTATCATTTATAGTGTAATGATGACAAGGGCTCTAAGATGATTATCAGTAGAGTCGTGACATTTTGATGAGTTTGCAATGATGAAAAAGATGGAGCAGGCTGAAAGTAGTCAACAGGGCATTAAGGAGAAAGTGGAGTTTGAACTTGACACTCCACAAGTTTCAAAGGGGAAACAGAAGGTGGTAGATGAAGCTGGTGAGAGCATATTATCACCTAATCAGCAACAGGAAAATAATTCACCACAGAACTATCATTTGGCTCGTGATAGAGAGAGAAGGCAGATCAAACCACTATAGTGGTTTGCATATTCAAATCTAGTTGCTTATACTTTGAGTTTAGCCGAGGAGTTTATAAGAGACAGTCTAGTCTCATACAAAGAGGCCATTTCCCGACCAGATTATGATAAATGGGCAGCAGCCATGAATGAAGAGATGGAGTCTCTACATAAGAATAGCACATGGGAGTTGGTTGATGTACCTAAAGGGCAGAAGATTGTAGGTTGCAAATGGATTTACAAAAAAAAGAAAGGGATTCCTAAGTTAAGGATGCTTATACAAGGTGTGATTGGTAGCTAAGGGTTTTACTCAGAGAGAAGAAGTTGACTTCTATGAGGTGTTATCCTCAGTTGTAAAACATACTTCTATTCATGTTTTACTTGCTATAATGGCTCTGTTTGATATGGAGCTTGAGCAAATGGATGTGAAAACCAACGTTTCTATATTGTGAGTTGGATGAACAAATCTACATGAGCCAACCAGAGGGATTCATTATTTTCGGGATAGAAATCAAGCATGTCTCTTGAAGAAGTTTTTATATGGCTTGAAGCAGTCTCCCACAAAGTGGTATAAAAGGTTTGATACTTTTATTACCAAGATAGGATATATTAGAAGCATTTACGATTGTTGTGTATATCATAAAAAATGTAATGATAGCCTTCTCGTATATTTGCTATTGTACATTAATAATATATTGATTGTCTCTAGAAACATATCTGAGATCAATGTTTTAAAGGCTCAGTTGAGTGATGAATTTGAGATTAAGGATTTCGGCAGTGTAAAGAACAATTTAGCATAGAGATCATCTGGGACAGATATGCATAATTGTTGTACTTATCTCAACAACATTACATTGAGAAAGTATTTGAGCAATTTGGAATAGATAAGTCCAAGTTAGTTAGTATGCCACTTGTAGCTTATTTCAGGCTCTCATAAGATCTGTCATCGATTATTGAGAAGGAGGTGGAGCAGATGTCTAATGTGCTATATGCTAGTGCAGTGGGTAGCTTGATTATGCCATAGTGTGCACTGGGCCAGACATTTCATATGTAGTCAGTGTTGTGAGCAAGTACATGCACAAGTCAGGAAAGACTCATTGACAGGCCATGAAATGGATCATAAGGTATCTGAGAAGTTCTGCAGATAGATGTTTCAGGTATAGTCAATTAATTCTACTACTAGAATTATTGGCTATATAGATGCGGATTACACCGGAGATTTGAACAGCAGAAGGTCCATGACAAGATATGTGTTTTGTGTTTCAAGTTGTACGGTTAGTTGGAAGGCAACTTTGCTATCATCAGTTCCATTGTCCACAATAGAAGCTGAGTGTATAGCTTCGGCTGAAGGCTTGAAGGAAGGCATTTGGCTAAAAAGGTTGATTGAGGATATGGGTATGGATTTTGACATTACTTCAATATTTTGTGATAGTCAAAGTACCAAACACTTGTCAAAGACTTAAGTTTTTCATGAGAAAACAAAGCACATTGACGTAAGGTATCACTTTGTCCGAAATATGGTGTCTCAAGATGTCATCTTAGTTGACAAGGTAGGGACTAAGGATGATCCGGCAGACATGTTGACTAAGTCTGCTCTAGGAATCAAATTCAAACATTGATTGGATTTGATTAACATTTGCAAACTCAGATAAAGGGCCCTTTTGGGGGCAAAGACAAAGAAGATGGATAGTAAATTTCAAGTCAAGGTGAAGAGTAGTGGAAGCAATTTAGGCACGATATTTAATTTATAAAAAATTCACAAATAACACTCACAAAGTTTATAACAAAAATAATACTTAACAGATAGAAAAATAAAATAGATACAAATTTCAACTACCTCAACGGGAGTTTTCTTTATTCAATTATGATAGAATTTTATTGGTACCAGCTAACCCCTGAATTTGACATGCCAAAACTCAAGCGAAAAAAAAAAAAAAAGAAAAAAGAAAAAAGAAAAAATCCTTGTACAACCCATATCATACTCCACCCCTTTGAATTGCCCCACTCGTACTCACAATAATTATTCTATGAGTATCATGAGTTTCACGAGTATTATCTATATCAAGTAATCAAATAAACACATCTATTTATAAGAAAAACTACTTGACTACTTCACCTAAAACTAGAAAACCTAATACAAGAAAGAGTCCTAATTCTATCAAACTTGGTCTCCAAATAATTGAGTCAAATCCTAATAATCTCCACTTTGACGAAGTTTCTCATCTCAGTAATTGTTCATGACTCCATCGCAAACCAAATTCCATTGGCCTTCAAAGATACCACTGCACATGCCAAATTAGTAAGGTCCTGGCACTTATTAACTCATCCCAACCAATGCACATGTACAACTTGATGCGTGACTTTCAAAACTCCACCTCTAGTGAATATTCACAACCTTTGGAATCCAATTAGCTTAAGAAAATTAGATTCTTTCGTGTATTTAGGACATAAGTCACACCACCTAAAGTACAAATTGTTCCAACAAGGGGGATAAAATTTTCCCCCCATATCCAGTTGGATGAAAATATATTCCACTTCAATTTTTTGCCCTTTTCTTTTTCTAGGCCATGTGGAAAGAAAATGTTCTCCTTCACTTGTATCTTTTGTTTCTTGTACATAAGAATCCTAGCTAGCTGATGTACGTACTCCAAGTTCAAGGAATCTTCATAATGCCAGCAACTTAATAATCATACATTTGATGTAAAAAATTTATAACGATGACCCTAGAATCACAAATTCTATTATAAAAAATTCATATTCCACATCATTCTATCTTCTATAAATTAGTCCATTTTACTTATTTGATTAAAATTAATAAAATCATTTTCTATATACTATCGACGATGAAGTTCCTCATATTTACAATCTTGCTTGAAGATTAACGACACCAGAATTGGATATAGGGATACAAGTCATATTTGCGACTAGCCTTGTCAATTTTGTTGGCTATTATTCAATCTAGAATTACTTGTTTTCATCTCAATCCACATATATACACACATATTAAAGCCATTATAGTTTGAACATCAAACCTTGAATTGTATTATTCAATCAATTAATTAATTGATATTTTTTATTTTTTATATGCCTCACGTCATGATAAATATATGTCAGAAAAATTAAATAATGGCCAACTACCCTAAAGAAAGACCAATTAAGACCCCAATTCAATTATCGCACCAACTCCCAATTCTAATGAAACAATGGCTATTTATTGCCCGCCCAATTAGTTTTTGCATCTTCACAAGCTGCTATAAAACCACTCAAACATTCTTTGTTAATAACAATAAGCGACTAACAATGCCGACAATCAACGCCAAGCAGCAGACAGTTCTTCACTTGGGAGCGGCACTAATCCTCGTGCTCGCATTCCTCAGCCTCAACGCGCAAAAAGCCGAATGCCTCAGCACCACCGCCGCCGCCGCGGCGACGGAGACGGCAGGATGCAACTCCACCAGAATCGCCGACTGCTTGCCGGACGACGAGGAGTTTCTGATGGAATCAGAAACAAACAGAATGATTCTGCAGGTCGGAAACGGAGGGAAAACGATCGGATACCGTCCGATAATCCCAAAAAAACCCTTCTGCAACAAATCGGTATACAACAGTTGCATTGGGAAAGAAAGCAAATTTTTCAAAAAAAGAAAATGCGACTACCAGAATCTCTGTGGTCGATAGTGTGCTAATTGCCATTAAACAATAAACCACGTATGTAGATGCTACCATGATGCAAAAAAGTCCACCTTTTTTTGCTGGAATTCCAAGTGAAATTGTGTATTTTCCTTTTGTTTTCTTATTTGTTGGGGTATTATTGTTTGTATTTTCGGTGCAGTTGTTAAGAAAAATAGGGCTTCTTTAATTTGATGGAACTTCTTTGCTAATTGGAATGTATGGACAATTCTAACAAGCTTTGTTTACTTGTTAAAATTTCTTTTTCCCTCTTTCTTTCACTTAAAAAAAGTATTATATTAGTAACAAAATAATAAATAATAATATAAAAATTTTCACTAATAATATGTATAATGTGACAATAGCTTTTATTTAGTCATTAATGATATTTTTAAGCGATTATAATTTTTGTACAAAAATTAATATTTTAAGTTATCACTATTAATAATTAGTAACACCCCTATGGTAACAATTTAGTAACAATACAAAATTTTGTTGTGTCAAGATTTTCTATTGTCACTACCATAAATGTATCACTAATTATCAATGGCGACAACTTAAACACTATTATTGTTACTATTAAGTTTGTAAAAATTATTAAGGTGAATAAACAAAATCTTTTGTCACCTAATATATATAATGAGTGACAACTTTTGTATTTTCATCCACTATTTTCTCACTAACTTAGCTTTTTCTTGGAGTGTTTTTTGCCTGTCTTCTTTAATTGTGTGCATGCGAATGAATGTTATTTTATTTTATATTTTAATTTTATCTATTATTTTTTATTTTTTATGTCAATTTGTATTCTATCATATATATATATATATATTTAAATACACTTACAATTAAATGTTTATTTAAGAAAATATGTTGTACGTTGTTTTTTATGTATGATACAGAATAAAAAATAAAATACTAATTAAAATAAAATATATGAATCATTATAAATATGGAATCAGACAAATATATACATTCCCTTTTTTCTAATTGGCCAGGTGTTAACATTCAACATGGAATATTTCTAGATCTTTTGAAGTCTAATGAATCCTCCACTAATTGTACAAAATTTGATTTAATGAAGGCCATGTGTTGTTTTTAATTATTTTCTTTTTCCATTTATTTACGTGCTAGTCATCCTAGCTATAATTATAAATTCCAAGTCGTTAAATATTATTCATAATTCAACTTTTTAATTTCCGTTGGACAAAATGAATGGTTATGAATAAATTAGTTCTAATTGGTGTGATAGTGTGATTCTCCCAACTCCACCTAGTTGACTACTTCAATGCTTTTTCTAGAATTTTGTGGTAATTTAAAAATGCATGAATTTTGATTCCGAAAAGAATTCTTCAATATTCCACCATAGGTATTAAATTTTCGTTGAAAATTTGAAATTCTATATTTTAAATTTGGACTTTTAGAGTGCCAAGAGAAACTTAATTTTGTAAAAGTTGCATATAAGTTTTAAAGAAATCCTTGAAAATTGTTGAAATTTCATCAAAAGTTTGAATAATATTACAATATCTTTTATTTTAAATCACATAAAATACATGATAATGAATTTCATAATGAAATAATCCTTATAAGTACTATCATTTAATAATGAAATGAATTTAAGAAAATATTTTTCAAAGGATATACTAATTACAAATAATTTAAGTTAGGGGATAACTTTCCAAAAATATTTTAGTTCAAGAAATAGAAATTGATTTTGAGACATTGAAAAAGAACATAAAGGTAATTGATTAGGGTTAAAATTCTTGCAAATAATGAGAATTCTTGTTCTAATTTATGTATGTTTAAGCTTACTAAAGATTTGTTAAAATTTGGATTTTGTATGAAGATGATATCATAAGTTCAATTCACCGCTGAATTTTAGACATTGAGAAAGTTTTGAAGATATAATACTTCATTCAAAACCTTCTTGACGAGTAATGACTAGTAAGAGATATAAACATTCTTATTAAGTGAACAAAATTGAAAATTTTTGTATTCTATTGAAAGATTATTTTAATAATTTTTAATCAATGCGTACCATCACAAAATAGAGTTTAATTGATCATGAATCAAGTTAATTCAAATACTAATCCTTAATCATAGGTATATCATGTCAATTTATACAAACCATTAGGTTTTTATGTGGATTGTGGATAGTTAATATGCATTATTTCCAACGAATAATACTATGAATTTACAATTAATAATTTTTATTGCTTGTTATTTTAAAAATATAAAAATTTATAACAATAATTTATAATTATAATTATAAAATTAATTTTACAATATTATTTTTCCGTAATGAATGTCTAATCTTTTAATAGTGGGCGAACTTTTAAGTTAATTTGCCATTTGGTTTACCAATCCCTTAAAAATGCCAACAACAATACTTTTCTCAATTTATATTTTTATAAAAACACCCCCCGCCCTTCCCCCACCTCAACAAAAAAAAAGAAAAAAAAGAAAAAGTAAAATAAAATTAAAAAGATAATAGCTCCCAAAAATCAGGGATGGCAATGAGGTGAGTCAAAACTCGAACCCGACGAATGAGTTTGGGGGTGCTTAATAGGATATAGGGCATGATTTTCATAACTCAAGTATTTGGGGCGGGGTATGGGGTTTACCTAATCCCGCCCCAAACATGCCCCATATAAATTATACATATAATAATAATAAATATATTACATATAATTTATTCTATATTTTTTAGATTAAGAATAATATCCAAATTATTTAGGATTGTTACTTTTAATTCTATTTTTATCTCTTATTTTACTTCTAGAATCTTATCTTATTTGCATGAATTTTTTATTTTTATACCTGAAATTTGAATTTTAATTATTGTCAAGTGATTTTGATTTGATATTTTCATTGATTGATTCTGATTTTTCAAATTCTTTACAGGTTGATGAGTTTAAGCAGGATGAGATGAGGCAGGGAGGGACCGATCTTTTTGGAGCATGGCGGGGCAGGTGGGGTTTAGGGCGGGATATGGTCTAGCGAAATGGCATATGGGTTGAGTCAAACCCACCGCATTGCCATTCTTATCAAAAATGCTGTTGGTATAGGTTTGAAAGCAAGTGAAAAAATATTTTTTTTTAAGAATAAAATATTAAATAAACAGTATATGGAAGTCCGACATATACTTAATTACTTGATTAATTTCATTTCACAGCAATGAGTTTCACCAATTGGTTTCCCTATGGAAATACGTAATCTTGCGTTAATTTATCCAAGTAATGTTGAACTCTGAAATCTTAGAACTTTGATTATTTATTTAGGTATTTTAAGGTAAAAGGCCATATTTGAGAAATCAAATTGGTGAACAAATCAAAAACTTTATTAGTTATTGGTTTAATCGGTGTGATGTCATAATTATATTTAATATTATATAAATATATTAAAAATATAAAAAATATAAACATATATATATAGGAAAGAAATTAAAAATAAATTTAAAAAGTACCTCTTTCAAAACTTGGATCCTAATCTTTGAAGCTTAGTTCTTGAATATATATTAGGGATTTGATATTTAAACTTTGGAGACGATTTAAATGAGAAATAAAAAGGGAAAAAAAGGAAAAAAAAAAAAAAAGATTGAAAATGAAAAATGATACTAAACTCCCGCAGCCGCTGTCACTTTGCATCTTTGCTTGGCTGCCGCTGCTTGCTTTCTATTGGTAAATGGTAAGTTAGCTTGAGGGTTTTTACCTTTTATTTAGTTAGTTTTTAGTTTTTAGTTTTTTAAAAAATCTAATAGTCAGCTTAAAATAAAATCAATTCACTGATTGAATCGATTTTTCAATAAACTAGTTTTATATATAAAATTGGACTGGAACCTTGGGTAGTTCCCAGTCGAACCGGCCAGTTCGGTCCAGTTTCTCAATCATTGGTAAAAGAATCTTTTCTAGAATTAAGGACGGATCCAAAAATAAGAGTAGGGGGGGCAAAAACTATAAAGACATAAAAGTTCATATACAAATTTTATAATCAACGAATTTAAAATACATGATATTTATCGAAATTGAGCATAACAAAGTTTTATATCAAAAATTTTATTCATAATCGAATCAAAATATTTTTACTAATATCTTTTTCAATATAAGTAATTAAACAATTAGCTAAAAGGTCATCTTTATTTTTATGCCTCTTTTTCATAATATTTATTGGGGAAAAAATTTTCACACTTAACGCCATTTAAAGACAAAAAAAAATCCAAAGAGTTTTTCTGAAATATTTATTTATTCTTATCTATTTGTTTCAATCTTGTTGAAGTTAAAAAGATGGATTTTGGTTGTTTCGCAAGTAACTTAAGATTCTTTTTCACTGAACTCCTATAATTTTTTTTTTCACACAAATAAAATGAATGTACTTTGATAGGGCTAACCTAATTATTTTGGTTTTGCTACTTTCTTGTGAACATGGACTTAAAAATTTACTTTGTGTTTTAAAAAATTGAAAAGAGTAAAGCTTAAATTAATTCATTTTAATTTTTATCATTAAATACAAATCAATTAATAAAATTCAATATATCTAAACGATCAATTTTTTATTTAAGGTCCAACAAGAAAAGTTAATTTTTAAAATAATAATAATAATGATTGATAATTAATAATTAATTATTTTTAATTAATATTAAATAATCTATTATTTTAAAACTTAAATCATTTAAATTAACTATTATTTATATTTATTTACACACACACACACATCAAAAGTTTGTGAGAGCTCGAATTTCTGACCTCCCATATTATGTGGGGGACCTATGCTGCTGGACCACAGGGAAAAGTCATTTGTTTAAGAAGACATAATTAGTAGATAATTGATATAAAAATTGCAATATGATAGTAGGACATATGCCTAATTAAGATGTTACCATTATGCATAATACAATTATAATAAAATTATAAAAACTTCCAGACCTAAATTGACAATTTAGGACCTGAATATAATTATCCAAGTTGACCCACAAGACTACAATATTATTTTTATACCCCAAAAATATTGTTTAATATTGTAGATCTTTTCTTTCTTCTCTCATTCTTCATAATTTGTATATTTTTATGAGATAATTATACATCTAATTTATTGTTGATGTTAATATCAATCAAAATCTCGTATGAATAAAATCTTTTTTTCTCAAGAGCAAAACTTATAAGGAAATGTTAGGATGTTTAGATCTCTCCTTACTAGAACCTTCTATACTCAAGTCAAAAATCAAGTTTTGCTCGTCAAGGAAAAAAAGAATGAGTATTTTTTTAAAAAAAAAAAACAAATGAGAGTGTACTTTAATTAGGATTTTTTTAGGAGGATGTGTCATGTGTGTGTGTGTGTGAAATAGTCAGTTTCCTAGTAGAACTCAATTTCCATCAACAACTGACATGTTGAGGCTGTTTCATATTTCTTCTGATGCCATCTTCAGTCCTTATATGAGCTTTACTCATTTCCATGCCATTTAACCTCTCTCTCCCTCCCTCCCCCCCCCCCCCCCCCCCAATAAAACATTGAGGGTGTGTTCACTAGCATTTTGGGAAAATTTCCCAACTCCCTAAACAATTCCAAAAATTATATACATTCTCCAATTATTTTTCCAAAATTAAAAAAAAATTACACCCAAAAAACCCTCAGAATTCAATCTCAGAAAGACCCTACACACTACTTTAACCTTACCTAACACTCAAGTATATATATATATATATATACACACACATCATCAAAGTATATACATATATATACACATTACATAAAAAAATAATTTCTTCCCACAAACCTAACAAAAAAGTAACTGATTTAACATTTACATTAAAATTTGTCCCCCCACCAAACTATTAACAAACAAACAACTCATTCTCAATCCATTTTCCCTATTTTCTGAAAATACAAACAAATCACTTTTTCCAAGTTTTCTATTAAAAACTCATTCTCCCAAAAGTTTTTCCAGAAAATGACCAAAATGTTAGTGAACGAAGCCTAAGCTTTCTCATTCACTAGAGTATTGCCTAATGCCTACCAACCATATTGAGCTAACTTCATACATCGACCTAGCCAATCTAAACAGGCGACTAACCCAATACCATGTCCACATCTCGTTTAATTCCACATAGATCTAGTAGCTCGATTTATCTTAAAGAAGAATCAGACCTACTAAATTAAAAGTGCTCGATTATTATGTTTAATGAATGGAGTTCACATAAACTTTCAACTATTGATCACAAATTAATTACCAAATCAAGTAGTTTGATTTATTTTTCAAGAAAGTACTTTATTCAGTAATCATATCTCTTACTAGGGATGTAAGATGAGTCGAGCCGGCTCATAAGTCTTGTGAGCCGGCTCGATTATAGCTCGACTTAAGCTCGAGCTCGAGTTTTACTTTAGTTGTTCAAAAGTTCATGAGCCCGCTCATGAGCTTCTTTTTTTTTAAAATATTTTTTATATAATAATTAATATATATCAATAATCTAGTTTTTTTTTTAATTTTAAATATTTGTATATATGATTAAATAATTATAGTATATTAATAATTTAATACTTTATCAATAATTATAATATAGTATAATTTAAATCATTATAGTAATTAATATAGTATATATTATAATTTAATATATATTTTATTTACAATTATAATTTAAATTATTTTACTAATTATTATTAAATAATTATGATATATTAATGATTTAACGTTTTTATTTAATTTAAATTTTTCTGGTGAGCCGAGCTCGAGCTCGACTCGAGCTCAGTATTTTGAACTCCAGCTCGACTTGAGTTCAACTCATTTTCACCCCTTGTCTCTTACCATGAATAATATTTCTACTACTTGACTTATATATATATGTGTGTGTGTGTGTGTGCGCGCGCGCGCATTCCTCTATTTATTTATCTATTTTCTTAGCAACATACCATTTTGCTAAGCATGGAGATTCATGGTCCAAAAAATAAGATTGGGACAGGTAAAATGATGGAAGAATTTAAATGCGCCATATTTAATGGCCACTGAAAAAGGAAGTGCCCACCAGAGATAAGTGTGGCTGAAATATAACCCATTTTCACAATGTATAGAACTCAACCTTGAATCTTGGTAGTGCTTATAGCACTTATCTTGATTTTAGATTTTAGTTCACATTTCAAAATATCAATGCAATTGGCTTTAGAAAGAATTATTCTTCCCACTTGCTGATATATTCAATGGAAAATGATTTGTTGAACATATGAAAGGAGTTGAATATGGGAAAAATGAAAAGGATTGGGCACTAAATGTGTGAAAGAAATGAACTTTTATCTTGATATGTTAGCTTCTATAGTTTCTTCAAAGCTAAATAAGACTTAGTCCACTGGAGACAAATACATTCACCTTTTTTCCCCTAATTACTTTTGTCTTTATTTTCTTTCCATAAGTTAGTCAAAATAACAATAACATTCAGAAAAATATTGTAAATTTGGTTATTATTGATACGGAAAATAAAGTTTAATATCCAAAATACTAAAGAAAAACTAAAAATATCCAAATATTTCAAGTACGCATTTTTTATTTATGCCGCAACCCTATACTTGAAACTCAACCTGTATTACTGTATTGAAATACACACTATCACATTAAGACATGTGGCAACATTTCAACCACATAAATAAAATAATTGTACAAGTATACTATAAATACATGCAACTACGTGTCACAAAATGTATGTTCACTATTGTTATTCTACTACATTTTTTATACTTATATTCAATTACTCGACACATACTGACTTAGATATCGGTGGATTTTTTTGTTGGGACCCCTCACAACGACTCTAATTTTTATTCTATTTTAGATTTTACATTTGTAGAAACTCCTGTAGTGATAATGTAGAACTATTTGACCTATTAAAATAGAGAAGTAGATTGTCCTTTATCGACTTCAGGATGACCCCAAATCAACTATAATTTATTTTCTATATATTATTACAAGTTTTAAACTTTAATGAGAAAAAACCTGTCGAAATCTAAACCTAGCCCAGACGGGCAATGCCTTGCCTAATAGGCAAAAAAGTCGAAAGCCCAAAATTAGCCCAAAGAAGCAATAGTTTTACCCTAAATGGACAATCTTTGGTAGCTTTATCAATAATTGATTAATTTATAAGTGCTTTATGTATATGATTCCCTTAGCCCACTAAATAAATTCTATAAGCAGTGAAACTTCTGAAGCATTAATAATCACAGTTGGTATTTGTAATATTGGACCACACATATGAAACAGAGCAGAAATTACATAATCATACTTCGTACCTGCCTATGTGAATCCATTTATTTACTACGAACATGAGACAGAAGTTTCTGGAGACTGCAATAAAGACCAGAAGAATGGGATAAAAAATTTCCCCCCATATCCAGTTGGATGGAAAATATTTTCTTCTTCAACTTTTTGCCCTGTTTTTCGAGGCCATGCGGAAGGAAAATGTTTTCTTTTCCTGCCCTTTTTGTTTCCTGTTCATAGGAATTCCAAGTAATTTACATATTGCAAGTTCAAGAAGTCACTCATATTAACAGCGATCTAATAATTATACATTTAATGCGATAATATACAAATTTTAAAAATTTATTAGGGACCATCTTAAAAGCATAGACTTTATCACAGGAAATCAGATCTTCTATCCTAATTTTTTATGAATTAACCAATTATATTGATTAAATAAAAATCGATAAAACACTTTTTATATTTCCTTTATGTTTGATTTGTTATATAGACTAGGGTAATTCACGACTAGCCTTGTAAATTTTGTTGGCTATTATTCAATCAAGAATGAGTTGTTTGAGTGTTTCCCCCTCAATTCACACATACTCGGTATTGAAATGTGGATTATTTTTAGCATATTGAGTCACGTGATAATTATAATTATTTATATAATAAAATTTATTTATGATTTTTCTCAAATTTTGATCAATGTCACTCGAATAATTGATTGATGACAAAATTTATGTTTGATTATTTGTGATTAATGACTTTTTGAAAAGTAAATTGTTAGAGGATAACTACTTTACAAGCTATTACAAAAGTATTTGTATGTAATACTTCTATATTACTTGCTCTTTAATGTTATTAAAATACATTTTAAAAATTGTTAACAATAAATATTTCTTATAAAATGAATATGATTTTATTATAAGATGAAATAATGACATTATCATATATAATTTAGTGATTTATATTTTTATTTGGGTAGTATCAAAATGGATGGGGTCTGAGTTGAACTGCTATTTTTTAGTTTATATTTTCTTAAATAACAAATTTGTAAATTGGGCCTTGGGATGGAGCCCAATTTTTTTGGCCCGTAACACCTTTCAGTTCAGACTTTTCCTCCACTTCATCTTTCTCTTTTAAAATTCCCAATATCTAGGGTTTTAGCTTAGGGTTTTTCCTCCTGGTCTCCGCATTGATTTATACATATACATAGAAAGATGAGGAAGTTGAAATTTCATGAGAAGAAGCTATTGAAGAAGGTGAATTTCTTGGAATTGAAGAGAGAAGGCGGCCAGAGAGAAACCTCGTCGTACATAGCTATCACGTCACCGGCAGAGACGACTGCAAGAAGTAATTTTCGCATTTATGTGTAAATGGGCCGCTAATTAATTCTGAATTTGGATGAAATTCTGAAAGTTTGGTTGGTTATTGTGTCGTTCTTGAAATGAATTGCTGTTAAGTTTTTAGGTAGTCGAGTTTGTGTAGAATGGTGCAGAAGCTAGTGAACATAATGAAACAGATGAATTCAAGAGACCCTTTTCGGATTGAGATGACTGATGCCCTTCTCGAAAAGCCGTGAGTTTTAGGGTTCAAATTCAATTTTGATATAGGAATCGAAAGAAAGAGTGGTTTTCACTATGTTCTTTATGCTGTTCTGGTGGTCCTTGTGTGTGTTTCCCTCCTGGTGTATCTGCTATTATATTGTTGGCTGTGAAGAATATTGGATGAGGATTGTGATTGCGACCCATTTTTGCTGTTGGATTACGGAAAGGTTGAGTAGAAATGTTATCAAACTACTTTATGTGCTTTCATGTGCATTTTTACTGTTTTTAACTCGAATGCAGAACACTTGAAAGTGATTGTTGCTGAGGGATTTTCTTTGGTTGAGATTAGTGTACTACCAAATTTTTCTATGAATGGTAAGTAAAATATAATGGGTAGAGAGTGAGTCAAACTGCTTCAAGTTTCCTTTTCCTTGAAGAATAAAATGAAATGCTTCGCATGTTGGGCAGCCTATTTTTTTTGATAAATTTGTGGCCTGTCACAAGGAATATGGAAGACTTCGTTGCGTGGGTAGATACATCAAAAATAAGAAGGAAGGTCTTGGAATACAATGAGCAGTTGGATGACTATGATGCAATGAACTGATGGTTCCTAGCATGGTTAGGTCAATATTTGTAATTTCTCTTCTATTTGATCTAAGAGGGAGATCGGCTGAAGGAAGAATCAATTGAAAGGATCAAGCATCACCCTCAGCACCAATTCTGGTTTTTGTCATTTTCATTTTTTCATTTGTAGGGTTACGAACATCTGCATTTGTAGTCTTGTATTGGTCAGTCGATTGTCACAACTCAATCCCAGATTTAATCAATTTTGAATCACAGAAAGCAACACAATCACATTCAAGATTACCTTTTCATACATCTCGTACCCGCCAAAAAATACATTCAACCATACTAGCACTTGGTCTGTGTACATTCAAAGGAAAAAAAATGCAACTATGACAATTTCTGATTTCTATGCAAATTTTGTTTCATCAAGAAAACATCGTTACATTTCGTGCTGCTAGCAATTGCAGATAAGAATATCATAGTAGGCTTAATTACAGCTACTATTATGGGACATAGAACATCATACGCTAATTGATTAGCTTTTCCCCAAGTTGATAGAAGCATGCACAAAGTCCTCGCATCTGGTATATCCAGAACCCAACACATCAGATAATGCACCTATAATGTCGAAAGACTCCTGCAAATCAGTAGCTGAAGTCATGTCCTCCAGCCATGCTAGTAACTCCTTGGAGAAAGCCACCATTTCTTTTACATTCAGTAATCTTTCTTTCATCACCACCTCCCAAGCTTCCAATTTCTTGCTTTCATCTTCTCCTTCTGCCTCCTTAGAGGTGCCTGGCACTTGGACAGACTCCACCGTCGAAGATTTCTTGACTTTGAAATGACACTGAAGCTGCTCAATCAAGCCTGTGTAAACAAGCATAGGTTGAATAGTTGAAAATAATTCATCAGATCCACCAGTTTCTCCTGACAAGCTCGCAGAAGTGCTTCCAGAGTCGGATCTTGAAATGCCAGGCAAATTGGGAGAGCTGCGCTGTAGTGACCGGGCATGCCTTTGCATATATGCATGATATATTCCTCTCTGCAAGAAGGCCCGACGATGTTGCAACCAAGACTCATGAGATTCTGAAAGGAGTGAACTCACCATCATGAATTGGACAGTTTCCTCCGTTCCACTGGAAGGCTGTGCCCCAGGAGAAGATGAAATTTTGGACTCTGATGTAGGAGAAGACAAATAAGTTGCAATAGATTTAGCCAGATGACTCCGTTGAGAAGAGTCTTGATCCAAAAGGTGCCGCGCCATTTGTATCATGAAAGGTAAAAATTTGGAGTTGCTTTCTTTGCCACCGCCTCTACAATCTGCGCTGAATGATGCTCCAGTGGCAAACCGAGCTAGCATCTGCCAAATAAAGTGATATTTAAAGAACTAACACCAGTATAATACACATGTTTGCTTGAGCAAAGAAAATCTTCCCAACAAGTTCCATTAAATTCTCAAGACCTTGGGATGAGCAGACAAGTTAAACAAGCACACAAGAACATAGAAGTCGACGAAAGAACATGTGAGAATTCACACAAGTGCAAATATATGCGGGTGTGGAAACAACCAGAGTAAAGTCAACACAATACATAAACTAATAACTACATTAGCCAATAGGGATGGAGACATACCAAAACAATGTCATATGTCAGCAATCGCAGCCGGCTTCCATCAGCACGTCCCAGAGCATTAAGATAGTCCCAGTACTGGTCAACATAACGTATGTATTGTCCTGTAGGAACAGATGGTTCTCTCAGGGGAAATAAATTATTGCACAGAGTTTCATTATTTCTGAGGGTAGCCCCATCCCATTCCTTCTTTGGATTTTTCAGGGCAGCATCAGCTCTTTTGGCCTCTTGATGGCACTGGAAATGTATGATGTTGAAGTGGCTGACAGTTGTATAAACAAAATCCCCACGGGCATTTCCTGAACTTCCAACACCCAAGTTCACACGCTTACTGTAAGTGTAAACACCCAACAAATCAGTAGGTCTTAATCGGTAGCCTTCCCGGCAAACCATACAAGCTAGCCCATCTTCCTCCTCTTCAACATCTTCAAAACCTTCAAGAACAGGCTGAGCAACAACAATTCGCTCGCCATCTGAAGTCAGTTCTTGCCGCATCCCAAGTCCCTTCAATCATAAAGTAGTAGAATCAGACACTTCTCAGAAGTAAATAAAACTTACCCATCCCAATGCAGTCATGTTTGCTTCGAAACATATCCATTACCTAAAAAGTTCTTAAAGTTGCTTACCATCACTTTTCAGAACTAAATAAAACTTATCCATCCCAATACAGAAACAGTTGAAATTCCATGAGCCATGTTTGCTTCGAGACACATTTATTGCAAAAAAAGTTCTCGAAGTTGATACCATCATATTTCGATGTAGAATTACAAAATTCTTAATTGATAAGCATAAGATGATTAACTTAAAGCTACATTTTTCCATTCATGTTGAAAAACTCCAAGTGATAAATTTAAACTCCACCAAATTCTCCATTAGTATTACTTCCACGACTCCACCAAAATCCTATTGAGGCATCAAAGTAGGAAGCAAGATAAATATTCACAATTATTGATGATTGTGTAGCACGCACCCATATCAGAAGAAATAAGTACCTGAAGCAACTGTTCTCTTTTCCTCAGAGCTCGACGCCTCATATCATCACGTGTTGCATGTCGTAGTTGCCAAACTTTTTCTGCTAAGAATCCATTCTCTTTTCCTTCCTTGTCAGTAAGGGTGTCCAACAAGTTTTCAGCCTTTGCCCCAATCTCATTTTCACCTGAAACACTCTCTAAAGCATGTAGCAAAGGTAAAATCCCTTCCTCATCAATGCAACGTTGAGTAGGCAAGTGACCCATTGAGAGCCCTCTCAGCAAAGAGAGTATAAGGGGAACAGAAGGCAATTTCAATCCAGATGCCCAGTCTGCAGTTGATTTAAAGCCAGGCTGCGCTGTGCATGCAAAACAGACCTTCAAGTGTCTCACAGCAACTCCAGTAATCCCTTTCTCCAATACTATATCCTTCAATCTCTCCCCACATGAGCTTGTCTTTAGTGATTCTGAGACCCTGACAAAATTCTCCAGCGCAAATTTCTGTTTGGCCGCTTGTTGAGCGATCTTTTCATCCTTAGGATTGTCCTCATATTGCTTCTGTAACCGGTCAAATTCATTCCAATCCTGCAAGTACGGTTCAAAGTGCTGGATGAGAACTTCCATTGCTGCAGGTTCTCCATAAGTCAAGTATGGCAAAATTCTCGCAACCATCTCTGTATTCCTCTGCTGTTTACTTGACTTTTTAAGTCCTGAAGGATGAGACAATCGTTCCAGGAACATAAGAACTATTTTCTTAGCTTGTTCACTGCTACCAGCATCTTCACTAGATGCAGTAAAAACTCCCGGTGTAACACTGATGTTGTCACTCTCATTCGCTTCCAGAGTAAGACTCTCCACAATTAAGAGAATGCCCTCAGCTGGCTCCATAGCATCCACAGAGAAGGCACGCCTTGCTGTTTCAAGAAGTAAACCCAAAGCTCCCAATCTTAACAGTGCTCTTCTGTTTTCCCTTGTTTTGCAACAAAGCATTAACAGGTTTAGCACAGCAACCAGCTGCTCTTGATTTGACTTTAGATCATCTCGTAAACGCTGTTCAGTAATTTCACAGTTAGATACATTTCAGAAGATGGAACTCTACATAAAATAAGAATATAGGGCCAACAAGGAATGAAAAAGGAAATCTAGAAAGCCACCACCTACTAGTCCCACATTCTCATTTAATGCTTAACCTTCATTCAATCAACAACCCCTCTTCCAATGGAGGAAGAAGAGGAAGATAAAACCCTCCAGAAAACAGAATGAAAATGAAAAGAGCTATCTAATATGGAAGTCTTGCACACCTGAACCATGCTTAAGAGAATTTCAAGACCCCCACATTCTCGTACAGCACCAGTTATTGCAAATTCAATCTCCGGATCTTGAGATTCCTCTCTATCCTCATCCAACTCTTTGATCATGGGCTCTGTAGCTTCACCATCCAACCCCTGCAATTTGAAGAATACATTATGTTAAATTAGCTCAGGATGATCATGGGTACATCGCACGGCAGCAACAAGTTCCCATTGAAGAATAAAGAGACGACAAAACTCAGAGGTGATCTACTGAACCGCAAGCAAATAGAGATTGTAAAGGAAACCTGAAGCCGATAAGTCACTGTCATTGGAGGACAATCTCTTGTGGAAGTGGCAGCATTAGCAGACAAAAATGCTGTTCCAGGGGGTTGATTTGAAGATTGACTATTTGATTTCTTCCAAACTTGCTCATAAACTTGAGCGATACTCAAATCAAGAGAGATGATGTTCCCTGCGACCAACAACTCCATTCCATAATCATCTTCAAGCAGACCCAGGAGGTCCAACTGATGGCAGATTTTATTTTTCACATCACGCATCAAAGGACCAATCTCAGCACTTGAGTAAGGATTCTTGGTCATCGATCCCCTAATAAATTCCTCTTGAGTATGTGCCTTGTTCAGTATCAAAAGATATACAGGCTCTGGTTTTGACGGGCAAATCAAATTGCAGAGCTGCTCCAAGATAAACTGTGTAATACATAAAGTTAGAGGCATACAGTTGCAATCATTATCAAATCAACAGTAACACAGTTACTCCCTGAAAATAAGATGTAAAATTCAGAAGGATTTTTCCAGGCATCTCAAGTTATCATTCATTGTCAAAGAATCAATAATGTTTTCTATCCATGTACCTCAAATTCTCCCAGAACAAAAACTGATGAGTAGGATACAAAAACCAACCTACCCAAAAATAAGCATAAGATCGACAAAAACATAAAGCAATAATCCCATTCTCAGGACTCCCAAAAAGTTTCAGTGGAACACTGGAATTATATGTCAAAGAAATAATTCAACTGACATACCATAGAATTACGCCCTTTTCTATCCTCTCCATGGATCTGTAAGCCACCAATGCACGCCTGGATGAACTGCCGTTTGTTCTCATAGCTCTCAAGTAGAAGACTGTCGAGAAGATCTTTCAGAAGTCGATTGCAGTCACTTATTAATTTAGTCTTTTGTACAATTAAGCCCCTGATCACAATAAGAGCCTCAAGGACATCAGATAACAACTGGTCCCGCATGAATCTGCCACCCAAAGGGAAAAAAGTGTGAATATAAATCAACAAAGTTCGCATTGATGCAAAGCAAGCTAAACACTTACCTTGATCTGATATTAGGGACCTCCAAAAATTTTCCAAGAAGCTCTATGAGCTTATGCAGAATAAAACCTTGCGATATATCAATTTGGAGGCTTCTCTCCAAGGATTCAACATTATTCACTTCCCTCATGATTAACTTACATATGGTGGTCAAACACCCTCGAACAGTCAAAAATATACGAGCATCCTCTAAATCTATCATTCTAAAAAGCAACTCAAAATATTCAGCTGCATTTTCGCCAGCAGAAAGTGTAGATGGTAACAAAGACATCAGCAAATTTAGCAACCGAAACCGTCTCGATGAACTTTGTCCACAAAGTAAATTGATTAACATGCACATCTCAGATCTTATAGATTGTGAACAAGCACTCAATATAAGTTCAGTAACCCATGAGCCAAGTTCAAATAACTTTATCTCACTCCGAGCAGCCTTACAAGATCGTCGCTTCCACCTGAGGGCATATTTCATTGCCAAATAGTCGTTTCTCTGAGGCCGAGATTTCTGCCCAACTTTGACTGCCTGAGAAACTTTATATTGCCGCCTCACAAAATCAAGATATGATGCTCCCTTTTCCCACTCAGAATAGCTAACCAACTGGATATCTTGAGTCGTTGAGGAACCATCCCAATTCTTCTCTAATGACTCTGACATAGACCTGTTTGCATTCGCTAGCCCACTGGACCCAGATTCAAATGAGCTGTTTTCATCTTTTTGATGTGAAACTGGAGCTGGCTTTCCAGTCAGTGGCTCTTTATCTACTGCATCAGGTTTTGGAGGAGTACATGCATGGGATATAATCTTCAGACAAGGTAGAATAACATGCTCAGATATAGCAGGATGTTTGGCACCCAGTTTGATTGATTTAAATAACAACTGGAAGACAATCCTTAACCTTGATTCCCAGAATTCATCTGCCAAGGAACAGACATCTGAAAGCAGCATAAGTTCTTCACGTGTTGCCAGAGCAATGTCCATGGAGCGATGATGTTCAAGACAGTACACGACCTTCTTCTGCAGCAAGCTATTCAATTCGGCCACTGCATTAACATCACCCTCAGAGAAGGCACAAAGTGCTGCCCTGGCTTGAACGCGAGCTGTTTTTGGGCCCTGATGTATATTGTTCTCAAACAACTCACGCAGAATGCCGGAAGCAACAAGTTGCTTCTTGGAACTTGGATGTTTTGAAAGCACTTGTAATATCTCAAGACACTGGGTCACAAATGTACTGGCACAGCCATAACAACTATTCGGAGACCTCAACAGAACAAATCTAGAGGCTGCAGCAAGATTATCAGAATGCTTCTGATGTAAATAATTCATTAATACCCGTCTGAGACCTTGGAGAGTCTGAACACTTTTACTCACAGAATCAAAGGCTGCTTTGCATTTTTCACCATAAAGCACACCAAGTAGGGCAATTTTACGGTTGGTCTTGCAGGAAGGCCCAGGTAAAGATACCATCATTTGTTGCACAGAATCCTTCTGCTGAGAATCCATTTCATTCTCACCAATGCTTGACACAATTTTCAGTAAAGGTTTCTTGAAACCCAAAAGCTGTTGATACCGGCGATGGGCATTTTCTGATTCAGATTCTATTGCAGCTAGTCCCCTTTTCATATCTTCATCATTTTCCATGCTGTCGAAAGTAAAACTTGGCTTGGCCATAAAATTGAATTCAAAACGACCATATTTACTGTATCCACACTCATTGCACAGAAAGGAGTCGAGATTTTCATAATTAATATTACGGCATTGCCTGCATTGATAAGCATTCTCATGACAGTTGCCACAAATTCCATGTTTGTCAGTGACAGGCCGACTACAACGTGGACACTGCAGTGGTTCAAGGGATAATGCTTGAAGATTTTCATAGAAAGAATCCAACTCAATCATGAAGTTACATGCTGTTATAGGAATTGGGAAGTCCACTTTCAGCTCTGTCTGACAGAAAGCAAGATGGCATACCTTTGCCCGCTTCCACAAGGACCAATTATTTTTCAACTCCGACAAATCAGCCACTGGCCTGTTGTTATAATAAAGATTCAGCACTTTCACAGATTTGGACTTTCTAGCATCATGAACATTCATGGTCACACTCTGAATGGTGTAGCTACCAGTACATTTCACTATGATTCGATTGTCCGTAAATTTTGTTTCTGACTTCAGACTTTCTAGCTTCATCCGGCTATATGGGACCTCGGGTGAGCTGCAGGCAACACAAGGCTCACTTTCAAGATAATAACCATCGAATTCCACCAAACCACTCAACGTGTTATAAATGCGAGAATTGGGATGGTTAGCCAAAAGCTCATTTTGTGAGTGAAGTGTATCAAAAACGCATTTAATCACATCAGAATTCAAGCATTTGTCTACAATTTCATTGCTCTGTTGTTTTAAGCTGCCATCTGATGATTTTCCAAGCAAGCAGGTCAGGAGCTCTGTGTACTCAACGACATTCTGACCATACAATGGCAAGTGTTTGACTTTCTGCAAGAGAACAGTTAACATGGTCTCCTTGAATAACTGCTTGCCATGGTGCCAGGCACCAAGAAGAACACATTTGGCTTCCCCACGCACGGTGCTTGAATTCCATTCCAACAAAAATGTGTCAATAAATTGCATCAGGCAATCATCACCTCGGTCAGTAAAGACATTTAACACCTGTTCCATATCCAAGTAAGATTTCTCCATAGGAGATTCAATTCCTTCTTCACCTTTCTTCTTTTTCTTAGACTCAAGAGATTGTGCTCCAAACTTATTTGAACCTGTACCTCCATCTCCACCTTCAGCCTTCTGTGAAGAGTGGTTAGAATCCTTTCCAGTATAAAATGCCAAATTCAGAAGTTTCAGAGCTTGAATTACACATTCTTCCCCAAAAGAGAAAACTCCATTCATCAGAAAGGGTAGGACATCACTGTGCCTCAAGCAAAATTTCTGCCAGTTTCTAGGTCTAGCTGCAGATACTTCAGCAATGGTGGAGAGGCACTTCACTATTTTCACACTTCTTTCATATGAGATGGAGCTGTGAAATCCACCAGACTTGTTTATGTGCTTATAGAGTTTCTTAATTTCACTTGTGAACTGCCAATTATCTCGGATACTGTAATAGTGTGTCTTACTGCCACAAACATGCAGAAACAGCCGCCTGGCATACCTTCTCACAAACGTTGTATGTGGATTGTTGATATAACTGCAAAGAACATCCTGGTACCCATCAAGCTTCAGTTCCTTGCCAGAAGAAATCTTGTATGTCTTCTCTTTCTCCCCACCCTTGTCGTGCTTTTCAGGCCGAATTAAGCAGTAAACCAACCGAAAAGTGTTCTCCAGTAATAGTCTGTGGTAGTCAGCAAATATATCTGAACGGTGGGATTTAGCATATGAATCTGAGAAAAATGGTGAGAAATTGCCTGCTGGAAGCTCTCTTCTGACTGTTAATAGTGCACCGCAGCCAGAACCTGGGTTGGATCCATGATTTTCATCACCGACAGAAGGGGATTTAAAGACATGAACAAGCTGTTGTAGTATGTCCATGAGATAATTAACGAAAACCTGCTGCCTAAGAAAGCCACAAGCTCTATACAGACAAGATGATAAGTCACTTTTCTCGCGGCCATCAGATGTAGATGAACTGCTTAATGACATGGAAGGTGGGATTTGGATGGCTGCTTTGTCCTGTGTATCCGTTATCCCACCACCAGATTTTGATACAGTAACATCACTACCTGGTTGGTTCCAGTTCCGTAGCATAAGGGTGAAAAACATAAAGATAAGGATAGTGACCTCCCCAAAAGATGAACGTGTTCGGGCTACAAAAGGTTTATTAACTTTCATCTCATCTATAAACCACTTTACCAGCTTCTCCAAATTTAAGCTCTCAACTTCTGTACTATCAACAAAAGGACCGCCAATAGCTGATGACAATCTGTAGAAAAGCTGCATTACTGGAATAGCCTGAACTCCTGAGGTGGTCTCCATCCATCCTTTCAGTTGTTCAAGAAGCTCAGAAAGAAGTAATGAATTCACAGCCCTTTTAGATGCAGAAATAGTAACAGGATCAATCGATGAGGTTGAGAACTCCCCAGACTCGTTAGGCTCCAAATCATGGATTGACGGAGCGGAATTCTGCATATTAACATCAGCAGCAACTGGCAACAAGCTTGAGTCACTTAAATCATCAGTGGAAAGGTGGATTTCATTGCCATCTCCACTGAAGGTCTCCACTTCAATTGGGATTGCTGTCATCGGGTGATCTCTAGAATGTGGTGGAGGAAGTCTTTCTGCATCTAGAACTTCATAACACGCTTCGCATAAATCAAAATCAGGGCAAACAGTACAGTGCCACCTGCGCCTCAGTATAGGAACAGTTGAGCAACCATCGCAACAGTATTGTACAGACGAAGTAATAGAATCTTCTTCCACCATAATAGGATTATTTCCACTAGCTGCATTTGTAGCATCAGCACGGAGGGGGACAGATGTTGCACCCTCCATTACATCATCCGCACCTAACATCGTCTGCTTTGGAAAGGGAACCTGAAGCAATCTAGAAGATATAGCCAAGCTGGAAAGGAAACAGCACACATAAGTGAGTGCGCAAATATGCAATATTTAAGTTCAAGTTTGCAACCTTTATTATATTTACCTGCTGGAAGTTTGAACAGCCTCATTAGCAGAGAAAAGAAGCTTCTTTAATAAAGTAACTGCAGGGGCCACAGAGTGCATGCCGGCATCTTTTCCATGCAATGCCAGACACTCTGCATAACAATAGATAAGTTCCACAGATGATATGACAATGTTGTTCATAGTTTGTGTGTCCGGCTGCTCTACATCCAAAATTCCCCATAGCACTTGCATAAGCCCATCAACTACATCCGAACCTACATCAGGTCAAGTACATACAATAACACGAAAAATATAAGAACCAAAATAAATCCCGAGTAGATAATCCATCCATCAGTTTAAAAGCATAGTCATTCATTCAAAATCAGACACATAATCATCAATACATGAACTCACATGGCCTGATGCACTTAGAAGTTCAACCAAAAACACCCACTACATATCACGATACCAGGAGCAACTATGATCATCTCCAAAAATGCAGGTGGAGGAGCATACGACCTATAGAATACGCACACAGTAAACCATGCATATGCACACACAGAACACATAATTATTTTTTGAAAAATAAATCATTAAACTTTTGATGGAACTTTCTAATAATACAATGCACAGTAATCCAGCACCAGCAAAAACATATCTCACATTCATGCTCATACAGCATATAGAAATCCAGGGGAACAATTTTTGGCTGACAATAAGAAACGCTACCATTGGTCTCAAGAAAATTAGCCAAGTTCGAACGACGATGCAGTGCAATCTTAGAAACTGCACGCATCTGCGCTGTGAACTCCTCAATAATCCACCCTGCAGTAAGCTCCCCCATTCCCAGTTTCGATGAGAGTACAATTGTAGATTTCACTACTCCAGCGAGGCGCATGGAATCCTTTACCTGAACAAAATTTTCAGAGTGAGTAAGACAAGCTGCATTTTATACCAGAAAAATCATGCGAATAAACAACCATAACTAAGAAAGGAATATGATCAAACATGAAATTAGACAAACAGCGACTAAAAGTCATGAGTATCAAACTTAAAGTAGCCACATGAATTACTTGGTAATAGATCTCTCTTTTAGGGAACAAAGCCTGCAGAACACGGCTGGCAGCAGCCTGTAGCAAAGGCTCCCTGTCACTTTCAAATATTGTTTCCAGCACCTGCATGCATTTAAGGTTGCTCCCCGCCGCATTAGCTTCTTCAATTTTTGAGGATTCCAGAGGTTTACACAATAAATAGATCTTGGACAGGAGGTTAAGGCCATCAGCCACCACCTGCTCCTGTACTGATGCAGATTGCACTGCTCGAGACTTTCTCGCAGAACCTGTGGGCCATGAATCACAACCAAGCACTCGGGCTTCCATATCTAGAATTGCATCCATCTTCTCTTTCCAACCAAATTCATCCTTTGCTCGGCCATATACTTCTAGAGAGTCTATTCTGGGCAAAGCAGATCCACTGAAGGTTCGACCAATGGAAATTGTGAATTCTTCATCAGCTAGGAGTGATTCAGCCACAGTGAAGGGTATATCATACCAAGATCGCATTCCCTCATCTAATTTGATCACTCTCTGGAAAATAGAAATTTCAGAGGGAATATGACTTGCTGATGTGTTACCAACGTGCAAGCGGAAACCAACCATGACAATATCTGGATTCGAATTGGATACTGTTATCTGAAAAAGGCCAAGAAAGGTATTATTGATGTTGAAGATGCTTGGGATGACAAAACATAGAGAACTGAAAATGTTAAGCATGATACAACAGAATTCCATGGACACACGGATTACATGTGAATATTATGGAGGAATACTGCATGAGCATAGGTTTTCATCTGTAGACATTGTTCTACCATCATCCATATAAGGGAAATTCCATGAAATACAAAATATTACATTTCAAACAATTATGTGCATGACATATACAAGTATTACTATTAACATCTTTAACTTTTTGCATTAGCTAGTTTAGCAGACTCAAAGGCATTCTGAAAATAAGAACAGAACATAAGCAAATTTGTTAGTCAAACATTGAGACCAATGTTGATGGAACTTCAAAAGATAATGAGATGAACATATAGAAGATAAGAAAACTTCATCTAAACTGTAGTATATTAACAATACCTTGAATCCAGCAGGATTAGGCCCCTCTAAGAACCCATCTTCAGATGCCAAAGTTTGCTTAGCTCCCTCAGAATCATTATTCCTAATGGCATCACCACTAAATTTCACATCTTGTGTAATGCAGACAGTTTTCTCAAAGAAATCAAGAGGAAATTCAGGTTTTACGCCCCCATAAGCTTTATTTTTTAAAATACCAGAACCCAGTTTCTTAACCTTATCTGCCACTAAATTTAAACCAACGTCAACCCCAGCTGGGATGTGTGAGTAAATCTGGAGACTGCCATCCTCATGCAAAACAAGACAGTGGATTTTGTCTTTTGACAAAGGCTTATAGGCAGTAACCCCAACCAGAGGTGAAGTTGAACCCCCAGTATGCCGCAAATTTTGTGCAAGCACTTCATGTTGTCCCAAGGAGATTGCAAGTATCCCATTTGATTTTAAATTAGAATAGCAAACAAATAATCCACTGCCACCCAATAATTCTTTCCAACGATGCAAACCAGCTGGCTGGAGCTTACTGTCCAGGTCATTCTCATACACAGCAGACATCTCCACCACAGATGTTACATCTGGATTAAGGCGGCCAATCAAGGTACTCCCATCTTGATAGGATAGAAAAAGCAATTTATGAGTAGATGAAAAATATAGTGAGGAACCCTTTGCAGGCTTGTTTCTGCCATCTACTTGAATAACTTCCTTCAAGGGCCTGCTCCCAACATTTGCTTTCATTGACAACTCCAATCTGTACAAGCTGCCAGACTCCGACAGGACAATTAGAAACATTCTACCATGGGAAGCCACCAAAAGAGTTGCATCGACAATTGTATCATCAGGCAATGTGATATAATGCACTGGACTGATATTGTCTTGAGACAGATCATATATTTTGACAAATCTGTTTGTGACCACCATTAACTGAACCTGAGAACCTGGAACCCATTCTACACGTCTGATATATGCACCTTGTAGAGCAAGTTCAATAGCTAATCGATCAACCACCTCACCTCGATGATTAACTGTTAGGACTTGGCAATCTTCATAGCCTGCTACAACCAAATAATTCTCTACAAGTGAATTAAAAAGGAGATGTACGATCTCAAAGCGAACAGCATTCTTAGAAAGAGGCTTCACATTAGCCTTGTCAGCTGTCACAGGAGCAATGGAGGCTTGCCCAATCAGCTGCCCAACATCAAATATGGCCACTTTATCACCTTCACCAACTGCCAGTCGACCTCGGGTACTGACACTGAGTAACGATTTGACGAGAGTTCCACTTGTCAAATGGGATTTGAGTTCCTTTGCATTTGAGTAATCTGCTTTTATCTTCAAATCTAATGATCCGCTTTTATACGCCTTCTTCAATTGTAAAAGATCATTACTATAGTTGAGCACTTTGTCTTCAGCCAAAGTAACTTTCCTATCTCTCAACATGTGGGAGTCTCTTCTTCCAGTAATAGAAGGCAACAATGACGAGCAAACACCTAATATACGGCCTTCAACCTCCAGCTCCTCAAGCAGCCCTGGCATCCTATCTTGGAGCTCTTTTGGAAGAGATAACCTGGTAGAGTTATCCACATCTGTAGATGCATCCTCATCAACATCTGAATCACTGTCAGGCAGCTGCTCGCCATTCTCTGTAAGAGACAGGAAAGACTGGAAGTTACCAGCACCACGTGTTGGTGCACTACTACTTCCAGTGAATTTTCGAGGTTTCAAGCACTGACAACTGCTGCCTCGAACCCCTCCTGCACCACAGTCACAGAAAAACCGACTAGAGCGAGAGTACACAACACGATGACCACGATGGCAAACTTTTGCACAAACGGAGCAACAGCCTTTGGAGACGGTTAGATCACATGTATAACAGAAGTACCAGTGCTGTTCCATAAAATTGCTGCCACTAGATGTAAAGGTACAAACTTTAGATGCCAGGGCCCTCTCACTGTTGCTATCCTCCTCCTCATCCTTATCTATGCTACCTAACTCACCATCGGATGTTCCATCATCTTCATCATCATCAACAGAAGTTGCATCACAGTCAACAGATGTTGAACCTCGGTTAGCAGACGGAACCAAATCATCAACATTTTTTCTTGAACCAAGAGTTCTAGAAGACAACGGCCCTAAACCAGAACTACAGCTAGGAAATGCCTTCCCAGAAGACTTTTCCACAGTGGACCGCAGAGAACCACATTCACTTACAGTTGCTGAAAGGAATCCAAAAAGATACTTCAGTCCTTGAAGCAAGCGCTCATCACCAGCCAGCTTCTCTATCAACATGACAGTCCTCTGCAGCAGTGGCTTAATTAACATTTCCCCTTTGGAGAGTTGGACAATGAAATTGTAATAACATTTTGCTGTATTGAAATCAAATAGGGAAAATGCATTGTCCAGCAAAAGAAGCATGGTTTGATGTAAATGTAAGTGTAGTTCTTGCAACTGGAATTCAGAAGTGGACGTCAAAAGACACGTGAGAAAGTTCATGGTTGAGTCTCTTAAAGAGACTGAAGTTCCTTTAGCATTGACACCATTAGGTGTTTCCATCAGAGATCCCAACAACCTAATTTCAAGCCACTTTAAGAGGGAAACCAAATCCATTCCAGCAAACTTCATCTGCAACTTCAATTTAACTTCAGGGTAGTCACCAGATAAAAGATCTGCAAAGAAGTTGAGGACCCTCACATTAACAGATTCAGCATGGCAGTAATCTAGAGCATCAATTAGAACCAAGATATTGCCCTGTTGGGATCCATAAAAATTCTTAATCCGCTCAGAAATATCCTCCATAGAGAGAAAAAATTTGAAAATGGCAGTTTTTGAAGGATCTCCCTTCAGGCTGTAAGCCATATCAACCATTTTCATAACCACATATTCGTGGATGCTTCGATCAACATCTTTTGCTTTATTGATACTTCGGAGAAATCCTTCCATGCGCTTCATAATGAATAAGCTGCTGTAATCAGGTCCTTCAGTACCCATGAAGCCTTGGCATATAATCTCACATTGACCCTTGAGGCTTTCAAAGACCTTGTCGCACTTTATCGTCAAGATCGATTCAATAATTTCACTAATAACCTCCTTTTCCTCCCAATTGATCCCCCTAAAATCTTTCATCTCAAGCAGTCCACCTAGACTAACAACAATTGCTTTCATGTTCAGGATGCAGGATGATAAAATTTCACTTGCAAGTTGAAAATGAAGAGGAAGTCCATGCAACACAATTTCCCAAAAAACTTTAGATCGAATTCCCAGAGCAAATTTTTCAACAATTTTACCCAACTTCAACGGGAGCTCATAAACAGATTCCAGCAGGAATGTTTTGATTGCCACCTTCTCAGAGAATTCATCCTGCATGCTGTTGTCCACATTAGCATATTCAAGAAGCCACAAGGGGAAAAGGTTGTCAGAGGAGTGATGCCCATTTTCAAAGATTGAAGCTAAAGCTCTCTGATAAATCCTTAAGTATCTCTTTAACAAAGATGACAATACTTTGATTAGCATGGCAACTTGATCAGCACTGAAGTAGTTGTAAACAAGACCTATGGTAAACGTCAAAAACTCAGCATCCCCAGCAGTGCAACATAGCTGATTGGTACCCACTGGGATAGAATTCTTATTATTGTGCCCCTGAGAGCCCGTACAAAGTAGAGAGAGTACAAAAGAAAGCCACAACCCACTCCTCAAAAAGTCCCAACCAAGTTCCCCAACATCCTCAAGCACAAGTGACCCATGCAATTGATGGAGCAAACTCAACACAAGATCTGGAATGCCAGTGCAATCATTACTGGTAACATGTTGACCTAATATGGAATGACTAATGTAAAGAAAATTCTTCATATTTAAGATATCAGGGACGCTGAGGCCACTCAAGAGAACTTTCCAGTGTTCTGAAGAAAATCCCTCGATTGGAATATCCCAACAAAGCACAAAAAGATACCGTTCAAGAATCAGGTCATCTGTGTTGGCAGCTCTTTTACCATTCCAAAATCCCAAAATCTGTGCGAAAGAGGCACGTATCTCCTCCCAATTCAAACCTAAGCAATTGACTGCAGGATAATCTCTACACATAGAAGCCGGAAGAGGAGCAATATCAATCAACTGATTAAGCAAAATTAAGTTTGCTGGTGTATCTTTTGAACTCATCATGCCCTCTAGCGCAATGGCTGGCCATGATGACAAATAGTTGGCAGAGTTGTGCAAGTGTAGCTCGGGGGCTTCCCTCAATTTGGTTCTGAAGTCCGAAAGCAGCAATGACGGGCAAGCACGTGGGTGATATATCATGTGACGAAGTACTAAAACCAACCTTGAAATCAGCAAACCCCAGCATGATAGCTGCATAGTGTCAGAACTTGACGAGGGAATATCAATGGTTTTAATTGACGAAAGTACTTCATTTGCCAGTACAGCCTTCTCCTCTTCAGATGAAAAATGAAAAGCTATTAGAAGAATCTCAATGTGATACAAAGAAGGAAGAGCTTCAACAATCTCCTTCAGACCAGGACATACTGAGCCAACTGTTTTTGCCTTCTGATGGATAAATTTCACAAACATCTGATAGATTTTGGATCTCAAGCTAGAACCAGCCAAACCACCTCGGCATACGAGTATATGGGCAAGCAAAGCAAGCATCTGATCATTGTACATGTAAGCACCATTCTCAACAATCAGTATTTTTTCGACAATTGACTCCTCAAGAGATTCAGGGAATGCTCGGAGCATCACAAGTTTCTGCAATAGTTCAAAGCAAACTTGATGTAAATGTCCAAACTTCCTCTCTTCTTGCAGAGTTAGGCTATTGTCACGTGTCCTGTCTTCAGGATAACAACCCTGGCAATTAAGTATCGAAAGCAAAATATCAATATGACCACTATTTAGTTTTTTGCGTGCATCTTCATACACCAGAGAATGCCACTGGGGAGAAAAAACACATGCTTTCAGAAAACTAAGTAATTCAGTTGCTGCCTGAAATGGCATATTGCTGAAGATGGAAATAGAACTAGCAGCAGCATTAGATTGTTCGCATCCATCAGCAGATGCAACGGAGCGATTGCCCTCAGAAAAAAGATCACCAAAGAGGGCTTCATCTTCATGACAAACAACAGTTTCCACTTCAGAGGTACCAGATGCTTTCGTCCCACTGGAACATGATCTTTCCAGTATTGGCCTTAATTTAATACCCTCAGAATGAAGGAAGAAAACAACATGGATCAGATTGTCTAGCCATTGAACTGATGAAGGAAATATTATACCAAATAAATCCTCCACAGAGTGCTTTTTCAAGATAAATACTTTCCCATTATAGGCATGGCATGAAGCAGACTCAAGCTCTATATGACTGTTGGTACGCCCCATCTTAGGGTCATCCAACTCAAAAATGTGATGAGCTTGATCCTTAATATCTGAAATGAGTTTGAGAACAAAAATAACCACCCGAGGACAGTAAGCCAAAGGGGGTCTGTGGCTGGAAATAGATTTATCAAACCTCCAGACATCAGAATCCAAATTTTGCAAGATAGAAGCCACTGTGCATGCCTGGATATTCTGAAACACATGATTCTTACAGTAAGTTGATTGCATGACTTGAAGAAATTCTTCCAACAAGTGCACAGCGAGACTTTCATAACTACTTTCAATAGCAGCATTACTATTTACAAACTCAATGCCAGTTCTGAACAAGCTAGGCAATACATCAATGAAGGAAGCAGCAGATTGCAACAACACATTGTCAGAATCAACATATGAATTATCTTTGGCAAGACTTCCAAGCAACTTGAATATTCTCACACAAGTTGACAATCTTCTCCGCAGATTGAGACAGGCTTGTTTCTCATCAAATGACACTGGGAGTTCTAATAATTCTTTGCAGAATAGAATAAGACGGTGGATGCATCTCAAATGAACAACAGCCCAATGCTGAGAAAGAGTGCTTAACTTATTGACATTGCTGGGAAAAGACTGTCCGCCCATAACTGGATTCACAATATCAGCTTGTACACATTCAGAAATCAAGGCCATTAACTGGTGATCATCTGCTTCCTTTCCCTGAGCGCATGTGGATCCTTCCCAGAGAAACAGAAATAAAAACAACAATTAAGGGAGTTACATAATTAGACAGTGAAAGAGGATATAGCAGGCAATTATGGTGCAATACCTTGAAGCATGCACATAACATGGTCCTGCCACGGAACAGCATCATCTTTATCTGCAACAGTAGGCAACAAGTCCACAGGAACACTAGTAGGACACCACTGTGAAAGGTCCAACTCCTTCGGCACACCATCAACTAACAATAGCTCTAACTGTTGCAACATAATGTTCTGAAACAGGGATAACAGTTAGATAAGAAGCAACAGCAGTTTCACTGCACGCATACTGGCAAATATATTGATGACACCTAAGGTTAATATTTGAAATCTGTGCAAAGGACTAGTAGAACAATTGAAAGAAAATAGAGAAATTGCAAAGTGCATTGATGAGATGACATAGGATGCTATCTTCCTACTAGTAGTACACATTCTTCAAAAGCAAAACATCTAAGAATGTCAACAAAACCTTAAGAATGCACCACTTGTCAGAAAAGGGGGATCTAGACCATTAATGCCTTTGATCTAAGAGCAAAGTCAAGATTGTTACATAGAATAGTCCTCAAGCTCAGGTCCCTCCACCAACTCACATTGGGCGACATGTTAGAACATTAATAACTAGTCAAGCCTTCAATTAAAATTATAAAATTGTATAGTTTGAAAAGCAAGGGGACTTTAGTCAGATGAGTTAATGCTTTGCAAGTTTTAAATGCCTAGCTCAAATTGTTCTGGTTGGGAGAGTGCAGACTCAAGCATCCGGATAGCCAAGAACATTATGCCTGAGATACATTTACATAAACTTTCATACAAAGAGGGACCTAGCAAAGAACATTATGCCTGAGATACATTTACAAAAACTTTAATACAAAGAGGGACCTCTAGAGGGTCTCCTCAGAGTTATTTCTCATATGCTTGGAAATGGGCATGTATGTCCAATTTGGTAATCACCCAATCACCCCAAAAACCAGCTACTGGAATTAACAACCCCCATGCCGAGAGATGTTAAAATAAATCCATATTCTTCTCAAGGTTTTTTATTTTATTTTATTTTTTTACCTTAATATGATACATAGACACAGTGACACAAATACGACACGACGCAAATTTTTTTAAAATCATGGAATACGAAATGGCTCCTAAACAACTGTTTGATATACATTTTTTATTATAAATAAATCCATATTCTTCTCAAGGTTTTTTATTTTATTTTTTTTTAACTATGATACATAGACATAGACACAGTGACACGAATATGATAAGACGCGAAATTTTTGAAAATTATGGGATACAAAATGGCCCCTAAACAACTGTTTAATATACATTTTTTATTATATAAGAGTAATAAATATGTACAAATACACATATACACACACGATTGATAATAAATTTAGAAAGACATATTAATGTATTATCAACTATTGTGTTGAGTATTTCTATACTGATTTGTAGAGTATATATGTGGAGGGAAGGGGGAGTATTGCTTTCATAAAAAATGTGAAAAATAGAATGACTTTTAATAAGATAACACACTTTTTTAAATAATTTTAGAAATTGTAATTTTTAATTAATGCTTTAGCACTCTTGCACTTTCTAAAATATTAAAAAAAACCTAATTTGTCCTAAATGTGTGAACACACCTTTGATTTTGTATCCGATTAACATCGGAAATGTCGGAACTTTCTATTTTTGTTAATATATGGACATACCAAGTGGTGCGTCAGACAAATATGTTGGAGACATGTCATGTCTAATATGGTGACACAATGTTCCATACATATTCCACATGACACATGAATTTTCAAAGTATCGGTGCATAATAGGTTTTTTCTATCTCCAATTAAGATTTAGTAAACGTTTTACACATAACACAAAACTTCATGTGCGGTACACACATCTAATGTTATCCGTCACTAGTTGCACAAAATTGAGACACAAAAAGTCATCTCCTAAAACACGTAAGGAAAGCATAAGAAAATAAATGACTGATCAAATTAAATAGGCAATTGAGCTGTCAATCTTCAAATAGCAAGTAATGAATGCGAGACATACTGAACAGGTGAATCTATAGCCAAAATCCAAACAGTCAAAAAAAAAAAAAAATAGAAAATAATATTTGTACTGGAGAACACTCACCACTAAGCCTGCCAACAGATAACATTCACACAATTATACATCATACGCATACGTTAAACTAAGAAGAAAACAATGGAAATGTGCAATTAAATAAGAACAGAACAACAGGAAAAGAACTAAAAGTAAACCTGTCTCGTTTCACGCGAGGAATCACAAACCTGAAGACTTGAATCGTCACTTCTCCCAATGCCTTTCTCCAAATAACACAAAGCAAACTCAACCGATTGCTGGACCACCGCCACAACTACTGGTTCGACTTCCTCAACTGCCACATCACCACACACTCAATATCAGTCACTCGATTGATTATAAACTCGAAATAATTAATCATTACCCCAAACAACGGAAGCAAATAGCATACTTGTTAACGATCGGATAGCCTTAACAACAGCAATCGAGACACAAGCCAAGGCATGAACGCGAGTTTGGTCCCAAACCTCCAACCCTAACTTACTACCAGCTTTACCACCATCGCCGCCATTAACAAAATCCACCGGTGTGACGGATTGTCTGAAGATTGAGTAGAGCTTTTGAAACCCCAGCCTGAGCACAGACGCCGACGCATCAGAGCGTAGCTTTTGAGAGAAATCATCCGACGACAGAGCCGTGACGAGAGCGATGATCTCCTCCGCCATGACACTCCGTTGAGCGTAGATACGGGCGATCAGCAAAAGTTCATTGGATGATTGATCGGAGAGCAGAAGGAGCTCTCGAGATTTAAACTGAGAATAAGAAAATTATGGAAAGAAATGCACACAAGTGGAAGAGAGAGAGTAGGAATTTTCCGTAGAAAGGGTTTAGTGAGGAGGTGGGCAAAAAAATTTATAGGCAAAGACAGAAATGCGTTGGAGGTGATTTTGCTTAATTTCGAAGCTATTTAGTTTGAATTCTTTCACTTTCTTCCGTGATAATGCCACCGTGGCCTTCGATCCACCAATAGCAATTTAGAGTGGCAAAATTTGGAACGTTAACTATTTACACTACCGACTTTAATTTTTTTTTTCATTTTTTCTCTCACTATTTTATTTATATGTTGATCAAACATTTATAATTTCTTTTACTTTAATACATGTCACAAAATAATTTCATCTGTATGAGAAGCTCGTACACATTAAATTTTAGTGGTATAAAAATATACAAATTTCCATGCTTTTTAAACATTAACTTTGTTATTATTCTGTTCTTGAGAATGAAAATGGACTAAGCATTTAAAGAAAGATACATAAATTGAATATTAATTAAAATTATTGATAGAACTACATAATTTAAAATTAGGCATTGTAGTACTTTCATGTTTGGAAGAATTTTAAATGTACATATTGATCCAAAAATATATAGCTATAATTGATTTATTTTTTTTTAACAATTTGTTATCCGTATTTATTCAAAATTGTTCAAACAATTAATTGTAATGAAATTATGATGATAAATTTGAAATCCTAACTTTTCAAGCATTAAGGGAATGTTTATTATGTTTTTTGTTTAATTTTATTATGTGTTTTGAGATAATAAATTATTGGAGAATGTGAAAGTTATTTTTTGGTGGGTTTGTTTATATTTTGAGAGAGATATTTTTTACTGTAATAATCAAATCAATACTATTTTATTAGATTTTTATGGTGAAAATGGAATTGATTATTTTTTTAATATTAAAATAATAATAAAATATATTATGTATATAATATATATATATGTATGTATATATTAAATAATATGCATTTTGGATGAGAAAATGGGAATATGTTTGATTATATTTTTTCAAAATAATGTTGTTCTAGGGAAACATAACCAAACACTCCCTAAATTAAAGCACAATCATAAAGAGCTTGTAACGGCACTCCTAAATGGTATTAATTATTGGTGAATGATAAATTTGCATGTGTTGCAAATGCATCAATGATATCCCTAAATTTAGGAAATTCTTGTTATTTTGTTAGAAGATTTAACGATTTCTGAAATGATTTTTTGTTATGTCAAAAATAAGAGCTAAAAACAGAGATGGCAAATTTGTCCCACCAATTTTTTAGACACGAAATTGGACATGAACTCGAGACTTCAATCACTCGAAGAGTTAGGCCTGCTTTATAAATTAAAAAATATTATTTAAAAAAAATAATTTTACAATAATTTTTTTAATATGAAAAATAATATTATTAACAATAAACTAATTATTTTAAAATCTATATATACATTTTTATTTTTAGAAAATAAAAAATTATTAATATTTTTGTTACTTTGATAAATATTAAATGTATAAACTATTTATTATGACAATGTTATTACTTTCATGCAATATATATATATATATAATTTTTTTATATGCAATTTTTATATTTATTTTTCAAATACATATAAATACACATTATGCATATGTAAAAGACAAATAATATATATATATAGGGCATGTTTGCTTGGGCATATAGGATTAGGAGTGATTAATATGCTAGTATACATAAGCTAGAAATGGTATCCAAAATCATGTAATCTATTGTTTGCTTGAATTTTATAAATTAATGATATTCTATACTTAATACTATTTAATGTTTGGTTGGCAAGATTACTCAATGTGATTATACTTTGTAATGTCTAAAATGTTCTAACTTCTAAGAAAGTAAATTTTCAAACTTTGACAGAAAGTGTTGAGGATGGGGTTTTTTTTAGGGTAAGAATGTTATTTTTATTCTTTATCATATCAAATTTGAAAGGATGAAAAATGGATCAAGTCAAAATGACTTGATCCGTGAACCAGTCTGGCCCATGATACCATGCCGGGCCGCAAATGATCATGGGTCATAAAAATATGAAGCAAACAAAAGATAAAGTTTGAAAATAAATCTATCAAACTTTATCCAATTAAGCAAACAAGCCCATATATTATATAATAGATCATTTGGGTTCAAAAGTTAAAAGCCAGACTAGCGACTCTAAAACCCATTTATAATTTCAAAACTCGCCTGATGCCATCAAGATTTGGAATAGGTCTAAGTTCCATTCCATCCAAACTCAATCACTCCTCGTAGCAAGGAGGTTATTATTCTCCTTTTCTTGGATCATTTTATTTAGAATGTTATATTTCAATTGCTACTTTATTAATTATTTTCATTTAATGAATATATATAATTCAAACTAAATATTTTTTAATTAAGGTAATTAATTTTGGCATGCCTAAAAAGATCGATTGAAATTTGAAATAGTGTATAAAATATTAGAAAAAAAATGCCAAATTAAAAGATATACATCATCTTAACTTGATATCTCACACATCAATTGTTTTGACATCCATGCACTATTATACTCATTTTGCTTTTGTACTCAAAAGTGGTTGTACCTTTAGTTAAGAAAAGCGATTACCTTTGGTCTCCAAATCCTATATGTATTTTCTTCTATATTTTAAGTCTCAAAAAATATATATATATTTTTTTAACAATATAGACCTAAAAAAATTAGGTCTTTAGTTTATAAACTTCATATATAAAATTTCCACTATCCTTTTAATTCTTATTATTTTATTTATCAAAACTCTATCTCATTTATTCTTTCTCGATACTAATCACTAAATAATATTAGTGCTAATTTTCTTTTACTATAAATCAAGATTTTATTTCTTAATTTTTTTTCTTTTTTGGAAATAAGTTTTTTAAAATCAAAACTAATAAAATCTGTAAACGTTTAAAGAAAGATAAAATAAACTAACTATGCTATCAATTGAAGAAGAATGTTAGATGAAATTAATTATAAAAATATAATTAATAATTTTACATTTCAAAAAATTTAGAGAATAAAATTTATATAATAATTTATTTATTTTTTGTAAAATACGAAATGATTATTAAAAGAACATGTGTATTAGAAAATTAATTTTTTATTATATATTAAAAGCCTCATTTTTATATTTTGCTTTGGGCCTCCAATTTTATTGAGATGGCCTATCTATAATTTTCAAAAAAATTGAGATTTGACAAAGATATATGCAAGTGCATCGAACATGCATAAATATATATAAATATATATGCACACACATTCAACTTGGAGAAGGGAAAACAAAGTAGTTCAGTTTATTGCAAGTGTGATAGAATTATAATACAATGATACATTGCTAGCTAGCTGCTATATAACTGCAAGATCAAGGGGAACTTGTTTTTGGTTGAGAAGAATCCTTAGCAGGTGGCACTCCTGGAAAGCCCGGCGTCGGCTGGAAGGGCAATGGAGGAAGAGGGACCGGAAAAGTTGGCGGCGCTGACGGTGGTGGAGATGGGGTTAGACCAGGAATCGGCGGCAGGTTGGTGGACGGCGGCAAAGGCAAAACTGGAGGTAATATCGAAGACGGTGGGGTAGGTAAAACTGGAGGAATTATGGAAGGCGGTGGCTGGAAAGGGAGTGGAGGAAGTATAGATGGAGGTGGCAGCAAGGGGATTGGAGGAAGTAATGGAAGTGGTGGCAATAGAAAAGACATGGGCTGATTTACCTTCTTGGCCAATGCTTCTGATGCTTTTACATCCTTTTCCTTCTTCTTCGCCGGGGGCAAAAATGGGATTCCAGGGAGTGGTGGAAGTTGTGGTAAAGGGGGGAGGTTGGGAAGCTGTGGCAATGGTGGAAGGTAGCGGCCACCTAGGGCCGGTGGATCGGACGGTGGAGGATCTTGGAGTGGTGGTGGGAACGTGGGATCATTAGGATTTGAAATTGGGGATAGGTTTGCAGCTCTATTTGGATTCTTGAAATTTTTGGTAGTTGGTTTTTGATTGCATAGTTGAGGCTGTTTTAGGGGTTTGAATGAGAAAAATCCTGCTGAGAAAATGTGGGTTCCTTCTTTTCTTGACTTGAGGTGTATAGAAGAAGAAGTTGCTGTTGCTGCCACAGAACAGAATGGTTCGTTGGTGCTGATTATTTTAACAGAACAGTTCTTGATCTTCTTGAGGTGTTTGCTGATGGAGAAAGGGAGGTGGATTTTGAATTCTCCGTGGTTGTCTGTTTTGGTTTCCTGTCGGAAACTTGGTCTTGAACTTGTTTCCTTGCATTCCACTGCAACAGATGCACCTAAGGAACAAGAAATTTGGGATTAGATTTATGTATTTTTAATGATCTTGATGTTACAATGTAGTCGAAATTTGAAAATATTTCAAAATACTCTCAATTAAAAAATATTTATGGAGCAAGTCCATGCCGATTGCTCTTCTTGGGTAATGCATGCTAGACGGACGTAAGATTTTAGTTCGCGATCACCTACTAGCGTGATCTGACTAACACCTTAATTGGCACCACTATAAATAGTTTCATTACCATACTTTACATATATGTTAATCAACTGGCGCTATCATAAGTAATTTCATTACCATACTTTATAGATATATTACTCAATTACTTTTATCTACATTATTACTTACAATATCGTTATTTTCTTTATATCTTTTCACTAATTTGGATATCAGAGGATTTTTCATTAGGTAATCCCCATTGATCTTAATCTGTCTTTACTTTCAAGATTAGACAGAGTTTGGTAACTTCATAACCGACAATTTGATCCAGATAAAGAGGAAATTCCCATTATCATAATTGATTTACAAAAGTATGGAGATCTAGAAGATGGAAAGAACCTGAAATGAACTGTGTGGGCTTGGGGAAATCCTGCTGGAAGCATGTGTCACAGTAGACAGTGCCAACAACAACAGCAGCTGGAAGCTTCCTTTGATGCTTGGCTTCTGACAAGTTATAATTATCACTAAAAGTGAAAATGAGAAAGATTATAGTCCAAAACCAAGACATTCTTGAAACCTAGCTATTACAATGATGAACTAAAAACTGAAAATTCTAGTGTGTGGGTTTCAAGAATAAAAATGTTGGCCTTTTTATAAAAACTTTTCAAAGTCATTCACATGCATGCAGTTTGTATTTTTCTGGCTGTCATTTTCGGACAAGGGTCTTAATGTCATTCATGCAGAAACAAGTGAACTGCAAACCAGCAGCAGTTATTTCCTGCAAGCAAAAGGGAATATAAAACTTATCTTATCTTGGTTGGCTGGTTTTAGTTTGTCAGAATTTCTTGGCGGTGGAGAGATAGTTGAGGTCCCAGTTGGTTCACGAGACCCTTATAGGTGCCACATATACGAACAAATTAGATGGGAGTGTTGTTTGCATGGCTTTGACATCAAATTCTTGCCTGTGGACTCTCAGCACCCACATGGTTTACGCTGGGAAGACACTTTTCTATACAAGTACGAATTATGATTATAACTTTCACCATAAAAATCGCCTTTTACGATGGAATTTACGATGAATTTTATAAAATTCATCTTTGCGATCAATTTTGCGACATTAAAGTTTGCTGCAAAAACCTTTTCTATAATGTTTCTCAAGTAAGAATTATGATTATAATTTTTACTACAAAATTATCTTTTACGATGAAATTTATGATGAATTTCAAAGAAAACTCATCTTAATGGATTTTGTGATGCCAGAAGTTTGTCGCAAAAACCTTAATTGCAAATTTTTCTGTTGAAATTTGCAATGTTGGATATTTATGATAAATTTAATGAGAAAGTAAGGTAAATTCACACAACATAACTAAGAAAGTCCATCCAATTTTGTCTCTTAACTTTAGGCCACCTCTAACTTCGAAAAGCTTTGGTGAATAGAAATTGAGCAAGAAATTAATGGGTAATTTTTCAAAATTTTACAAATTTGATGTGATACGGTTTGTTTATCTTCTCATAGTTGCTATTAAGGGTTAGTTCCAATGTTTTACTGATTATTTTATTATTATTTTTACAAAACAAAAAAAAAATATGTTAATGAGAAAAAAAATCCATAATAACATTAAAATTGTCATTAACTTGCATTTGCAATGAGAAGAATCTTCATTATATAATAATATTATGATTTTGGTAAGTAAGAATTACTTATTAATCTTTGCTATTAAAATTAGCAACAAAAGAATAGTGTACAAGTTGTCATTATGACAATCAATGGCAGCAAAATTTGATATAATATTTGTGACTTTATTCACACTGTTATTAAATTATTATTTTTATTATACATGTATCACTAATTATCAAAATTAACAATTTATATGCAATTTTAACATCATAATCGTGCTAAAATAAAAATTTATCATCACTTACTGCTTATTTATTGTTAATAATAATTTATACAGTATTACTTAATATTTTATCACTCATACTATTATTTTCTTTTAATGTACTATCACCAGCATTCCAAGGTTGCATTGCAATTGAATTGCTTTCAATTTCTGTTGCATGAAGACATACTAAGAGAATGTATGAATCCATAATTGTTCTTAGTGTTCAAATTGAAAGCATAAGTTTAGAAATTTGAACTTAACGAACTATCAATATACGGGTGTACAAATAATATATATATATATACACACCATAAAAGTTTTTCACATGTGTAAATTAAAAAAAAAAAAAAAAAGACTGCTAAGCAGCCATTGACTAATGGCATTAATCTCAAATGTAAAATGTGAAGTCGAAAATTCGAATCGAACGAACTTTGACCTTTGTGTATATAAATAAATAAAAGATATTATTTTTAATTTTTTTATATTTTATACACATACACATCAGGAGTTTACTTATTTTATATATGAAACTTGTGTTATTAACCATCTCGACATCATCTTTGTTCTTAGTTCATTAGTTTGGGCCGCCCATGCCACAAAATTTATTAGTGATAACGATATATACATTCTCTTATTAGTTGATACAAATGGTTTTGTCCAAGGCACTTCTCTTTCGTCACGGGTTTAGAGAAAAAGATAATATCACGTCGACATCTTCACGGGAATATGTCTGTAATAAATAACAAATAATCATAAGCGACAAGAGGGTTGGACATTTCTTAGATAGGAATGTGAATTAGGTAAATTAAAATTTATTGAATTGGAATTATTACTAACTGAAAAAATTGGAAACCAACTTAAAATTATTACTAGAAGACTTGAATATTATAACTGGCAATTTCAGTGCACTCAATGTATGTCTTAAAATATTTATATTAAAAAATAATAAATAATACTGTACTTAGAAATTTTAATGTATTAAATAAATAAAATTAAAATTTATAACGAAATAATAGTAATGGAACTCCTGAGTAGCAATAGAGTTATAAATAGTAATTATTGAATGCATAAATTGTTGTGGTGATGGAAATTAGAAGATAATAATAAAAATAGTTTTAAAAAATTACTTAAGAAGATGCCAAAATAAAATTGGTGCTTTACTAAAGAGTATACATAAAAAATGATGTAACGAATGCAAACAATTTATTAGTATTGAAATTGAGGGGCAAATTTCTCAATCCAAAATCAAAGACAAGAGGGTAATCATTTCAACTTTACAACAAACCATAAAAAGATAAACAGAACTACAGTAATTCTCGTCAATGGTGTAGCTTGCAAGAAAAACTATACACCCTCTTTTGTCCTCGTTAACAAGCTATGTTACAGAAAGAATTACTGGCAGAGCACACTGGCTTGCAGTTTGCAGAAATCAAGATTCAAAAATGTTAAACTGGCAGATAACAGAAAATACAGAGAGAGCCGTTCCAGATGAAAATGGGATAACAATGCATACAAGAAAGACAGAACAACCCAATGTGTGGGGAACAATTGGGGCGATTGAAAAGGCTGCCAGAAACAACCTGTGTTTACATCTGAAGGGACAATCAAGAGTAGTAGTTACTTATCATAGAAGGCCAGAAGCTGTTTCACATGATTTTGCCATGCAGCAACGTTTTCTCCATCGACGGCAACCCAATCGACCACAGTTGATGCTGGTTGTTCCCACCATTCATCAAGCTACAGAATAATGCCAGGAGAAACAGTTTCAGAAGGTTGCAAGAAAAACAAACCAGAAAACTGATTACACTAAAAATAATTATTATTCTTAAAATTTCTTGGACTTGGAGGGAGGTACAAGAATTATCAAGGTTTGACACTATTGGAGGCTCAATTGTTACTTTTGAATTTTGATGAGCAGTCGTAGACTTCCTAAGCCTTTGTTTGTTTCGTTTTCTCATAATGTTTTCCAGTTGCAGAAATAAAACCAAACTTTCCCCAAAGTATGCATTCCTAATCACTTCAAATTTATTACAACAATAAAAAATATATAGTTATATGTTCCAATCATTATTTTAATATAAAAATGAATTTTCAATTATTTTACTAATACAAAAACAACATATAGTAATATAAAAATTTGATGGAAGATTACTACTTAAGGAAAAATGCACATGAGAAATGTCTAAAATTGAAAATCTATTCCCCAAAAATATATCAAACATATTTTTATTCTTCATACATTTCCCAAATATTTTCCCAAAACTCATTTCTCCGAAACACCTCAAAACAAAATCAAATAAAGCCTAAATGTTGATCCCTAGTTAAACTTCTTTGATATAATTTCTGTGTTAAACAATTCAAAAGACCATATAAATTATCCTCCAGTATAAAGCATGGGATGTTAGTACACCATGACACACCCATAGAGACAAAAGATAATTTCAATCTGCAGATCTGCTTATGATCTCAAACGCTTATCCTGTGATCCGAAAACACTTAGAAAAGATCCCCACTTTTTAAATGACATAACTTCATTATTTTATTTTTTTCAAGTTTACCTTTTCCATCCATTTTCCTCACAAAAATCCTTTATCCGTGTACACCACTAACCATCATGTTGACCTTGCGGCTGTTAACCACCATGTTTCACAAGAAAGAAAAGATAGTGTTACAGCAATTCACTCCTGGACATTATTTCTCTTCAAAAAAGATCCTTAAAGTCAATCATTGTATATTTCAATTAATAAACAGTTGATTGTTCACAAACTTCAGCTTTGTAAGTAGTGGAATTTGCCAAGTTGATTCTAGGCAGGTCACTGGGATGGTAGTTTCAGTTGTCTTTTAGATATTTGATTTATCTTTATTTCCAAGGCTTTGTCTGAGATGATTTGACTTGTATCCAGTGTATGTAATCATATGCTGTATTTATGCAATCCTTCTTAAGGTCAGCAAATTGAATCCACCCTAAAAATTTTAAAAACGATTTGCTGGTTAGTACTTTTAGCAAAACATTAAATCCAGAAGTTGAAATTGAAGGCGTGCTAAGCACCCTGTTTGGTTTCATATTCAAACCCCTTTTCACGTTTTCTACTATTCCAAAATGAAACACATCACTTTTTACACATTTTCACCCGACATCATTTTCAAAACACATTCCCCAATAATCTATATATTTTCTCCCAATAACTCATATTATCTTCTCTCTCTATTCCATTATTTCTCTTTCTCTCTCTCCCCACCTACAACCTACTAAACCCAACATAATAATTATTTTTCTAACAATTTATCCAAATACAAATTCATTTTCAACTCATTTCCACTAACTATTTTCCAACATTTTGAAAATGATGGAAATGAAAATAAAACCCAACGGGCGCTAAGTTCACTACTCTATCAAACATTAGCGTGAAACCTTAATTGATATAATATTGGTGTAGGCAGACGCAAGTAATCTATTTGAAGTAGTGAAAAGCACTCACCAAGCCTCTGACGTATTTGCAGTCTTCAAGACATTTTTGAGCATTAAGAACTGCATTGCTTAATTCAGGTAACCACTTCTCTGTAACAGTTTTCTCTTGTTCAGCTGCTACATTCAGACAGTAATTTGTTGTCCTGCAAAACAGAGCAGACGAAATTAATAAACGAATCTTTGTCCTCACCCCACCCCACCCACCACCACCACCAACAACAACAACAACAAAAAAAAAAAAGGGAAAACAAAAAAATGAGAGGATCATGATTCCTCATTCTTGGGCTTCTTATAAGAAAGCAAATGATGGAAAGGGAAAAACTTCTTTAAGAGCAAATAATGCCAAAACTTGGCCCCAACTGTTAGGCCTAACTATAGTCAGCCCCTAAACGGTAGATTTTTATAACAGTGTGCATCAATAAGTCAATACAGATGCCATGCTGACAATATCCAGACCTCAGAGGTCCTCATGAAGCATTAGCAAAGAAAAAGAAAAGATTTAAGCTGTACCTATCATATTCTTGCAATGCACGATGAGCATGATTTAACAAAGCATGCCCACTCTCAACAAGATCCCTTCGTACATGAACCAAATTAATTGCCTTTGCCAAGTCTTCCAATACACAAGCCTCAGAACCACGAAGCTTTAAACAAAACTCCATGGACTCCAGGACTGATGCTAAACCAGCATCCAAACCATCCAAACCTACACATGCCATGTCATTGTAGAGGTCAGGTACATATATAGGCCAAAGTAATCTTACGTGCAAGAAAAGATAGCATAATAAGCATCAAAATCCTTTTCACAAGTTCAGGGATATACAGGACCACAATACCTAACCAGTGTCAGCAAACCTTTTCCATTAAAGTCAAAGAACTTGGTGGAAATGTGATCATTTATTCCATGAATTTCATGTCTATTGCTGTTGCAAAATGAATGGACTTGGAGGTAGATTATAGCTATAATCTTCTGCGTTAATATCTTTCTTGCCCATTTCATGTATAATTCCAGAGGTAGCAGTATGCAACACTTAGATATATGAAACATATTGGCAAGTGCCTCCCTCTTGGGTCAATACAGAAAAATAGCGGACAAATCATGCCAGGAGCGAGAAGTATACTAGGTCAATAGACTTACTCCACTATACCCCTTATGCCCCTTGACTAGCAAAGAGAGAAAAAGGACTCCTTTCTGCATGACCTTGCAAGATATTTACAAGAAGTGAGGCCCTCACCTGATGCTTCATATCTATAAAACATGAAATAGACATAACATATGCATCATTTGGATGCATTGCACAACCTTTAACTGACGCAATCATTAGAATTTTCAAAAATGTGAAACCAAAAAAAAAAAAAAAAAAAAAAAAAAAAAAAGGCTCTTTAGAGAACGTTTCCATGCCCCTAGGTATTGTCTACCTACCCATTGTTTTGGGAATAGGCATCCTTTTATTTAAGGTCATTCGAGCTTTCCCTAGATGTATGGTGTGGTTGCTTCACCACCATAACTTCTGGTGTTCAAACATTGGCTTGAGTCATTTTCTCTATCCCCTTCCTTACGTTCTTGAACCAATAACCATCTTTCAGCTAACTTAACCTGCTCCGTCCCTCGAGACCAACAATGGATAGGAGATTTGTAATTGGCTCAGTTGCAGTACATAACAGCCCAAACACCATCCTAGATAATATTATAGTGATCTTGGAATTTGCTTTCATTATTATGATACACATTGTCTTATGATACTTGTATGATATTCTATTCTCCTAACCCTTTTCTAGGCTTGCCAATAACCTCATAATGGGGTTCCCACTACCCTTCAAACAACACCACTGTGCATAATATTATTTGAGCGTCCTTAAAGTGAGCTTTCATTATAAGAGGACTCATTGTCTTATGATTAACATATTTATTTCCCTCTAAATCCCTTCTGTAGACTTAATAGTGACCTAATAACTTGGGGCCCATTTGGTTTTATTTTCATTTCCATTTCATTTCCACCATTTTCAAAATGTTGGAAAGTAGTTAGTGGAAATGAATTGAAAATGAGTTTGTATTTAATTAGATTGTTGGAAAAGTAATGATTATATCGGGTTTAGTAGGTTGTATGTGGAGAGAGATAGAAATAATAGAATAGAAGAGAGAGAGAGAGAGAGAGAGAAGATATATAGGTTATTAGAGAATGTGTTTTGAAATTGAAAATGAAAATGAAAATAATGTTAGGTGAAAATGTGTAAAAAGTGATGTTTCATTTTTGGAATAGTAGAAAATGTGAAAATTGCCTTTGAAAATGAAACCAAACAGGCCCTTGGGTTTCTACTGTATCTTCAAGCATTACCAAGATTTCCACATTTAGAAATTCTCCCATGTCACAGAGGCTCCAACTGGAATTTTATGTATGACTATATGAAAAAACTTTTCAGCAGAAGGACTAGAGCATAACTTTGCAACTTCAACTTGGGTTTTAAAGTGATTATTATATCTGGTGCTATACTTCTACTTATTATGCGACTTCCAGCTGATACAGGTTGTTATCTAATAAGATCACTCACAAATTGGAATTGTTCATTGCTTAGCTTAGAAAAGATGATTGACAACTGAAGTTAGTGTACCTTCAGTAATCATTAATTGAGTTCTGGCAGAGATATGTCCTATGAAATTATCATATCACTCAACCTCCAAGAAATGGAAGAATATGAACAGTTTTTACTTGATACAAATTTTTTAAGTAGGTATCTCACTGCAAGTTAACTGCTTTTGCATAATACCATATCAGAGGTGCTCCTTGCAGTAATTAGGACCCAAATTACCACTTATAATCAAATTTACACTACTAATTATTTTGGAGATGGTACCAGAAATCAACCAACGGATAAGCAAACAAATTGCTCAACTAATTCTGTGCACGAGTCAAAATGTATCTTAGGAACTTGAGGAAACTGGATTGAATTAATAATTCTGGTTTGCCAGCTAGAATTCATTTAATCAAATTTCAGGCTGGGTATCGACAAGGATTTTTCTTTCGAGTTTTTCCTGTTCTTTACCAAATTCAACCACAATAGCTTAGAATAAAAACCACCACAGAGAAAATGCTTTACAAAGAGAGACAAAGTCTAAATGGACATAAGAGCCAAAACCACCAACTCTTGAGAACATTTAAAAAGCCTAAATAAAATGCTGAATTAATTGTCCTCCATAAATTCTAGGAATGCTGTGATTTGATATGAGAGGTCAGACCGTCAGAGAATTAATAAAGCAATTATTCTGAATTTTAAACTTACTTGATAAACAATTAGTTAATCAATTTGCAGTTTTGCTTTTGCTACAAGAACTTAAGGGCAATTAGTTCTTCAACTTTTCAAGGCAGAAACATATCTGGAGAGTGAGACTGAGTAATTCTGATGAGAGTTTCCCAAGAAATTCAAAAGGAAAAATAAAATAAAGTAAAATTACGGCAAAGATTGTCAAAAAGTTTTAGATCTCATCGAGAAATAATGACTTTTGCAGACAGATTGGAAGAAAATACCACAACACGGTGATTTCATGTGAAAATATATTAGAAGCAAACATCCAGAAAGGTGAAAATAACTCACCAGCGGGATACTGGAGGGCGGCTGAAATGCGACATATAGAAGGAACTGCAGAAGGATCCCTGGCACCAGCCCTAGCTGTTAGCACTGCCGCATTCCTCTCAGCAGTAGCAACTGCTTCGGGTCCTGTAGAACCATTGGCACCCATTGACTCCAGCAGTGCCTGACCAGATTGAAGAGGATACATAAGAGAACTGGATACTACAAAAATTAACAAGTCTATGAGCCAAACACCAGGTCTATTTCCAACAGTTCTTTATCGTATTTCTAGGTTTCAGAACATAATATGTAAACCAAAAAGAAGCTAACTTATATCAACTTATTAGCAGAAGGATGGGTATCAAAGAATGAGAATGTTGATCAACTAAAAGAACTATCATAACTCAACAACATCCTGTATGCTTCAATGCAAGCAAGTTTAAATAGCAGATGACTGCATCACAAAGAAATCCACATGTTTCTTACAAAGTAGTTACTACTTATGCAGTCGGTCTGAAGCTTGAGACAGAAGCTCCTTCTCTTTTACCAAAGAGCATCACGTCAAGCCAAATCAAGACTCAAGAATGATATGCCAAAGAATGTCAGTTTTGTGAAGCTCATAGGAACAACATATAGTGGTTAACAAAAATTATTTTTGAACATGCATAATGGGTAACATATTGAATTTATAGATGCATAAAGAAGCAAAAATTTAAATGATTTCTCCCAGATCATTGGCCACAATAGAAAGGCACAAGTACCTTGGGTGATTGTTTGCAGATGCCAAACAAATTGGAATTAAGACACCTGTGCTTATGTTTCTATTATGTTCATCGATAAAATATCCTGACTTAATTTACTACAGATATGATCAAGGTGAGTGCAGAGTAACCAAGTCTCAACGACTTTATCAACATGATAAACATTAGTTTTTACAAATTGACACATGATCATATCTAAGCGTCCAGTATTCCTAAACAAATAGTTGACAAGAAGCAATCTTTGTTCACCAAGCATGAAAATTAGAATGCATTCGGTCCTTATGCTCATATTCAAGTTCAAACAAGAACAGCCATCATTAAAAATGGTACAAGATTTTGGCTGCAATTTTGCACTTCATTTGATAGAATTTTGACTGGAAGCAACTTAGGCCACTCAGTCCCTATGTCTAATTAAACTTGTGTAAAAAGACAACAACATGATCTTAAGGTCGATGCCATTGCGTCCACTGTCCAGTTATAATGGACAATGCAAGCACCAAAAAGTTCAAATAAATTAAAAAAGGAAACTAAAATCTCTGTTAACATAACAATAGTTGTCTGAACAGAATAGTGTATCGTAATTAAACTACAAACAAGTTTCACTCTTAAACTAAAATGGTAAATCTCAAAATTACAAGAGATCCACCAAGATCAGATAACCGATATGGCAGGAAATTATCATTCTGTTGTACTGGCCACAAACCTGTGCGGTTGATGGAAGCATGTATAGGCTATTATCAGGAGTTCGGTAGAAGGCTGAAACTTCACTGTCAATGAGATCTTTTGCATTGTTTGACAAATCCAGGACGACATTACATGCTGGAATTATAGTGCTTGATGCATACTCCCTTGCAGCTAATGGCTGCTGACTCCAGAAAGAAGCAGCATCCTACAACAAATAATAGTGTTATCACACAATGTGAACAGAAATATGACTTTACTTTTTGCCTAACTTCACATGTAAACTGCTTAAAAGGCCAGCAATCGATCTCTTCCAAGTTTTTTGGTTGAACATAACTTTTTGGTCATTCCTTCAGCTTTTCATTCTTGTTCTTTCAGGACATACTTTTTATGTACTTCTTATCATCTTATGAAAAAATAGCATTTATATAAGCATATATAACATACCATACTTTTACAGATCATACTTCAGGAAACATTCAAACGATATTTAATTAATAATATATGACAATGCCTAGGTATTGATGTACTTAAAATCCAGTGATCTCAGCTTGGATACCCCAATTAGTGTCTAGTATATTTATTCATATATTTTTTAGCTAAGATAGGGACTGAAAATGCGTGTTCTTCACCCACGCATGTGTAGGTTGAGAGAGAAAGAGATCCTACCATATTTGCTTTAAGTAATGCATTGTAGATTGATTCCAATTCAGATCTGCGAGCATCGAACTCTTCAATCTTCTTCCACTTCTTTCTTAAAGAATTTTCTGCTTCCTTTCTCTCAGCACATAATTTGTCCAAGCGATGTACTTCTGACATCAATGTATTCAAGCTAGCCCGTAATCCAGCAGCCTCTCTTTCCTTGGCCCAAACCTCTAACTACAAAGTTCAGAGAAAAGTCATAATAAGGCACACATTAGATATGCAAAAGATGAACATTCTCAGTTAGAGGTTAATAGGTCCCAACTAGCATGCAGAAAACCTGAATGGTAGTCAGAATATGCAAACATACACACAGACATAACAGAACGTTGCTCCCTTATCAAATGACTAAGTTCATAATCTCATCAACCCTAAATCCCCTTACCAACCCAACACAACCTGATAAAATAAAATAAGAAAGAAAATCTCACATGCATGCAGAAGTGACCATAAAAAAGGCTTTTTTGATCCCAAAGAAATACAAGTACCATTTATTAGGTTGATTGCCACTGTGCATGACGTGTTAAGGCAGAGATGGAAGCAACTACCACTATCACAGCCACACTCAAGAAAAATTTCATTTCTACTACTATTCTTTTCCAAAACACTGCCACACCTCTGCTTGATAACCTTTTCCTCAGGCTACATTCAAAATTATCAATGCCCAACCACATTGTACCTCAAAAATATAGAAATATCCACTGATCTTAAGCATATACCAAGTTTTCCAAGGCCTTAAACTAGCAATTACAGATCACTTTAAGTTCCAAATATATGTCGAGCCTAATGCAACTTCAAATAGGTGGAATTGTCAACGAGTGAAAAAGTCGTACAATGATGATAAATGATCCTCCCCATAAATAGATAAATATGATATTCTCCACGCAATACAAAAAGAAAATGTAACTAAATCTTATATAAAGCCATCAAACTGTTTGCCTGCGCTTACTAGGTTATAACCATAGCATAATTTATGTAAACTTTAATGTAGCAAATATTACCTCAAGTTGTCTGAGGCTGCTCATTTTCTGTGAAGTTCCTGCAGTGGCAACTGAATCACCACTTCCATGGAGACGTTTCAAAAGCTGTTGACTCATGTTTCTAGCTTCTTCAGCCTTGTTGAGTGCATCTTCTGTGGCCAAAAATTGTTGTACATGCGCTTTCTATAGGAAATAATTTATACTAAATATAAGTGTATAACCAAAAATAGATAAATAAATAATTTTCCCTATATGTGTGGGTGCCTAAGCCATAATGATTCTACCGGGGAGAAAACAACAGAGAGAGAGGGGGGCAGCAGAACTAGAAGTAGAGCAAAAGAAAAGGTTCCAAATAAATAATAATGCCATTAAACTCCATAGGCAGGGAAGACATCAGCTGATCTAGTAAAACCCAAAAAGAAAAAAAAAAAAAAAAAAAAAAGGAAAGAAATATCCGAATGGCACCTGCAAGGGTGAATGGTGAAAAGAAAACTATTCAAGGGGGCCATTTAATACCATAGGAATACCTGTCTCTCCAGAAGTTGATACTCTGTCCCTGTTGCGGAAGTATCACCTCCTGGCTTCCCATAACCATAAAGATGATACTGTAATGGTGAGCTTATGTCAGGAGAAGAAGCCTCAATTACTGTGTCATTCTCATACTTGTACCTTCATATTAGAATGAAAATAGAATAAAAGAATTGTACAGCAACAGAGAAAGTCGTACACAAGTTTAAGCTACAAGTGAGCAAATAAATTCTAATAATAGAAATGGAGATTCATTAGCATCCATTAAGGTAATTTTCCATGCAGCAAACAGGAAAACAGTTCAGGAAATATATATTCACCAAAGAGGAAGTATACATATTTCAGAAAAAAGAAAATTAAGATCCACAGGGATCAACAACCATTCAGTTTCTTGAACATTTTTGGTTTGAAACCATTAAAAATAGTCAACGGTAAATATATTATCGTGCTCCAGAATACGGATGAAGCCCATATACGGCCGTGCCTGTATTGAAACATACTGGAATAAGTGGACTAAATAATTTAAAAAAATGGTTGCTTTATGGAAGTAATATGAAGAGTTATCAGAATAACATTTACTTCCAAAATACTAAGGCAGCAGCAAAGTCAACAATTGAGAACATGCTGCTTTCTGCAAGTAATATATAGATGCAAAGGTAAAGATTTAACTGCCTAATCAAAAACAGTATAAGAAAAGAATGTGTAAAAGTTTTTATCAAATTTCTTTTTGGTTTTCTTGTAATAAATGAGCAATCAATATTATAATAGCATAAAAACAAAGGGTGGAAGATCTGTCTTCATGAAAATACCTTAATGCTTCTGCATCAGCTCTAACATCAACCTTTTCTATTTCCTTAGTGATCTGAGTTTTCAGCCTGTCAGTGTAGGAAATGATTGCTTGCAGCAAGTGAGGAGGACTTTTAAGACAAGCTGCTATCACATCTTTAATCTCAGTAGATAAGTCACCATCAATATCAATCCCTAATTTTGAAGCTTCCAATTGAGGATTCGCATGGATACCATTTCCTTCATAAGCAGGAAAATTGCTATGAATTTTTTCAGACATCTCCATTGCAAGAAATTCACACACTTTCCGAATATTTCTTTCCCTTGAAGTCTCGATAAGAATGATATCATCTCCAGATTTACTGCCTTTTTTATCATTTGCATGGAAACTGGTCACCATTTCACTGGACGAATCAAAACTATATCTCTGAGCATCCTTAGCTTCATATACATAGTACCTTAGGCGATTATGGTACTCAGCAAATATTTTTGCTGCGTCATCACACTGTTGATCATAAGCCTCCAATATTACATGCTTATGCCTGCAAATAGATAATTAATTTATTAATGTACTTTGCTCTATACAGATTAGGATATGGCCTAGTCACTTCAATTGCCTCTTGTACATTTGTTAACCATCCAAAATTAGAAAAACTCCAACAAGATCAGTTTATTTTCCTTCTTTGAGTAAGCAATTCATTAATCAGATTAAAGCAGTCAGTGTCAGTCTGTCAGATATAATGAACCCAAATCAAGCTGCATACGTTAACAGCAGTCTTCCATATGACATGATATAGTAGAACGAAACCACTATTAATTGCAATTTGACGATGTAAATGCTGACTTCAACCTTGAATACACAGAAAAACCCCACATTATGGTTAGCCTTAGAGGTGTAAATGATATGAGACTATTTGTGAAGGGTTCGGGCTCGATTCAATGAAAGCTCATATTCAGCTCGATCTTTTCGAGCCTGAGTCGAGCGGATCTCAAACCCGTCGGTCAAACAAGCCGAGCCAAGCTCAATAATATTCGGTTCAAAAAACTCGCAAGCCTAAACGAGCTTTTTTACTATATATATGCATAAAATTATAATCTAAGCCCATATAATAAAATCTATAATAATAATAATAATTCAATTTCTTATTTTTAAAAATATATATAACAAAATTATTTAAAAAAATTATAATTATATATCTTGTTTTGAATCTAAATGAGCTCGAGTTAATCCAAACTTATACGAGTTCGAGTTCTAACTCGAGCTCATCCAAGCTTAACGAATTGAATTTTTCTACTTCTCTATGGCATGCTCACCGAGCCTCATCTATTCCAACAAGTCGAGCGTGAGCTTGGCTGTTTAGGCTCGACCAAGTTCCTCGAGCTGGCAAATTAATAGACGAGCCGAGCTTGAACCTACTATATTCAGCCCGACTCGTCTCCAACCCTACTTAGCCTGTCAGTTTCTTAAGCACAATAATCCACATTCCCCACCAAAACCCAATGAGAAATTTTGTCCCACATTACATCGTCAGAATCATTTGCATTACTTCTTCAATAACAATTACAATACAAAAAAGAGAAATGATGGAGTTTTAGTAAACTGCCCAAAAGTTAACATTCAAAAGAAATTAACAACCTGTAATTTGACCGCTCATCAAGCATTCTCTTGCGTTCAGCCTCCTCCCTCGAAACCTCAATCATCCTAGTCTTCAACTCATTGCGCTGCCGCCTCACAATCTGCCTCAGCCTCTCCACTTCCTTCTCGGCCAACTCCCTCTCCTGCAATGCCATCTCCCTACTGCTGCTGCTGCTGCTGCTGCTGCTGCTGCTCTCCTCCTTCCCCAATCCCAATTTTCCCTTCCTCCTTCCTTTACCATAATCATCAGCACCATGAACCAGTATATTTCTCCTAATATTCTCCACCGTCTTCTCCGACTTCACCCTCTTTAACAAGAAACTCCAAACAGGGATCATGTTTCCTCGGCAAATTTTGCGGAGTGAATCAGCAGTGGGCACCGCCGCCTTCGTTGAAGATGCGTATGGGCCGAGAGGCCTATATCCCATTTCCTTCTGAAGCCATTCCAAAATTGCCTCAGGCTGCGCCGCGGGGCTCGATGAGCTTTGCATTGTGGAAGTGAAAAGACCCTAGGGTTTTGAAACCCGAGTAGCGTACTGGATCTTCACCCGATTGAATTTCAAAAACCCAATTAGTGAATGCAAGGTGAAAACCGAATTCCACCCCTGGCAAATGGAACAGTCGAAACTGAACAATCAACGGATCTAACTATGCCGGCGAAGACGAGTTAGAGGACAAATTGTTAGAGAACCTTGTACGTAATATGGATAGAGATACGGTATTTGTACGAACGTGCTTATTAAAATACCCAGAGAGTGTGGTGAAAAAGCACAAGAATCAGAATAAAAATGGAGATATCTACAAGAGAGAAAAGCTAGACGAGTGAAGACTGATAGTGTGTTTTCAAAGGAAAGAGGTCCCGCCCGAAGAGTGTTACTACCAACCATTGGAGCGGATCTTACCCGTATGCTATCAATCGGGTTCTTATTTTCCAAGCCCTGAATTAGTAATTTACTTAGAGGCAGGCCGTTTGCTTTCATTTTCTAATGAAAACACATAATGAAAAGTTAATTAAAATAGTTGAATTTGAAAATAAAATTTTATTTAGATGTATTGTAGAAAATTATAGGCTTATATAAGTGTGAAAATAAGATGTATTTGGATATTAAGTGTTTTTATATTAAAAGTTGTGTAATTTTTTAATTTGAATTGATGATGTGATGTGTGATTGTTTGAAAAAATAATATTATAATTTAAATGTGAATTTGAATTTGAATTTATAATAATTTTGTTGTGAATGGTGTATGAAAAGTATTGGGAAGATAAAAAATAATTAAGGTAAAGATATGGGTTGAAAAAGGGATGAAAATGGAGAGAAAATATAATAAAGAATGTTTTGAAAATGAAAATGAAAATATGTAACGCCCCTGCTGACCCGAGGTAGGGCCTCGGGACAAGGGCTGCTACCCTAGCTACTATTCTCTAACAGATACATATGTATAAAAGCTGCAAATATACCAAAAGGAGAAAGAAACCTATATATAAGCATTAACCATCAGCAGTTCACACTTGTACAACATTTACAACAAAATAGTGCCCTCGAGGCACACTATATTACAAAAAGGTCTTAACAGTTCAACATTACCTATTTACAGGAGTCCAAAACTATATACAATATGTACGATCATGCCTGCCACTATCAAATCCTCACGTCCCCATCTGGAGAAAGAACAAGATAATAGAACAACTCCATAAGTCCAAATGACTTAGTGAGAGCAATATTAAGGGATGGCACGAGCATATAATATGATAATCATCAAATATTAGGGTGGCATGTCAAATCATTAATCAACAGAGTGTACAATTAATTATTGTCACGGATATATGCATTCAGTGGGGAGATGAAAACAATTTATGCAACTTACAATTATTTTCATAATTTAGCTGTTGGTAATTCTCCGACCTTATCACTCCACTTTCAAAAACACCAAGTCCTTATTCCTCCAAAGTACCGAGTGATCAGCTCGGACACTTAATCACTCACTGGGCATAGCTAGCTACATGCCTGGTCCCGCTCATAGTCGGCTACCTCCAGCCTGCTATGAGTAGGGATTATATGTACAATTTTGTACAGGGTATCAGCCGAAAGATCTATCGATGCGGACTGTTCCGCCCAACCGTCTTTCGTAACCGATCCCAGGGCCCACCCCCAAGGGTATTAAGTATATGATCACTAAAAATATTTAACACATCCAACAGCATAAAATTCAATACATCACTTGCCACAATAACTAATCAACACTGAATAAATACAAGGCACATTCCAAGGGAACATGGCAATATATTTTGAAAATCACTTTTTGCTTCCTCAACACAATCGCCAGTTTTATATAAAGTGACGTCAATAAGTATCAATGGGAGTGCTTAGTGAAAAAGGCGATGTGGAGTACTATTTTTGCAAACTATTAATTTTATTAAAAGTTGGGTGGAAGTGAATTGTGGTATACGGGATCAATCAAATGAAATGGTTCAGAGGACTCAAGTATGAATAGTCCAAGAATTATCGATAGGAGTGAAAGAGGTCCAAACAAGTACAGTGAGAGTACAAAGTTAATAAGTCAATGTTGCATAGATAAATGGTACTGCTGGTCAAAAAGGCTCAACAGTGCCGGTAACGACCTAAAAGTACAAGATAAGAACTTATATCAAGTAAAATTTGAAGTTTAGGCGGTAACAATGTAAGAATTTCGAGCAGCAGGGGTAACTCAAACATTCGACTAAGTAAACCTGAGAACCAAGAATAGCATGGAACAAGCACTCGTCAGTCGTCGAATCTTAACACATTTAGAACAAATGACAGGATGTCAGAATAGGTACTTATATTCTTTCCCCAGCAAGGAAGCTAATATAAACTCACATGATAGCCCTCGTCAAGTAGTGTTCTCCTGCTCGCTGGTGATATCTGCAATCTCTTCACCTAATCCATTAAACATAGTATCAGAGTCGGATTCTAGTAGTATTACATTATTCATAAAATCACAATATATTGGTTCCTAAGGAGGTCCTCATATTCCTTATTTAAGGACAGTAAATTTATTAGGAGCGAGATTACCTCTATATGGTTAGAATAGCATTACCATAGTCCATGACCTCAATAGGATTAATCCATCAATTCTTATAATTAGGTTCTTGAAGTTGACATTTTAATCTTGATTTCTTAATAACGGTTATTTAATCTAATCGGATCACTTCAATTCGTCCCAACCCAATTCATACTTAAGTCCATAATCACAAGTCCAAGAATAGAAAATCACATTCATATGTCGGTCAACTCAAGATCCGAATCCATGCCCAAATTGATTTAAGTTCAAATTAAATTAACTTAAAATAAATCAATCCAATAAATTTTACCTAATTGGACTAGTTAAGGTCCAATTCACAACTCGATTTCTGCCCAGATGTGTCTAAAATGAAGAGGAGAATTTTCTGTTTCTGAGTCGCCAGAGCGCCGCAGTTGACCACCGCCGGAGCTTAATCACCACCACCCCAAGGTGCGTCCCGAGGCTTCTAACCCAACCCCAAACCAATTTTACCGTACTTTCTCCTTCCCGTCGGTGAATTCGCCGAAAATCGTGGTTGAGCCGCCGCCGCCGCATCTGTTTCTCCAGAATTCTCCCTCATCCGGCCACGAAACTCTAATTAAAGGCTACCGACGCGTTCCCCACAACAAGCCTGACACAACCCATGAGTTATATTCAAGCTTCAACGCGTAAATAAGCACAACCCACCACCACCGTGAACCTCTTCCCACCAGCCACTCTTTTACCCTCTTTCCATGGTTATTTCTCCTAAAATTTGGTATGGTTGAGCTCGGGGTGAGGTAAGGAACAAACCTATTGGATCAGAATTGAGTTTTGGGGTGGAACAAAGCTAAACCGAACACTGCTAGCTAGGGGTCACATTTTGAGAATTTGAAAAACTTTGGTCCTCAATATATATATATAACCAAACTTTCGTTATTCTCACCGACCACCCCTAGACTTTCCACCGCTTTCATCCTGCACCCCCAAGTTTTAACCGCCTTACAAAAAGCCCCAAAATTTTCATTTCAATCCCTAGAGTTCGGTTTCTTACATTTCGCCCCCCATAGTTTTGAATTTCGGTCAGCTAGGTCCAGCCGAATTACTTTCTCGCCCTCAAAATTTCTCTAAATTCTACTAAGGCCCATTTAATTCAGATTTTTATTTAATTAAGGCCAAATTTCCAAATACTTGTTATTAACAATTTTAATTACTAATATTTCTATAATTTGGGGTGTTACAAAATATTTGAGAAAATGGTGTAGATAGTGATAATTCTCTATTTTCATTTTGATGAGAAAATGAAAATGGGATTTGAAAATGAAAACAAATGGGCCTTTAAGGAATGTTTGATTATGTTTTTTTTGTGTGATTTTATTATGTATTTTAGGAGAATTAATTATTTGAGAATGTGAAAGTTGTATTTTTGTATGTTTGTTTATGTTTTGGGGAATATATTTTTTACTATAGCAGTCAAATCAATGTTTTTTTGTTGGATTTTTGGAGTGAAAATAAAATTGAGTGATTTTTTTAATATTAAAATAATGATAAAATATGTATAATATATATATGTATGTATATATTGAAGAATATATATTTTGGAGGAAAAATAGGGATATGTTTGATTATATTTTCCCAAAATAATATTATTTGGGGAAGCATAACCAAACATTCCCTTAGCATCTGCATGGCTGGATTAAGAAAAAAAAAATGTTTGGGCAATGGGTCCGGGCAAGGCCCGCCCCACTTGGGGCGGGTCTTAGGTTTTAATTTTTAAATTCAAACCCCCTGCTAGATATTATATATATATATTAATTTTATTTATTATGTGTATATTTTATGTGGTGTGTATTCATATATATGTGTGAATATTACATGCATGTTTGATATAAAAATAATAATATTGTCATAATAAATTACTTATACATTCAATATGTATATATAAATAATAATAATAATGTTTGCAATTTATCATTTTTCATGACTAAAAATGCATATATAAATATTTAAATAATAAAATTTTTGTTAATAATATTATTTTCTCATATTATGAAGTTATGATGATGTTAATTTTTCTAAAAGAAATATTTTTAATTTTTTTAAACATTTTAAATGGGTCTAATGGGTCCAATCCGTTAGATAAAGGTTTGGGGCGGTGCGGGGTCTCGGGTCCATAAAAATTTTCATGGGGCATATCCTGGTTTTTGTCAAACCTGCACCCAAACCCGACCCATTACCATCCCTAGTATGTCTCATTTATTGTAAGAAAATTACAAAAAGTAAAAAAGAATAATAATCATAATCCTAAGACCCCATAATAATGTTCCAAGTTTATTAAAAATATGGGGTTTATTCTCATCATTTATCAATAAATTGTAACACCCCTAGAAATTTCAAATTAATATAAGAATGTTACCTTTAATTTTATTTTATTTTATTTTGCATGAATTTTTATTTATTTTGTATTTTAAAAATTCGGGGACAATTTATAAATTCTGAAAACTTGATTGAGCCAAGCATAGAAACTATGGGGTTTGCATGGTTATTATTTTAGGTCAAAGGTGGCCTAAGTTATATTTTATAATGTTTGGGCCTGATTAAAAGCTAACCAAAATGTTGGGGGTCAGTTTGAAATTATCAAATAGTACTATTATAAATAGGGATAATTGCAATTTCACCCCCATTTTTCTTCTTCTCTTCAACCAAAGCCTTCTTCTTCTTCTTTGGCGATTCTCCACCTGCGGTGACTCAAACCAAAATCTATTCGTGCCAACCTCTTCTCCTCACTCCCAGCTTTCCAATCATACCACATGCACACACCATCTCCGGCAAATCACTGGAAAGCGTGAAGGCCGAAGAGAGTGACGATGGAGCTTGGTAGGTCTCCAATTTCTGACAATATTTCACGGCGAATTAAGGGTGTTTTGGGATAGGTTCAGCTCAAGGAAGCTTTTGACCAAGTCAGCTTTGGATTTCGACCACCAATGATGGCGAAATGGGCGTGACGGCCCACAGTGGCGTGAGGTGGTGTAGCGACTTTGAGGCGGAAATTGACTGTCTTCCCGGCAACATTTGGCAAAATTGATCGGAGCATTGTATTCCTGGAACTGAGAGGAGTAATTTGGTGGTGATTGCATTTCCAGAGACGGTGGAGCATAGGCATAAACTTTTCCTCATCGTGACGATCGTGACAGTACCCTTAGTTTGTGGTTTCTAGGTTTCGATAGTCGGATCGGGGTTAAAAGCATTGAGTGATATATGTGGTTATATATTTATATATGTGTGTGTGTGTGTATACCTGTGATGTACCGTTATATCTATGATTTTGTAATATGCCAAGGATGAGAATTGTTTAACATTGATATATATGCATATATTCCCTTGTATGGACTATAGTGTAATTAGTGGGCCCGGATTTATATTATTTTATGTAATGTTAGGATTAATTGAGATAATTAAGCAATTTAACTATGATTTATGAAATTTGAAACTTGTGATATGATAATTGGGTGATTTGAGATAATATGTGATTAAGACTCGGTATGTGCATGTGCCAGTATGAGTTTAGTAAAATTGTATAGTATTATTTTATGAAGATTATAGGAAAATTCAAGTATTGTAAGAAGAAAACCCTAATTTTATATATTTAAGATGTAAGTGATAATAGATTAATTGTGATAATTGGGCTATTATTGTTCATTTGGACAACATGATGAGGATGGTTAAGTAATTAAGGAATGAATTTCATTATGATACTAGAATCAATGTAATCTCGTAAGTTGTTCATGTGATAGAGACTTGATTAGCGTCTTGATATCAACTATGCCAAAATTTCTATAATAGTTGAGAAATTGTGATTTTAGGTTACTATTGGTATAATTACAATTATCAAGGATATTTAGAGTTGAAAATGGATTTTGACTGTAAATATACTCTTTTGGTTAGGTGACTAAGAAGTGGGTCCCGAGGACCAATAGATAGCTGACAAGAGTTGCATCTTCTGAGGTTACGGAGGTGAGGGTCTACCATTCTGGCCTTTGTTTATATCTATCTGTTCTTGTGGAATGACCCCTATCCGGGTCCAATTTGATTGTATTGATTGTTCTTGATTGTTGAAATCGCACTCGCTTGAGTACTTATTCTTGTTATTGGAATTGTTCTTGCTCGTGTGTTCAATTGTTAATTGTTACTTGACACTTGTACCCCTATGAGGGTTAATTCTTGTTATACTCTACCATAAGTTTTACCTGTTTGTTTTGGTGCCCAGAACCTTCGATTGTTATTTGTTGTCGTACTTGTTCTTGACTGGTACTTGATATTGTCTTGTAAATTGTTATCGAACTGTATCATATCTGTTGCCTTGCTGGCATACTTGTTTTACTTGGTTCAGCAGTGCGCTAGGGATTTTCCACCCATTGGGCATCTGCGTAATTGATTGGTACCTGTTAATTGATCGGAGAATTGAATGGTTGTGGGCTTGACTGGTACGCAAAGGATTTCCCTTTTGGTATCAACAGTATGCTGGGGATTTCCCCCTGGGTATCGACGGTGCGCTAGGAATTTCCCCCTTGGTATCAACGGTACACTAAGAATTTCCCCTGGGTATCGAGTGTTGCGCCAGGGGTTCCCCCTGGGCATCGTTGTGCACCATACGGCCCGATGGGCACAACCATGTGCCAAGCTGTCATCTTGGGTAACTGTACTTGTTTGAATGGTATAAGGCGATTCTGATATGCATGCTTGCCTAGTTTGTTGAAATACATATGTCATACGGGTTACTTGATTGTACTTGTTTCTTGATCGATTGAAATATGTTCTTGGAACAATAAGGCATGAGAGAATCCTGTTTGCTTAACTTGTAAATGCTCGTACATTGATCGTTCTTATTTAAAGTTTATAATACGATCTATTAAGATGTTCTTCCTTGACATGTCCCAATTGTTCACTTTACGAAAATGCCCCTCACTAAGTCTTTGGACTTACCCCGTTTTATTTCTTAATCTCCTCAGACAGGTTTGAGTGAAAGATTTGGACTTCGGAGTTGGACTGAAGATATGCTTTTGTAATAGAATAGGTGTTGTTATATGTTGATCAAAAATTTTGAATGTTGATCTTGGCCTAGAGACATTTCGATATGTTATGAATGTTTTTTTAACTTCAGGCATGCAAATATTTGATTAAATATTATATGATGAATCCTGGAATGTACCTAAGTGCATGTCATGATGCTTAAGTTTGAAAATTTTCTGCTGCTTTTGAGAGGTTTAAGTTTGAATTCTTTTGGGCCTATTGCTTGTTGATGGATTTCATTTAAACTTGAATTGGGTAATATCTCAACTTATAGCCTATCTTGAGTGGGGTGTTACAAAAATAAATTAATAGAAGACTTTTAATAATAGAAATTTATGAAAAAAGGTCAAATTTGTGGTTACAATTTCTAAAACTTCCATTTATCCTACCTACTAGTTACATGGATAATTCAAACAAATAGATGAAATATAAGGCGTGTCCAATATCCACATGCAATATTGATCCATATTTTAGATAAATTTCACTCTTGGTTTATTTGTATAAGGTATGTCAATATTTTTTTTCATTTATTTTTTTCAGATGGTCTTGTATCTAATTTCATATGATTTAGAAACTTTATAATACAATCATATTCGAAATTGATCAAAAGAAGTTCAAGACATGCATGTTGAGCCATTTTAAAAAACTTTTTGTACTATTAGGACGCTTAAATAAAAGTTCATTTGCAAAACAATAATTTTTTCCCTCAATTATCATTTGGTTATTTTTTCAACTCAATTAAAACAAACTACAAAAATAATTAATTTTATTATTATCCATCATAATTTAGAGAGAATTTAGCTAAACTTATTTAAAAAACTTGTAAGTTCTTATATTTGTAAGATTTTTTTTTTTGGCTTATAAAATATTAAATCTTATTATAAAGATAAGTTATTCAATGATTGAATAAAATAAGATTTAAACACTTATAAGATATTAGTCATTATATGTGGCTAAAATTAAAGAAATTGTTAATATTTTATAAATTAATTATGAGCTCTTTGTTTTTTTCCCCTCAAAAAAGCTCATAAGATTGCAATACCTTATTTTGAAGAACTAATAACTTATTCCAAAAAAAAAAAAAAAATGTAAGATATTTTATGATATCCATGAGTTTTCAAATATTTTATAAAATATTTTGAAAAATTTAGGGGATGTTTGTTTTAATTTTTAGCGCACCTTTTCATTTTCAACAGTATTTGAAAATGAGAAATTATTAATTTTTATGCTGCACAAGAGTGAAGTGAGTTCATTTTCAATTAACAACAATATGTCAGTTCATTTTCTTTGGAAGGGCATAGAAAGATCTTGAATGTTCTCCAAGTTTTACAATTTTTTGCGAATAATTTATACTATTTTCTTTTTCCTCCTGATGGGCTTTCGCCCATTAACATTGTCTTGCTCTTCTTCATGGATTTAATTGACTTTAGCCCATATGACCCCTTATTATTTGATTACCTAATTGGATCCATTGGGCCATATTTGGTTCTTTTATCATTTTACCCTTATAAACTTAATTATTCACATCAAATTTTATCTATTATCACACAAAATATTCTCTATTTTCATTTTTAATTTTTCCTATACATATTTTATTATCCTATTATTATATTAATCAAATTCAATTTTGATTTGAGATTAAAAAAAAAAAAAAACCTACTATTATTTTAAAATTAAAAATATATATTATATTTTCAAAAATAAATATTTTTAAACATAAAAAATATAAATCAACTAAATTTTCAATTTTATACCCATCCTAATTATGATTTTAGATAAAATATATAAATACAATCTCATTTTTTCCATTTTTAAAACTGTAACTAATGTTTCAATTTTTGAAAATGTTGGAAACATAAAATGAAACCTAAACACCCTCTTACTTTAAGTTAAATTCTTCTCGCATTATATCACAAAATAAAATATGAAAACAAAGAAAAAGAAACGTGATTTTCACTCTTATGCTTGACCATAATAGAGAGTAGACATAAGAAACGGACCAAAAGTTTGCGAGTACGACTCATAAATTTTCAAAGAGGTGATATGAAATTAATTTTATTAGACTTAGAGACCAAAGAGACTAATTCTTAATTAAGTGCGCATTCATAAATTAACTTTGTTCAAGTCCATATTTGAGACAAACCTCCACGATATAAGAAGTCCATTCGGGGTTCGAACTCCTGACCTCCCACACAATAGAGGAGGCTAATACAATTGGGCCACAAGCCATTCAACAACGTAATATAGTGAAATTTTTTTGGGGTTATGCATAAATGGACAGTTAAATTAAATTAGAGACAATTTTTTTTTTTTTTCTGGGTCTACAATAAACAGTATCCACACTTCAATTATTTCAATTAAATTAAAGAAACAAGATTCAAATAGAAAATTTCTGAAGCTTGAGTTTGAGAATTTTTAATTTAAGCACAATTCCTTTTTAACTGATTCGATCATAAGTACTATCCTCATTTCAATTAATATGTCTTTTGGTTTGATTAAAGAAATAAGATTTAGACAGAGAATTTCTCAAGCTTAAGTTTAAGAATTTGGCTTTATAATGCTTAGATTTGTTTCCAAATATAAAAAGTTCAGCCGTGAAATATATTTTACTACTGACATAACAACTTATAAGTTGGATCAAAATTATTGATTTATTTGATGAAATAGGATATAATATCATAAAATATTCCTTGTGGAGAGGTTGGAAAATAAACACATCTAATTATTCCAAAACTCATCGCCAAACATGCATAAAAGATTTGAGCTGCTAAGTTGTGGCACTCACTCATGTGCTGAGAGGCACTGCTCTCATGAAAAGATAGCTCGATTGATTGAAAAAAATGAATAACTTATGAATTGAATCATAAATTTTTTATTCGATAAAAGATAAGATTTGATATTATTATCTTGATAAAAATTTAATTTTAGACTTCGTGAACTAAATTTGCTACATCTCCTTCACATTGAACATGTCTACTAAATTCAAATTAGATGCACAATGATACTACCAGAATTAATAGTCAGACAAACTTGAAAATTTTGACTTATTCAGTATTATCTTGTCGACATATCAAGTGAGATATTTTATTTTTATGAAAATATATCTCTATAAATAAAAATAAAAAAATGAATGAATCAGCTCAAATCTACAATTCAATATAAGAAAATAATTTATTTCGTCATCTTAATAAAAATTTAAACTTAGACCTAACTCGAGATTTCTCCTATTTACAGAATGAGTCAACTGAGTTCAAATTAGACACTAATGACTCTAGTAAGACAAAGCAAATTGTCTATGGGATAGTTTTTTATTTGTAATTAAGCCATCAATTTTTGTTGGTTGCAATGTCCCTTTTGAACAGATTGGCTGTAGATTAGGCTTTAGGGCAAGAACGAATGAAAGTATCCAATGGCCAACAACCCAAATAATCTGACACAAATGGAAGACTCGAAGTCTTCTGAGTGCTTTGTCCGTGAAAAATTCTCTTTTCTTTTCTTTTTTTTTTTCTTTCCTTTTTTCATATACATACATATATATATATATAAGACTTACGGGCTAGTTTGCTTGGATTTTAAAGTTATCTTATGATTATTATCATATGATAATTTGTGTGATTTTTATCATTGTGGTATAATTTGATAGGCATGATAAATAAACCCATTGGGGTGGTAAGTTAATTTATCATGAGAATTACACATATAAATACGAGCTTTTGATATTCATGCGGGCTTGAGTGTTTATCGTCATTCTAATCAAACGAATGATAAGGTGGGATAAAAACATTGTATCCCACCCTATTATTCTAACCAAACAAGCCCTAGGTTGTAGTTTTATATAGGTATTATTCAATAACGGCCTGTTTGGTTTCATTTTTTGGAACTATTTTTATTTTCTAGTGAAAATGCATAGCGAAAAGTTAGTTAGAATAGTTGTTGTAGAAAATAAAGTTTTATTTTAATGTGTTGTAGAAAATATAGGTTTATATAGGTGTGAAAATGAGATGTATTTGGATGTTGGACGTTTTTGTATTAAAAGTTGTGTGATTTTTGAATTTAAATTGATGATGTGATATGTGATTATTTGAAAAAATAATATTATAATTTGAATATGAATTTATAATATTTTTGTTGTGAATTGTGTATGAGAAATATTGAAAAGATAAACAATAAAATGATTAAGGTAATGATAGGTGCTGAAAAATTGGATGAAAATGGAGAGATAATATAATAAAGAATGTTTTGAAAATGAAAATATTTGAGAAAATTGTGTAGATAGTGATAATTTTCTATTTTCATTTTGAGGAGAAAATGAAAATGGGGTTTGAACATGAAAACAAACGGGGTTTTAGCAACTTCTTTTGCTTAGTTTTTGAAATTCATTTGATACTATGTTTTATTTTAAAAATATGCTTTTAAAATATTTGAATAATATAAAATTTTAAGGGGCACTTATTAAAAAGTACCAAAACCACTTTTCAAATTCATGTTCAGTCCCCACTTGAATTTTAATAGAATGAACTCCCTAGTTTTGTTAAAATTTTAGAGATCACTCCCTACCCACTTGATTTGGCAAAAATACCCTTAAGTACAATATTTTTCACTCATTTTCCTCACTTCTTTTCTATCCACACAACCAAACACCATTTATCTCCATTCCCAAACACTAAACCCCACCTTCATCTTTCATCATCAGAAGAAAGAAAAAAAAAAAAAAAAAGTCTAAGAAGCAAATTGAGCTTGACGGCGCGAACAAGGAACCCGACGACACCACCACCACTAGCGCGACCACTGCATTTCCACCTTCTTAATTTATTTTCATCATTTTCTGGTTATTTTCTCGGTTTATTTTCATTCTTCCCAGTTTATTTTCTCAGTTATTACCAGGTCATTCTCTCCATCTTGTATTTTTTTCTTAATCAGCAAAAAGAGTGTTTGCCGGAGATGTCGATATGAAGAAGGAGATGAATTTTGAAGAACTTAGGACTTATTGGAATTGTAGTAGTATATAATCTGTTTATGTAAAGTATATTTTACAAGAAATTATAATACAAAATATTCAACCTTTCAGTACATTTTAAAAGAAATAGTAGTATATAATTTGTTTATCTAAAGTACATTTTACAAGTGATTGTAGTACAAAACGTTCAACCTTTCAATAAATATTATCTGAAACTGGTAGTATACAATTTGTTTATCTAAAGTACATTTTACAAGCAATTACAGTACAAAATATTCAACCTTTTAGTACACATTATCTAAAAGTAGTAGTATATAATCTGTTTATGTAAAGTATATTTTTCAAGTAATTGCAGTACAAAACATTCAACATTTCAGTACACATTACTAGAAGTGGTAGTATATAATCTGTTTATATAAAGTATATTTTACAAGCAATTCTAGTACAAAATATTCAACTTTTTAGAATACATTAGTATAAGTGGTAATATATATGAAAAGTACATTTTACAACCAATTGTAGTACAAAATATTCAACATTTCAGTACACATTATCTAAAAGTAGGAGTATATAATCTATTTATGTAAAGTACATTTTACAAGGAATTGTAGCACAAAACATTCAAGTTTTATACTTCAACCTAAAATTGTACTCTATTATTTAAGTTTTATACTTCAAGTGTTCTACTAATTGATTATCCAAAATTGTACTGCAATTGCTAGCGTCTTATACTTCAAGTGTTCTGGAATTGTACTTCTTTTTATATAAAATTGTACTTCATTTATCTGAATTGTACTTTATTTTATACTTCATTTTACATAAAATTGTACTATATTATTGAATTTCTATACTTCAAGGGTTTTATTTATTAATTATCCAAAATTGTACTGCAATTACTAGAGTTTTATTCTTCAAGTATTCTAAAATTGTACTTCTTTTTATATAAAATTGTACTTCATTACCTAAAATTATACTTTATTTTACATAAAATTGTACTCTATTATTTAAGTTTTATACTTCAAGGATTCTACTAATTGATTATCCAAAATTGTACTGCAATTGATGGCGTCTTATACTTGAAATGTTTTGGAATTGTACTTCATTTTTTATAAAATTGTACTTCGTTTATCTGAAATTGCACTTCATTTTACCTAAAATTGTACTCTATTATTGAAATTCTATACTTCAAGTGTTTTATTTATTGATTTAGCATGAAAATGTTGCATGTGCATGTTGTCCGAGATATCAGTGCTTTCAATAAGGGAGATTTATACTTGATTTCGGGATATATGTACTTCATTGCGATAATTATGTACTAGATTTAGAGTGAAAAGGTAGCATGTGCATGTTGTCCGAGAGCATGAACAAATGTGTGAGATATTACTAGGGGTTGGCGTTCGGATCGGGTAGGTCGGGTTCGGGTACCCAATTTTTTGGGTAGCAATTGTAGCTACCCAACACCGACCCGAAATTGTCGGGTACCCGACATGATTTTTTAAAAAAAAAAAATTTAAATATTATCTAAAAAGTCTAAAAAGAAGAAAAAAAAAAAAAAGGAAAATGAACTTTGGCCTCTGTTAGACTAACAGAGGCAAAAGGCCAAAGCTTGGCCACTGTTAAGTGTTAACAGTGGCCAAATATTGGATATAATAAGCATTTAAATTATATATTTATGTATAATAAATATCTTTACATATATTATATATTGGATATATTTAGATATATATGTATTTTATATACAATACATATAAATATACTTATTATATATATTATATATAATATATATTTATTTATATATAAATTAAAATTGGGTACCCGAACTACTCGATCGGGTAGGACTTCCTACACGATATTCGACCTGAAATTTCATTTGAGTAACGGGTACTCAATCCGCATTTTTTTTAAAATAAAAAACCCGACTCGATCGGGTCGGTACCCGAATTACTCGATCCGAACGCCCACCCTTAGATATTACTTCAATAAGGGAGATTTTATACAAAGTGTATTTCAATATAACACCATATATACATCGTTTGTTCTATATTTGTACTTCATTTATACTGAAAATATACTACCAGAGCATTAACAAATGTTTGAGATATTACTTCAATAAGGGAGATTTATACTTTATTTAAGGACAAACGATAGTCTCAAGATATTGTATTTGACCCTCACTATAATTATTAGAGACTAATTATTTAATTGCATAAAGTGTACTTCAACATAACATTATATATACTTCATTTGTTCTGTATTTGTACTTTATTTATACTGAAAATATGCTACCAGAGCATGAACAAATACATGAGATATTACTTCAATAAGAGAGATTTATACTTGATTTCAGGACATATGTACTTCATTGCGGCAATTATGTACTTGAGTTTTGTTTCATGAGTTGCCTTTTATTTCTTGGTAATTAACAACCAAAACTCTAAAAATGTGTGTAATATTTAGTATGGTATGAATAAAATAATGTAAAGTATTAAAGTGATAACCACTAGTGTTCAACGAATCAAAGTTATCATTCGTAGTATCCAAAGTATACTTATGCATTAAAAGTTGTAAACACATGAGCATTTGACAATTATATCCATCTTATCACCAGTACAAATATGTACTTCACCTAATTCTATAGTCTCAAAATATTGTACTTGACCCTCCCTACAATTATTAGAGCTAATTATTCAATTGCATAAAGTGTACTTCAACATAACACCATATGTACTTCATTTGTTCTGTATTTGTACGTCATTTCCCGCATATTATACTGAACATCGCTACAATATTTCACTTTAATTGAAGAATACTTCAACATAACGCCATATATACTTCGTTTGTTCTGTATTTATACTTCATTTCCCGCATATTATACTGAACCTCACTACAATATTTCACTTTAATTGAAGAATACTTCAACATAACGCCATATATACTTCATTTGTTCTGTATTTGTACTTGATTTCCCACATATTGTACTAAACCTCGCTACGATATTTCACTTTAATTGAATGGTGCTTCAACATAACATCATATCCATGTATATATAAAAAGGAGTCTTCTTCAATGCATCAAAATAATTTGACCCCATCTTGAATTTCACATGCTCCAATTTAGCCTGAAAATATTGGGGGGAGCAACGAGAGCAGACCTCATTATGTCTTGCTTTTGCTGCAATCAAATAAAGAAAAATTAGTATATAAACAAATTATATACTACTACTTTCAGATAATGTGTACTAAAAGATTGAATATTTTGTATTACAGCTGCTTGTAAAATGTACTTCAGATACACAAATTATATACTACCACTCAGATAATGTGTACTGAAAGGTTGAATATTTTGTACTACAGTTGCTTCTAAAATGTACTTCAGATACTCAGATTATGTACTACCACTTTCAGCTAATGTGTACTGAATCTTGAATGTTTTGTACTACAATTACTTTTAAAATATACTTCAAATATACAGATTATATACTACTACTTTCAGATAATGTGTACTGAAAACTTGAATATTTTGTACTACAGTTGCTTTTAAAATATACTTTAGATACACAGATTATATACTATACTTTCAGATAATGTGTACTAAAATGTTGAATATTTTGTACTACCGTTGCTTCTAAAATGTACTTCAAATACTCAAATTATGCACTACCATTTTCAGATGATATATACTGAAAGGTTGAATATTTTGTACTACAGATATTTCTAAAATGTACTTTAGATACACAGATTATATACTACACTTTCAGATAATGTGTACTTAAAGCTTGAATGTTTTGTACTACAGTTATTTCTGAAATGTACTTTAGATACACAGATTATATACTACACTTTCAGATAATATGTACTTAAAGCTTGAATGTTTTGTACTACAGTTGCTTCTAAAATATACTTCAGACAAACAGATTATATACTACCGCTTTTAGATAATGTGCACTAAAAACTTAAATCTTTTGTACTACAATTGCTTCTAAAATGTACTTTAGATACACATATTATATACTATACTTTCAGATAATGTGTACTGAAATGTTGAATATTTTTGTACTACAGTTACTTCTAAAATCTATTTTACACAAACAGATTATATACTACACTTTCAGATAATGTGTACTGAAAGGTTGAGTATTTTTGTACTACAGTTGCTTCTAAAATGTACTTCAAATACACAGATTATATACTACACTTTCAGATAATGTGTACTGAAAGGTTGAGTATTTTTGTACTACAGTTGCTTCTAAAATGTACTTCAAATACACAAATTATATACTATACTTTCAGACAATATGTATTGAAAACTTCAATATTTTGTACTACAGTTGCTTGTAAAATGTACTTTACACAAACAGATTATGTACTACTATTTTCAGATAATTTCAATGTATAATTTCAGGTATAAGAAGTATAAATCCCAAGAAAGTGAAGTATAACTTTCATGCCTTTCAAGTGCAAATAAGAGATTTTTAAATATTACAACAGAAATAATATATATAAAAAATGAGTTAAAGTTTTTAACAACTAAAAAAGAGTTCAAACAAAGAAAGATGAGAAAATCTATTTGCAAAACTTATAAAACTGAAAAATACACACATTTGAAAGAAAGCAAAGTCCACTAAATGAGTAGCAGAAAACATACCTTTCTGAACCATGTTCTTTTCCTTATGTTTTTCCCTCCTTGTTGGTGCTCCTGATTGTTCCATTTTCACAAGTTGCAGAGTAGTTGGGCTTTTTTTTTTCCCCCCTTCTTGCGTCGATTTCGTTTTTCCTTTCCTGGTCTCTCTTTCGTTCACAGCATTTTGTTGGCAGACGAGATGCTGTTTTTCGCGCCTTTTGTTCTTCAGAGGAGAAAACGGTTTCCAAACAAAAAAAAAACGTGCGTTTGAAGAAAAGTTGTCATTTGATGAAGTGGGAAGGAGAAAACCGCCATTTGCTGGTTTTTTTGTTGTTGTTATTTTGGCTAAGTATAAGGGTATTTAAGTCTTTTTCAAATATTTGGGGAGTGATTCCTAAAGTTTTGAAAAAAGTAGGGAGTTTAGTGTTTAGAAAATCAAGTGGGGAGTAAAGTGTAAAATGAAAGTAGGTAAAGGGATTTTATCCTAATTAACTGAAATTTTAATAGATATAGCAATTTTCTATTTAACATGATCAAAATTATAAGAATTTGTTAAAATCTTAAATAAATTAGAAATTTCTTTAAGAAATTATAAGATCATAATATTTTATTTTGAAAATTTATATTATTTTTAAAAAAATTATCAAATGGTTTATTATATCTTTAATTCACCTCAACACCTTCTTAATTTTAGCTTGTTTTGTATCTCATAGATGCTTGAGTTTTAACAAATTGACTTATTTACTGTATTTTAAAATCACTAAATTACTTAATTTAATTTGATGTTTATATTTCTACTTTTTTTTTAGAGAGAGTATTATAAATGATGAATCTACTTTGTCTCTCCCCATTTTTTTATTTTTTTTCATTTTAAGTGAATCTTTCAATGGCGGAGATACACATGATATTAGTAAATATTTAAGTGTAGTGAATAATTATTGTTGAAATTAATATCAAAGTTATTATTGGAAATTAAATATTTAAGATTGCTAGAGTCAAGTTCAATTAAAACTTTCATATTTTATGGATTTAATTTATCTACTTCTATATTGGATTTTCTAGTCTTAATAAGAATAACTATTTATTTTTGTAAATAGGAATATGTTGGAGCACATCAGAAGTAATTTAGGTACGAGATTTAATTTATCAGGAATTCACAAACTCACAAATTTAAGGATAAAATTAAAACCCAACAGTAGAAAAATAAAATAGATACAAATTTGCGTGGTTTGGCAAATTTGCCTACCTCAACAAGAGTTTTCTTTTTTCAATTATGATAGATTTTTATCAGTACAAGCCAACCCTTAAATTTGACATGCCCAAACTCAAGCCAAAAAAATTATTGTACAACCACTATCATAATTATTAAAGAAATACTCATTCCATTCCTTTGTAATACCCCTCTTGTACTCACAATAATTATCTCATAAGTATCTTGAGTTTCATGAGTGTTCTCACTTTCTCAAGTAATTAATAATCAAATAAATACCTCTATTTATAATAGAAAAATATTTGACTATTTTACCTAAAATTATAAACCTAATAAAAGAATGAGTTATAATTCTAATTAAACTTGATCTCCATATAATCGAGTTAAATCCCAATAAAATATTGGTCAATTACTCAAAATATTCTCGTGTGATATTTTGAGATATTCTTTTTGAGCTACAAGCGATGTAACAAGTAAAGGTTGAGACTTCATAGGTATAAGAAAGTTTTTATCTTCAATTTGAGTAGATCAAATTTAAAAATTATCTTGTATTGATAAAACCTTTTCATAATTGAAAAAAGAGAATGCTTATTATATTTTATTTTTTGTGTCATTAAAAATATTGATATGATTTATGAATTCTTAAAAATTTATCATAAAACTACGAAGACTAATTATAAGAAAAGTTTGAATTCAAATTCTACAACTTTGAATTCCAATCCGGCTCGGTACCTACGAACCAATAATCTACAAATAATTGAATTGACTTGCGACGCAGAATGAATATACTGTTTCACCCACCACCGGCGCGGACAAGCGTGGAGCTTTAACTGCGCGCCTTTCATTTGCCCTTTTTAACTCAACAAAAAAAGAAGAAAAAGTCCAAAAAATTCCGACATCTTCTACTTAAATTACATTAAAAAAAAAATAAAATCCGACCTCGGATTGTTTGACTCCCGTTTCTCCATAATCATCTATCTTCATAAGATTGGTACTTATATTTTTGTGTTTATTTATCCTATCAGGTTTTGCTGTTGTGCGAAATTTCTTTTTCTTTAATTTTGATTCCTTCAGTTTTAATTCCTGGGTTCGGGTTAGTTAGAGTCGCGTAATCTGTAACGGGTTTTGTCAATTTGACGAATTGATTGAATATCTTTTGTGGGTTTTTGGAAATTTGTTTAATTGTTGATATTATTTGAAATATTAGGTGATTATCCATTGCTCGATTTTGAAGAAAGTGGAAAGATTTGCACTTTTTGTTATCGGCTATTTTCTTTCTGATTTTTGTGATTTGACTTGGCTCCACTGCAGCTTGGTTATCCGTTTTTTCATTCTCAAATTTTTAATTTTGACCGTCTAGCTGTATAAGTTTTTGTTCAAGGCAATATCCATTTATTTGTTTCAGGAAAATTACTTCTTTTTGCTTCAATTTCTGATCAAGCTATTTTATTTTGATCTTGCAGGTATAAACATTATTTCTGTTGTTTAAGCCCTCCCAATATAAGAAAAAAGCGTTTGAGTCTTGTTTCTTGTTGAGAGAGGATGCTGTTCGCAAGGATAGCTCAGCTTTGCGAGCTCGGAGTCCTCTCTCGTTATAATTAAGTTATATTCGGGCCTTGGGATTTGATCTTTTAATGCTTCTGTGATCACCTACCGGTTTTGTGAAGATATTGAGATTTGAGGGGGAAAGGGTTATAAGGATTAAAGTGGACTTTCACTGGTAACCATGGGTGCTGCTTGTTGCTGTTTGAGGGATGAATGTGAAGATTTTGCTAATCCAAACAGCTCAATCTATAGGAACTGCATATGCCTTCGTTGCTTTGTTCAAAACTTCTTGCACGTGGTATGCTGTGATACTTTGCCTTTTGAAATTCTTACTGGATGCTCGAAATCTCAATTTCATAGCATGATAGTTCAAATTTTACTACACATTGTCTCTCCTGCAGTCACATGCACTACAGTTGTGTGACCCTTGGCCATTCATAGTTGTGTAGCCTGCTTATATTAAATGCCTGTTTGGATATGTTTTCATTTGCATCTTCTATTTTCAACATTTTCCAAATTTGAAAAGATAGTTAGAGAAAGTTGGTTGAAAATGATTGTATTTGGATAGATTGTCTAAAAAGTAATGATTGTATAATTGTATAGGCTTTAGTAGGTTGCAGGTGGAGAGAAATAGTAATAATAAAGATAGAGGGAGAAGATATTTAGGTTATTGGGGAATGTGTTTTGAGGTAAAAATGAGTTGGGATTTTGGTGAAAATGGGAGAAGTTGATATTTCATTTTCAGATAGTGAAAATGAGTGAATATGGATTTGAAAACGAATCCAAACGGGACCTAAGCTTTCCCTAAGAAGTTAGTAGCATGGGTGGCATTATGCTTGGAAACCTGGATTCTTTGTGCTTGATGAAATTTTCTAAACTCCCATGATTCTTGCCAGGCTCATAAAGGAAAACAGAGATACGAGGGAAAATAGTCAAAACACAGAGTCAATCTTTCTCTTTTCCTGAATCTAGATTTTCAATTGATTAGCTTAGCATACTGAGCAGGGTTGGGTTATCTGCTCTCTATGAGACTACGACCAATCAGGGAAGCTTCAAATTAGGACAGTTTTCAGATTAATTGAATTTTTTACTAGATAGGGGCCTGAAGTTTAATTTTATGTCATTAATCCTATCATGGACAATAAATACATTTGAATGCAAATCCTAATTATGGTAAATATTGGATTCTGCAGTATGTCTCTCTTTTTCATAGAGGAGAAGAAAATGCCTTACCTTCATCCACTCAGGGAGCGACATCTTTAAGTCCCATGACATCACTTGATAGCTCTCTAGCTGACATGTATCGGTCTCCTCCTAGACCTCTTCCTTATGATGCAGATCCAAGATATGTACGCTTGCAGCGTGATGGCCTGGTCTCCAGGAGGGAGAAAGGCTCAAGTCATTCCCATGAGGAAACTGAACCACTAAGAACAAGCGAAGTTGATGAACAATCTGAATCTTTGAGTCACAAAAACAAATGGAATGAGTTTGCATGTGAAGAAGAATCAAAAGAATATAATTCAAAATCATCACTAATGCTCTCGACAGCCAAATCAATGACGGGATTCACTCATATTTATACTTCTTCAGAAGATGAAGATGTCTGCCCAACATGTCTTGAAGGTTGGTAATAGATATAGTGTTTCCTGTCATTTTCTTTTAGCTATTATTACAACATTGGTTGTTCATGCATAAAATATTTGATTTGGTTTTATCACTCGTGAGGAATTTTGAAATATGATCCACTTGGAGAAGTTTTAGGAAGCCTCCAATTCCTTATATGATGCCTTCAAATGCAAATATATATGTGTGTATATGTATATATAATTTTCCATAAGTATTAAGTTGAACTTGTTAAGGCAACATTACTGCTGCATTCTGAAACCAAGTATAACTTACAATTGATCTATGCTCAACAGTTTGAAAAAAAAAAAAAAAAGTACTTGTATTGATAGGCCATATCATGAAATGAAAACAAAGTTGTTTTTTGAACAATTTGTATAGTGCTCAAAATATTTCTCCTCTTGTTGGTTAGAGTCCATCACTAATGCTACAGATTGATCTCGTATATTTTGGCATCATAAGTTTTAGTTTTTCATACCTCTGATGCATCCTTGTCTTGCAGAATATACCACAGAAAACCCAAAAATAATTACGAAATGTTCTCACCATTTCCATCTTGGTTGTATATATGAGTGGATGGAAAGAAGTGACAACTGCCCAGTTTGTGGCAAGGTAACGCCTGACTCTTCCCCTAGATCTGTCAGTTATGTATTTTGGCTTAAGAATTTACTCATTTACATAATTGTTTATGTGTTGCTATCGATGTTTTCTGTATATGTAAGTTTTTTGAATCGGAAAAGTATCAATTCTGTTCATGCGCATTTGTTTTAATTCAGCTATATATATATTTATATATATTTTCACTTTGTACTGGTTGGCTGCTATGTTTCTTATTTGGAACAAATTCTCTCCATGACCCTTGCTAGTGGTAATGTGGAACTAAATGTGACAACCTTTGTCTTCATGTTGCATTTCCTATTATTCATTTCTGAGTACTCTTTAATCTGAATTTGAGTCCTGTTGCTTGTTAAATTTTGTTTCTATGAACTAAAATATTTACTTTGGCGTGCTTAAATCATCTATTGTCTTCTCTTGAGGTCTACAATTTTGTTTCTAGAGAGTGACTGTGTGAATTGATTGGGGCGGGGTTGGGGTGTGTGTGTGTGTGTGTGTGTGTGTGGATGAGGAATATGAATGAATGATTATCAAGATACAAAATCTACTAGTAACCAGTTGTTTAATCCAATGCCTCCCAGATGACAAAAAGAAGAGAAAAGAATAAATGAACTTAAGTGATTTCACATGCTTTATTCTGATTTTTGGTGCTGCATAACTCAATTTTTATTTTTTTGCGACTACACATTTTATAACTAGTTATATAAAGTTCTTTAATTTTTCCATAGAAGTAATTGGAATCATACAAGAAACAGTATTTTAATTTGTTAAAGTACTAGAGCAAAATATCTTTCTCCCATCATTGAGGAAATAGAAGATAAGTTCTTGAATTTACTAGGAGTTTGGTGTTAAGGATATACTTTTGTCTTGAGCCTAATATGGCTTGTTTGGATTCCTAGGTGATGGCATTCGATGAGACGACTTGATATATCCCTGAAGTTCTTGTCGTGGACGAAACCAACCATCAACACAAAAGAGAATAACAAACGGAGTCATAAAGTGTAGAGCCATTGTAAATAGAGCTTGCTGAACATGTTCTCTTTATTTGCTGATATTATTCAGCACAACATCTATTGGCATATATATTACGATATTAATTTTCTCCCAGAATACTTTCTCCAACATTAGCATACTTTCCCACATTGTAGTTATGGCCTAAGACAGATTGATGGATCAACAATGATAAAAACCCAATAACACACGCTATTAAGGCTCTAATTAATTGTTCTTGGCTGATGTGAACCTCTTCTTTAGCCTTTCGAAATGTGCCAACAACGCCTTGCTGTCTGGAAGATTTTCCTTAATCACAGGTTCTTGTCTGAAATCCATGGTCCATCGATGCAGCCTAGGCAGAGTGTCTGGTTCCAGAACCTTTACTCCCGCAAGTTCTTCGTTGGACCCAAACCAGTGTGCAAGCCACCCAAATGCTAAGTCCACCAGTCCAATTCTATTCCCACCAAAGAATTTCTTGTCTCCCAGGGCCGGATCTTGAATGATTTTAAGTGTTTCCAGGACTTCTTTAGCTGTCTTTTCTTTGTCCTCTTCAGAAGATAGGAAGAAGCAAAAAAGGTGAGACCCTGCATGATCACCAAATTTGTCTTCTTGTTAGTGATGATGAATTCAATGAAACAAGTGAAATGAAAAATGAAATATTATTACTGTAAAAGTGGAAGCAAGGGAGGCCGCCTTTGCCTGACTTTTGGGTCTTTTGGATTTTGATTTGGATTATAACATATTTATGCATGAAAGATAAGGTTAAGTTCAAAATGTTGAAAAGTGGTATCAAAACATGAAAGCGTCAAGGTAATTCTACTGATTAATCAAATACTAGTGATTTCAGCATATTTTATGGGTATGTTAAAATTTTTATAGTATGAAATACGTAAAAATATTGTTTACTTATGCATATTATACTACGGTTTGTTTAGAATAATCTTAATGTATTTATTTGATTTTTAGGCTAACTAAAAAGAAATAAGTTATAGTAAAGTAAAATAATTAATGAAAAATAAAAAAGATAAAATGAGAGAGAGAGAGAGAGAGAGAGAGAGAGAGTTACAACTTGAATATGGAGTTGGACGCAACTATTTCTCGTATATTACCACCTTTTGTTGTACAAAATCAATCCAAAAACGAGCCATGGCTCTCTCATAAGGATCTCCGGGGAGTAAAGGGTTCTGATGATCAGGCCATGTTTCTTCTATGTACTGGAGGATCACAGCCGACTCGGCCACGGGCTTCCCGCCGTGGACGAGCACCGGGACCTTCTTGTGAACTGGGTTGTGCTGCAGAAGGGCTGGACTCTTATTGGAGAGATCCTCTTCTATGTACTCATACTCTATTCCCTTCAGCTTAAGTGCCCATATCACTCTGTACACATAAGGGCTTGCCCAAAAGCCATGTAGCCTTACTTGGGATTCTTCCATCAATGCACTGAGTTGGTGTAAGCAAGTTTTTTCAGTTTGATTGTCAATCATATAGTGCCTTTCATTTGACGTGTGGGGCCTTACTGGAGATTTCCGAGGAAGTAGATGTATGGTGGAGATGAAGCTGCGAATAAAGAACCTGGACTTTTGAGTCAATTTTCTTTTTGAATATTCAACCATTCTTTCATTATCACATACTTAATATTTTCCAATTGGTGGGTATTTCACACAATGGCAATAGGGGAAGGGGCCAAATTTCATCTTCAATGCATGGATTAACAAGGATAAAACTCATAGAAAACCCACTTCTAACTAGAGGATTTATCGATTCATTAATGAATTTTTACAGGCAGATTGGCATTGATCATGTGTTGAATTGTCAGGTCACTTTGTTAGCTAATTTGAATTTAATTTTGATTGATTAATTGGTTGACTAGTCTAATGGGCCGCACATGTGAACTGACCTATCCAGTGAATAATCCACCATGGTTGAGTTTGATTTTCAAATCAACAAAGCCAATATCCCACATTCTGAGAAGTGGGTAGTTTTTTGGCTGATAATTTTCTTCCTATTCTTCTTCTTCTTTAGAAAAAAGGGGCAATACAATACATTGTATCCTAGAGAATTTTGGCTGCAATTCATATATTTTCCTACACAAAGAATTCAATAAAGCACACTCACTTAGAAAGAAAGCAATTAGATCGTAAAAGTGCATCCTATTTCTGAGGTGGAAGTTTGAGCGAAATCAAGTATCAGAATTCCAATGCAACTGCACCAAAAATCCCCATATCTTCATTTTTGGTGTCGATTTATTCAAATAAATGGATGTTCACATAGATTCTCTTTCATACATGACAAAGAAGATGGAAAAGTTGGCAGCTGCCCGCGTGGTGTTAAATCAAAATGCTACCAAAAAAAAAAAAAAAAAAAAAAAAAAGGTGACAGAGAGTAAATCATGATCTACTTTTCATGTAATATAATACACTATAACAACCAACTATTCTTGCTTCCGATAAGTGAATCTTGTTGGAATTAATTAGGACTTTAGATAGTATGTTAAGTGGAGAAGAGATGAGAATTCTTTGGGATCTCAATCCCACATTGGAAAAATAAGAAAAGGAGAGTTCCTTTATTAGGTGAATATCTTGTTATGCTTTCAGATTATTCTAAGGTTTTGGAGAGTGTCCAAGTGTATGGGAATTATATATATTGTTTGAATAATATATATATATATTTAATAATCAAGACTTAGCACTTAGCACTTTTGCACGTGCACGACGCGGCGTGGATTAAATTCAAATTATATTTTAATTTAGTATTTAATTAAATACATAATTTAATTAATTATTTAAATTACGTTTTTAATCAGAAACAATGTGACTGTTAGGAAAAAGACAAGACTATTATAATCAGCGTATTGTTTAAACTAACAGTCATAATTGTGTGAATAGTTATTGTAACACTATATAAGGGGAATTAATCCACACAAATTCCGTATGCATTTTCAAAGCAAATTATTATTACTCTCCAGCAAAAGATATTTCATACTCTTTTCAATTATTCTCAACATCAACAGAAATTCTTAAGTAGGAATTTCAGAGTGCTGACTGCAATTCCTTAGGTGCCTTAGTTGATTCCTAGGGGTGAATTGCCATAGTCCCTACAACACAAATAGTGGGGGCAATTATCACCTTAAGGACAATGTAAGGGTTTCTGCACACAATTAGACACATCAGACTTCCAACTTTTCAACATATTTTTCTAGCAATCTTAAGGTGATAATCCAAAAGATGGAAGGATGGATAGAAAGGTCATTTCAAGTGGTGGATCAGAATCTGGTCAAATTGGACCGATTTGATGGGACAAACTTCAAGCAATGGAAGGACAAATTGATTTCATGCTCACTGCATTGAAGATTGCCTATATGCTGGACCCAAATTTGAAAGATCTTCCAGCACCACAGGATAACGATTCAGAGGCACTCAAAGCTGAAAGAAAGAAAAGGCAGGATGACAAAGTACTGTGCCGTGGCCATATCCTCAACACATTGTCTGATCGTTTATATGATCTCTTCACTAACGTTCAGTCACCAAAAGAAATTTGGAAGGCACTGGAATCCAAGTGCATGGCTGAAAAACAAGGAGCAGATAAGTTCTTAATTATGAAATTCTTTGAATTCAAGATGGTTGATAATGTGTCTATTATGGATCAAGTGCATGATTTTTCTATCTTAATATCAAAATTAAAAGAATTGAAAGTTGAGATTTCTAAATCATTAAGCAAAATTACCCCATAGTTGGAATGATTACAGAAAGAAAATGCTTTATACAACCGAAGATTTTAATTTGGAACAGTTTGAAAAGCATTTAAGGATCGAGGAGGACACTTGAAATTTGCAGAAAAGGCACGCTGAAACTTTCTCCAAGGTGAACTATGTGGATGAAAAGAAGCCTAGTTCAGGAGGAAAGAAATCTGGAGAAGACGTGCCTAAAGGAAGGAAAAGGAACTTCCAGGAGACTGTTGGTTCTGAAATAAAGAAATACAAGACCAACAGGTCATGCTATAATTGCGGGAAAAAGGCCATCTTAAACGTGATTGTCGCTACAGAAAGAAGCAGAGGACAGAAAATGCCAATAGTGCAAATATGGTTGATACAGAAAATGTCATTGTTGCCATGATTTCTGATTTGTACATTGGCATGATCACTGAATTAAACATGGCTACTGCGATGAAGTCTCCTGATTGGTAGTACGATTCTGGTGCTACTGTCTATGTGTGCAATGACCAAGCACTGTTCAAGACCTTGGAGAAGGTTGATGATGGGCAAGAAGTGATGATGGGAAACGGCAACACCGCTAAGGTCCTTAGCAGAGGCACTATTGAACTATCTTTCACTTCTGGAAAGAAATTAGTACTAGTCAATGTTCTTTTTGTTCCTCAGATTAGGAAAAACCTTGTATCTGCAAATTTGTTGTGTAAGAAAGGAATTAAGGCTGTTCTAGAGTCTGATAAGGTTGTATTTTCTAAGATTGGTTTTTTTGTTGGCAAAGGCTACTCTTGTGATGGCATGTTCAAATTGAGTGTTGCTAATAAAATGAATGATTCGGCTTACTTTGTTGACTCTTCTTCTTTTAATTTATGGCATGGTAGATTGGCACATATTAATTTTGGTTATATTAAGTATATGTTAAAGCATGGTTTAATTTCTTGTAATGATACTAGCAGTGAAAAGTGTGAAATATGTATACAAGCAAAAATGACCAAGAAACCATTTCTTTCTGTTCAAAGATCTTTTGAATTATTAGAACTTATTCATTCAGATATATGTGAATTAAATGGAATTTTAACTAGAGGAGGAAATAGATATTTCATCACTTTCATTGATGACTATTCTAGATATACTTATGTCTATTTAATGAAAACAAAAGATCAAGCTTTTGATATGTTTATGCTCTATAAGGCTGAAGTAGAAAATCAAAAGGAAAAGAAAATTAAAATTTTAAGAAGTGATAGGGGAGGTGAATATTTTCCTTCCGAATTTAATTCTTTTTGTGAAAATCATGGTATCATACATGAAATGAGTGCACCATATACCCCTCATTAGAATGGTTTGGCAAAAAGAAAAAATAGGACCCTAGTTGATATGGTGAATGCAATGATCTTGAATGCTAAACTGCCTAATAATTTATGGGGTGAGCCTTACTGACTGCATGTCATGTACATAATAGAATACCTTCTAAGACACTTAAAGTATCTCCATATGAATTATGGAAAGGGAGGAAACCAAACTTAATTTACCTTAGAGTTTGGGGTTGTCTAGCCTTTCATAGAGTGACAGATCCTAAGCGGACAAAGTTAGGACCAAGAGCTATAAAAAGTGTGTTTGTAGGATATGCTCAACATTCTAAGGCATATAGATTATTGGACTTAGAGTCTAATGTGATAGTAGAATCAAGGGATGTTGAATTTATTGAAAATAAATTTGGCAATGATTCTAATACAACTATACAAACACATCAGCGAACTGATCAAAACACATTACCTAGTGGTAAAAGGAACATAACTGAGTCTCCTAGTGAACCTAGAAGAAGCCAAAGGATCAGAAAAGAAAAGAGCCTAGGACCAGACTTTGTTGATCCCCAGTTTATTATTTTCTTAGTTGAGGATAATAGGGAATCGGTGCTCAACAAATTGCCTATTACATTGAATGTAGAAGGAGATCCTAAAACCTATAAAGAAGCTGTGACATCTAGAGATGTAGCATTCTGGAAGGAGGCAATCAACGATGAAATGGACTCAATATTATCTAATAATACTTGGGTATTAGTAGATTTGCCCCCTGGTTCAAAACCTATAGGTTGCAAATGGGTCTTCCGAAGAAAATATAATACAGATGGGTCTATTCAAACTTTTAAGGCTAGGTTAGTGGCAAAAGATTTTAGACAAAATGAAGGTATTGACTATTTTGATACATATGCACCAGTAGCTAGAATAACATCTATTAAAGTATTGTTTGCTCTAGCATCTATTCATAATTTATGCGTGCATCAAATGGATGTCAAAACAACTTTCCTCAATGGTGATTTGGACAAGGAGGTATATATGGAACAACCTGAGGGATTTATTCTTCCTGGAAATGAAAAGAAAGTATGCAGGTTGGTAAAGTTATTATATGGCTTGAAACAAGCACCAAAACAGTGGCATGAGAAATTTGATTATGTTATTTTGTCTAATGGGTTTAAGCATAATAATGCGGATAAGTGTATTTATTCTAAATTTACAAAGGATTATGGTGTCATTGTGTGCTTGTATGTTGATGATATGCTGATATTTGGGACAAATATGAATGGCATAAATGAAACAAAGAAGTATTTATCCTTGCAGTTTAAAATGAAAGATTTAGGTGAGGTAGATACTATCTTGGGGATTAAAGTTAAGAAAAATAGTAGGGGTTATGCTTTGTGCCAATCCCACTACATTGAGATGTAAAGAAATATCAACATTTGGGAATCAAAGAAGTAAGCATCTCATATGATAGTTCACACAAATTAGTGGAGAACTCTGGGAGAGCTGTTGCTCAAATTGAGTATGCTAGTGCAATTGGTAGTTTAATGTATGCCATGCATTGTACTAGGCCAGATATTTCATTTACTATCTACAAGCTTTCCAGATTTACTAGTAATCATGGCGCTGAACATTGGAAAGCAATTGCTAGAGTCCTTGGATATCTTAAAAGAACTATAAATTTAGGACTGCATTACAAAAATTACCCACTGGTATTAGAGGGATACATTGATGCCAGTTGGATAACAAGTGTCAGCGACAATAAGTCTACGTCTGGATGGGTATTTACCCTTGGTGGAGGAGCTATCTCTTGGCCTTCTAAGAAACAGACGTGCATAACTCATTCCACTATGGAGTATGAGTTTGTAGCATTAGCAGGAGCAGGTAAAGAGGCAGAATGACTGAGAAATTTATTACTAGAAATAGAGTTGTGGCCACAACCAATGCCAACCATTTCTTTACATTGTGATAGTGAAGCCGCTATGTCTAGAGCTTATAGCAAGATTTATAATGGAAAATCTAGACATATAAGCTTGAGACATGAGTATGTCAAGCAATTAATTCTTGAAGGAATTATAACCATAATATATACAAGAACAAGTAATAACTTGGCGGACCCATTCACAAAAGGACTTACTAAGGATTTAGTAAAGAAAACATCAATTGGAATGGGCTTAAGACCCTTTTCCTAGAGTCACCAGTAATAGAAACCCAACTTTCTCTAGCATTACCACTAGTTAAAAGTTCAATGGGTAAAAACAAGTTATTGATAAGTGGCTGTGGAAGTACTAGGACAACTTTCAAGTAAGCCAGTACATAATATTTGGAGGCTAAGTATAACTCTTAATGAGGCTTAAGTGTTTGAATATGACCAAAATTATTCAAAGCTTAAGGGAAACCTCACCTATATAAACATAAGGAGTGGTGCCGCTCCTGGCAAAGGTTTAAGGGTTGACCTTTGGAAATATTTATGAATACTAGGATGTAGCACATGGCCATATTGGTGCTATAAGAATCTCGGTGAATTTCTAAAGGTGTTGGAGAGTCTTGTGTGTGGTACTTCCGGTTCTAATGCTAACAATAATGGCTCAATCGCTTAAGACACCATCTATTCTATTATAGCTTTGAAGTACTTACACTAAGGAAAGATTCAAGTTGAGAGACATCTTTCTTATGCATGATTCTATAAATTCTTAACATCACTATCTAAGTGGGGGATTGCTGGAATTAATTATGACTCTATATAGTATGTTAAGTGGAGAAGAGATAAGAATTCTTTGGGATCTCAATCCCACATTGGAAAAATAAGAAAAGGAGAGTTCCTTTATTAGGTGAATATCTTGTTATGCTTTCAGATTATTCTAAGGTTTTGGAGAGTGTCCAAGTGTATGGGAATTATATATATTGTTTGAATAATATATATATTTAATAATCAAGACTTAGCACTTAGCACTTTTTCACTTGCACGACGGGGCGTGAATTAAATTCAAATTATATTTTAATTTAGTATTTAATTAAATACGTAATTTACTTAATTATTTAAATTACATTTTTAATCAGAAACAATGTGACTGTTAGGAAAAAGACAAGACTATTATAATCAGTGTGTTGTTTAAACTAACAGTCATAATTGTGTGAATAGTTATTGTAACACTATATAAGGGGAATTAATCCACACAAATTCCGTATGCATTTTTAAAGCAAAGTATTATTACTCTCCAACAAAAGATATTTCATACTCTTTTCAATTATTCTCAACATCAACAGAAATTTTTAAGTAGGAATTTCAGAATGCTGACTGCAATTCCTTGAGTGCCTTAGTTGAATCCTAAGGGTGAATTGCCATAGTCCTGCAGCACAAATAGTGGGGGCAATTATCACCTTAAGGACAATATAGGGGTTTCTGCATGCAATTAGGCACATCAGACTTCCAACTTTTCAACATATTTTTCTAGCAAATCTTTCCTTAACCCGTTTAAGATGTGCCATCAATTCCTTCCTGTCGGGAAGATTTTCTGGATCACTGGCTCGTGTTTAAAATGCATGGCCCATTGATGCAGTCCAGGCAGAGCATTTGGTTCCACAATCTGTACCCCAACAAGTTCTTGCATGCATTCAAACCAGTGAATAATCCATCCGAATAACAAATCCAGCAATCCAATACCAAAGAATCTCTTCCCTGCCAGAGCCTGATCTTGAACAATCTCTAGAGTTTCCAGCACTTGTTTTGCTCTACTTTCTTTATCCTCTTCAGAAACCGGGAAAAATGCATAAAAAATTGGACTCTGCAAGATCATCAAATCTAGTAATAATGGAACAAGAAATTGTTTATCAGACTTTTTCAAACGAACCCTGTTTATAATTTACCTTCTGCTCTCCAAAGTCGAGCCAAAAACGGGCCACGGCCCTGCCGTAAGGATCAGCAGGCAGCAGAGGGCGCTGATGAGGCCAAGTTTCTTCGATATATTGGAGGATAACAGTGGACTCCACCACCGGTTTGCCGCGGTGGACTAGCACAGGGACCATCTTGTCAACTGGATTGTACTCTAAAAGAGATGGACTCTTGTTGGAGAGGTCTTCCTCTATGTAGTCATATTGTACACCCTTTAGCTTCAGTGCCCATATCACTCTGTACACAAAAGGGCTGGCCCAACACCCATGTAAAGTCACTTGAGATTCTTCCATGGCTAACAAATGATTCTGGGTAGAAACTGCGCAAAGAGGAGGTGCCCTTTGTTGTCAATGATTGTTGCCAAGGACTTCAGAACTTTCCTGGAAAAGTGTGGGGACAGAGCCTGATTTCATCTTTCTAGTTTAATATTGTTAAAGATTTGTATCAAGATATTGCCTCATTGACCATGTATTGTTCAAGGATGCCATTTGATCTGTAACTTTGAAACTCATGTAAATTAACATAGGAATTCTTTAACCATACAACAATAAAATTGGACGAACAGAAGACTATTTCTTTGCACTGATTAAGGCTATTAAAATTGATGTGAAACAATTTAGACGAAAAAATTAAGTTGTTCTAACCTTGGATCATAATAACAATTAACAAGTTTAACTTGATTAAGATTATTGGCCTGTAGGTACAACTTCAATGCCCATGGTTAAGCTATGAAATCAAAAGAAAATCTAAAAATCTTATAAACAAAGGCAGGTTACATATTTTGATAGGTAACATATTCTATGAAATGGGATTGTCTTTTTAAATGGCAATACATATGTAAAATTAAAAAATTGATGAAAACTTAAAAGCAGATAAAAGGATTGAAATTATTAAAGTTAATGGATAGAATTTTTAATTCAATAGGCAAAATTTCCAATGGAAGGTTTAGAGAAAAAGCTAAGTTGAGAATTTGGGCAATTGAAAATTTCTTCACATAGCTCAAATGCGTAAAGAATATATTCAATATCCATAACTACAAACCAGTCTTCAGGGGCAAAACAGTCAAATCAAACAGGCAATCCTTTATTTTCTTTTGAGGCAAATACGTAATATTTTTTTTTAAAACAATTATGTATGGTAGGCTGTGAGGAATCGACTAATCTATATTAAATGCTACTTTATCTGTTTTGTCGGAAAAAAATCAGAGGCACGGGCAGCTTGGGCAGCATTCTGGAATCGCGCGGGCAGCTTGGGCCTTTCTTCCCCAAGCTCTTTGGGGGCACCGACATAATTTCTCATGAATGACGTCTTCCTCATATTGAGACGACGCCGTCCTGTGAGACGAGGGGTTAGGGTTTGCTGATTCAAATTGAGCCAGCAATTTAGCTAATCAATGCATTTAGTTATGTTCAGTTAGGTTTAGTTTCTTATTTTGTTAGCTTGCAATGGTAAATCTTGTTAAATAGCAGATCAGGTCGTGGAAAGGAGAATCAATTCCCGTTTGCTAATGCGATTCCTTTTTTTCTGAAACTCTTTCTATATTCTTCTTCTGTCTCCCATAATTTCCTTCTCTTTTTTCTTTCCTGCAAAATCGATCGTCCCATTCACTCACAGACCAGCACTTGATCACTCAAAGTAGGGTATTTCCTTCATAGAGTTATCAGAAATTTGTAGTTTCATAACATTGTGATAATTTCTTGATAATTGGTTGGTAGAAATGGAGATTGACGAGATACTGGGAGAGTCGAAAGGGGTGAATATCCCGACAAAGAGCGTAATCTACGTCTGGGGTTACAATCAGTCCGGTCAAACGGGTCGGAGAGGTAAAGAAGGGAATTTGCGGATCCCAAGGCAGCTGCCGATGGACCTTTTTGGCTGTCCAGCCGCCGGCAGAAATTCAAGATGGCTTGACATAGCTTGCGGCCGCGAACACACGGCCGCCGTCGCCTCCGATGGCTCGCTCTTCACATGGGGTATTATTACATATTCCTCTATTTTTCCTGTATTTAAATCTTAAAGTTTTTCTAATTGCGGATTAGATGATAGTCTTGCTGTTCTTGAAATTTATCTTATCTCAATTGAGGACCATATTACAGCGTAATATTTATATTGATAATGTGATGAAACTTTTAACTAATTAAATTGTTTGGGGAATCAAGTGCTTAAATTCTGGACAGCATGGAAAAGGAAAAAAAATGGTGGATGATCCTGCTTCTGTCGCTCGTGGTTAACACAACTTGCAAGTGTGTGTGTGTGTGTGTGTGTTATAACAGAAAAATAGGGTTAAGAAAGGGGAATAGTTGTATGATGCCTTGCTGGATCATACGGTTCATAGCAGTCATTAGCCTAGAGAATTTGGCCTTGCTCTTAAATGAAGAACTAATCCCTGCTAGTGTGCTGCCTAAGATGGTTATCTTGGAGAATTTACCTGCCCGCCACTGATGTTTATGAAATGCCCTTTTTCTTGATGAATACCAGTTCCATGATTTTTTCACACACTTGGGGTGGTTCTGGCTTATGCATGATGATCTGCCCATTATCTGAGGTTTTTATTATTATTTTTTGTGCACGCAGTTTTAAAGAATGTTTTTGCACATCTCTGAACAGGGGCCAATGAATATGGGCAGCTTGGAGATGGTACTGAAAGGGATAGAAAATACCCAAAGAAAGTGAAGCATTTGGAGTCGGAATTTGTGTTATCTGTATCTTGTGGGGCACATTGTACTGCAGCTATTGCAGAACCACGAGAAAATGATGGATCTATGTCAACGAGGAGACTGTGGGTCTGGGGACAGAATCAGGTACACTTGGTCCTCAGTAAGGATGAAATTTTTTTTATTTCTCTACAAGATTTTAATTACACATCTCTAAGCATGGGTGGAGCGGTGGAAAGGGGGTTTGGGAGTGCATTTGGTGGTTTTCTGGCTGAGTCTGGAAAAATTTTATTTGGTAAATTTTAAAGTATGTAAATTTGAAGGGTTTTGCCCAACCATCACACTGCTGCTGTTGTATGGCAATCAGATTGAGTATATACTCAATGTGATTGCAATGTTTTTATTCCAACTCAACATCATTGAAGGAGGCTCTTCTTCATTTTTAAGAGTTTCTCTTGGTTGTTCATCATAATTTTGTTCTTTTATCTATGCCCATTTCATTGATTCTGTCTGTCATGTCATAGGTATACTGTTGTGCAAAAAAGAAAGAAGCGTGTTATTGAAATAGAGTTCACTTTAAGTTTTCATCTCTCAGGTCGTGATAGTTTGTCATATGAATGTTCTGTTTTTGGTGCTAGATTATGTTTCTTTTCTCTGTTGTCATCCTCCTCCTTTAGGGATTATCAGAATGTGATTCCATTAGAAAGTAAGGCTCTGTTTGGTTTCATTTCCATAATCCCTATTTTCATTTTTATTCTAGAAATAAAACACATCACTTTTTACATATTTTCACCCAACATCATTTTTATTTTCATTTTCAAACCACATTCTCCAATAATCTATATATTTTATCCCATTAACCTATATATCTTCTCTCTCTATTCCATTATTTCTCTCTCTCCACCTACAACCTACTAAACCCAATATAATCATTACTTTTCCAACAATTCATCCAAATACAAACTTATTTTCAACTCATTTTCACTAACTAGATTTTAGAAATGATGGAAATGGAAATTGAAAATGAAAATAAAACCAAACGGGGCCTAACAATAAAATATATAGGTGTTAGCACAGGAGTGTAGAAGTATAAAGGCTCTCAGAGTTGCCTTTTCAATTTGAGGTTTAATGTGGAGTTAAGATAATTCTTTATGTGAACCACTTTTCCATAGAAAGCCAATTGTAGAGTCATTTTCCTCTAAGATTCATTCCTGTGCTTTTTATGTTATGACTTAATTACTTTTCATGTTTTTTTGCTTTTACAGGGTTCTAATTATCCACGCCTATATTGGGGAGCCTTCACTCCAAACATGGTGTGAATCTCACTTTTAAATGATCATGAATAATATTTCTGTTATCCCTTTTCATGCAAGATATGTGTTATACATAGCATATGGCAAACTTTCATTTGATAATATATTCCTTGATCTTTTGGTATTACACTGAGTTGCTTTCTTCTCAACAAATTTTTTTTATAGGTGTTTTATGCTATCTTGTTATCACAACCTGCTTATCTAATGCTTCAAGCTGTTCTTGGAATGTAGTGGTTTTGAGCCTTATTTTCCTTGTATATGTGAGAATACTATTGGTTCTTTTAATACAAGTTGCTTGCCTCAAAAGATCATTCCAGTGAGAACAAGTGCTATATTGTGTTCCTCAACACCCCCCCCCCCCCCCCTTCTTTTTTTCTCCCTCTCTTTCTTCTCTAGTTTTTTTTACTTTTGTAGCCATCTATAGTACAACAAAGTTTTGGTAAATATATATGCAAATTTTTTATTCTTACGTCTTATGCTGATTCTTTTATTATGCATTCCATTCATTCCAGGTTGTTCGCCAAGTTTCTTGTGGGGCTGCTCATGTGGTTGCTCTGTCAGAAGATGGCTTGCTTCAAGCATGGGGTAATGTCTACCTAAATAGAATACAACATTAGCTTGCTAGATATTCTTGTTTGGTGTATGCATCGTGTTGCTGTTTGAACTGCTGCCAGGTTACAACTTTGAATTTACTCATTGATGCACACTGAATCTATCATGTTTGTTAGTTGATCCTAGTTCCAATATCTTGGCCTCAATGAAACTGTAAAATTGGGACTACTAAGCACGGTTGTGCACTGTATTAATTATAATCTTGTCACTGATCTGGTAAATCAGGCTATAATGAGTATGGTCAGCTTGGCAGAGGTATTACCTGTGAAGGCCTTCAGGGGGCTCGTGTAATTAAGGGGTATGCTAGGTTCCTTGATGAAGCCCCTGAGCTTGTGAAGATTGTCCAGGTTTCATGTGGAGAGTACCACGCTGCAGCTATATCAGAGAAAGGCGAGGTGTAAGTGCTCCAGGAGACCTTTAATGATCGAGATACCTTCTTCCATTTAGGCATAAGAGTTGAGATTACCTGCATGGGACAGGTCATTAGAAATTTTGGAGAGCAATTATAACAGGGCAAATTGAAATGGTTCCAATATTTGGAGGATTTCTAATCCATTATAATGAAATAAGATCCAGAATATTGGTTTTTAGTTGTAGGATAGGAAAGCTATGATAAATTAAAATCATCCAAGCAACTTAAATTTCTCTTGTTATGGTGATGTGGTTTCATCTATCTGTGTAGTGAACTATTTCATTTTTGGTAAGTTTTCTTTTAGGATGACTCATCTATACTTGTCCATTTCATGATTAAATTACCTCACAGCTATACCTGGGGACATGGTAGCATGGGTCAACTGGGGCATTGTTCGCTTCAGTCTGGTGATAAAGAACTGTTGCCAAGGCGTGTAGTTGCTCTTGATGGGATACCTATCAAGGATGTTGCATGTGGTGGTGTGCATACATGTGCTTTGACTGAGAAAGGCGCTTTATATGCTTGGGGTGGAAGCCAGTCTGGGCAGTTAGGCCTTGGCCCCCAAACTGGATACTTTTCTTGCATGCCTAATGGATCTGAAATGATATTCCGGAACATACCTGTTTTGGTAATGGAAACTGGTGTGCGACTTGTCAGCTGTGGTCATTCTCACACACTCATTTGCACTAAAGAAGGTAGAATATATGGATGGGGTTACAATAACTATGGTCAAGCTGCTAATGAGAAGTCTACATATGCTTGGTATCCTTCTCCAGTTGACTGGTATGGAGTAGCATGTAGAAAGTCATCAATTCACCTCAATGTATCGGTTCTTCTTATTAAATTATTAAGAAAATGCTAATGGAAGCTTCTTTCATGTAGGTGTGTTGGGGAAGTTAGGAAGTTAGCTGCTGGAGGTGGCCATTCAGCAGTATTGACAGATGCATGTTCATTGAAGGAATTGTGTGAGTTTACTCTTGCAAACAATGTGAATCTTTCAAATGCATGTGAGATTCAGGATGTTGCCTCAAGAACTGGGTCAGATGCTTTAGTCCGCCTTTGTGAAAGATTAAGGTAATAAAGTGTCTGAGTCATTTCCCAAATTATCTTACATTTTTTTCTTTTCCGCTTAAATTTTCATGGCGAAATCTCATGGTAATCATTTATTGGTCTATGCAGGGAGCATTTGCTCGATGGTGGAAATCGCAACTAAGATGAATTTGAGTTTGCTGTTTGAATGCATCGCTAGCTTAGTGTCAGAGAGCACATTTCATTTTCTTATCACAAGAAAAATAAAAAGCGTTGTTTCTCAGTTGTGGCTTCAGCAGACCTTTTTTAAGTAACATTCTGGATTATGATGCGCCCATTTGCGTGATAACAAACAATGTGTTGCTGGATAACCTTAATATCTACTGATATTTAGTCTGTGGATCTCATGTAAAAGTACAAGCTGACATTCTTATTCAGTAAAAACTCCTCTATTTTACTAATCATCGGTAGCCAGATTTTCAGTAATTTAGGCTTTATTTGGATGTATACTCCCAATTTATTTTCGAACCTTCAAAATTTAAACAAATAAACACCACGCATTCTTCAATTCTACTCTCAAAATACAAAATTTATTTTTCAAAATATTCTTACTATTCACACTCCTAAATCATTCTCAAAAGTTTCAAACTTTCAATTATTGTCTCATAATTACAAACATATATAAATGCTACCACTCATTCAATTTATATATATACATATATAAATAATTTTAAAATATTTATTTCACTCTACCAACTCAACAAAAAAGTAATTGATATGATATTTTGTTATCTCCCAAAACACAAACAAACAAATAATTTTCTCTCAATTCATTTTCTACCTACTACTTAAAATACAAACAAACAATCATTACATTTCTCAACCCTACTTCCCAAAACCATTTTGCCAAAATACCCCAATTCACAAAAAAACAAAGCCTTAGTTTATCTAATTTGTAAAAGAATCTGTTAATTTATGCACTTTAATTTCAGACAAGGTACAATTTATCAAACACTTTCTTGTATTATATGATACGAATGAGTGGTATTTTATTTAATGTATGTATAAAATGCCAGTTATTCATTCTACTGATAACATAATAAAAAGTCCAATTTGCGGTGGCCGGAATGTGACTGGAGCCGTTGCTATTGGTTAGCATGGCCGAGGAGCCACGGTGGAATGTTTGAATCTGTTGGGCGAGTCTGGCTGCTGTCTTCTTCTTCATCTCTGGTCTGGTGCTGGGAATTATAGCTGCAAAAATCAGTGATTGTTGCTATGTAATTCAGATGGCAATGCAAAAAAGCCTGATATAAAATATGTAAGTAGTCCAAACACAAAAGGCCATTAACTACTTGGAAAGATAATTCTTAAACACGGTTAAGAACATAAATCAAGTAGCTTGCAATTACTTAAAACATAATATAATTATTTTTTTAATGGTTAATTAAATGTGTGGTGGAACAGAAAATATCAGTCCTGTTGATTTGAACAACCACTTCAAATTTCATATTAAATGCAGTATGTCCTATAATTTTTTTGAATCAAGCAGAGTATTACAAAATCTTTCGACTACTTGAACTCCACCATACACTATTTATAACCAAAAAGAACTATTGAAGAATTTAATAAATTTCAGAAGTCTTAACATTGAAATACCAAAAAGATTCCTAAGAATATTCAATAGGCTTACCAAATCTGAAGGAGCCCATCAAAATTAAAAATCTTGAAAAATGTTGATATTTGTTTCTATAATAATTCTTATCCTATTTCCCTGTCATCTCTCATCAAATGGGATTCCAAAGTAAGTTGGTGGTTAGAGGCCTTCATAAATGCAAGGTATATGAATCTTAGCTAAATAACTCATATAATCAGTTAATCTTTATCCAACATCTTCATCAACTAAGAAATCATCGGATTGAAATTATTTGATTGGATTTTCACATTAAAATCTACATAATAAACTCGTATTCAACTCCTTATCAAAATTTATTGGACATTGTCGAGTAAATTAATCCAGAGTAAAAGAAGTCTTACTCAATTCCCTTGGGAATTGAAAATTATTGGATCAATAGTCCACTTTTAGCATGACTTCATTATCAGTAACTTAAGACTGACACAAGCTTCATTTCTTAAAATCATTACCAAAGAAAAGTCTCAAACATCTAAATGTAAAAACCAATAAATTAAGTGGGGAAGACAGAAATAATACCCAATAGTTAGGGAAGCTATCCTATGTAATTCTGAGGGAGGCTGAGGAAGTCTGAAGGTGGATATATTTTGAGCTGAACCCTCTTGTTCCTGCTGTGCAGTCTCCTCCATTTGTTGCTTCTCCTTTCCCTTTATCTGCTCCAAGATTATATCACATAATTAAAAGTCACTTCAGTTTTTCAGAAAAGAAGGAAAATTACTTCATACTACAACATATTCTACTAGTGAAAATTGCATTTTTGTCTTGTACCTTTGCCTAATTTGGAATTTTTGTCCTAAAAGTCTTGCATGTTTCATAAAATTGTCACATTTAGTCTGATCTTTTTAAAAATTCATAATTTGATCGGAATTGATAATGTGATATGTTCGAAATGATGATTTTGCATGCTCGATTTGATGACGTGGCCATAATTTCTGCCATACTACGTCATCAATTTCGGTCAAATTATGAATTTTCGGCCAAAATTTGCCAAATATGACAATTTTATGAAATATATATGACTTTTCAAGACTAAATTTGAAATTCAATAAATTACGGGATAAAATATACAAAGTGGACAAAGTTAAACAAATGAAAAAAAAAATGTAATTTTGCCTACTATCATAGTAATTTAAAAAAAATTCACCTGCTTTGCTAATACGTTGTTTTGTTCCTGCAGTGATCTCTCCTGTCATAATTACCAAAAAAGAACATGTGAAAAATTTCAAGATTGTTTGAATTTAGTGGTCATTTGCCTCATACTAATACATATGTCCATAAACATTGTCAAATCTCATACTGTTAGTAGAGGCATTTCCCATGAAAACAAGCAGACTAAGTTAAACAACAATTTATCATCACATGTTTATAAAGAGATCATCCTTTATATGATCTTGTCTATGTTTGGATTGGTTCTTTTTTCTTATTCAACATTTATCACATATAACAAACGACTCATTAACTTTTAAAGAATTATGCCGAGTAGCTTGTGGCCTAATTGTATAAGTCTTACACATAATATGGGAGGTTAGGAGTTTGAGTCCGGACGGGCTCCTGAAGTGCGTGCGTATGTATAAATAAATAAAAAACTCTTAAAAAAATTATAAAAATCAAAATTCTTTTAGAACAATACAAATTCTTTAATTTGGATTTATTCAAAATTGAGTTGCACTACTTTACTGCAAAATGTTATTAATCATAATCATTAATCCAGCAAACATAAAAGTTCACCTCATGAAGAATATAATTTGATTTACAGGATATTTGTAAGCTCATAAGCTGCACATGATATCTTGCAAAATATTTAAAAGCTTATAAGTTGTTAGAAAGTATTTGGTAATTTTTTGTAAAAGAAGAACTTGTAAGATTATAAAATAAGATGTTAAGATCTTATACGCTCATTTGAAAAATATAAAAAAAAATTAACTCATTTTCAAAATGTTAACAAACTTCTTTAATTTTAATCGTTTAATTATAAAATTATCATTACTAACATCTTATAAGCTCAACAAATAACTTATAAGATGTAAGAGCCTATAAAATCTTTTAAATAAATATAGTCAAATACCCTCTTAAAGTGTTGATAAGAGACAAGTCTATAGGAAGTTGGACAAAATTAATTGATTCTCTCACTTTATCTGCAATTTCAAGTCTTACGTATAAATTGTGTATAATTCAAAATTTAAAATTCCACTCTAATGAGGATCATCAAAACTATATGTCATAGTCAGGAGCTAGCACTTTTTAAGAATACTACAAGAAGTTAAAAATAAAGCTTCAGACTGAAACATATTGTCAGAGAAATTATAAAGAGTATCTTTTTATCATGGAAATTGACAAGTTTTAATTTAGTCTTATCTGAAAAACCCTAACTTTCAGTATGGATTGAAGCATCTGTTACTTTTCACTAGTTTGCTGAATATCATATATGAAGATATTATTACAGAATCTTTTTAACCTTTGAAAACTGTCTTGCTTTAAGTGTTCAATCAATGAGAGAATAAAGCCTATAAACTGGACTATACTTAGGAATTACCTGTTCAGGGCTTTTGCATTTAGAATTTAGAAACAAAAAATTTGTATAGAAATTAAGGGATCTCCATTAGGAACGTCTTAAACTCCAAATGAACCTATTGTTATGGATTATATCATAATGCTTTGTATGGTTTAGTATTTTGAAAAGAAAAAATAAAAATAAAATAAAAAAAATATGAAATCTCAAGCTGGTTATCCAAGAAAAATAATTATAAGGAAAATAACGAGGAAAGGAATAAAGAGAGTGAAAGTGATGTTGGAAGAAAGGAGACAATATACAATTTTATCTTATTTTTCCCAACTACACTATATTTGCTAAGAAATTTTCTTTTCCTTAGGATTTTCTTTACCAACCAAATAATCCAATTGTTTTCTTAACATTTTCTTTTCCTTTTTTCCCTCCAAGATTCTTATACCAAACATATATATATAGGACAAGTTTACTTGAGGAAAGAAATTCAAATCTTTTGGCACCAAATAAATTAGAAGTAAAAAGCTTCTGAAATTAAAGATCTAGAAGTTGAGAATTTCAAATTCATAATAACAAATTGAAAAATGAATTTAAAATCCTTTAAAACTTATTTTGAGCTATTTCAAATTCGCATGATATCGGGATGATCATGTAAATTATTATCTTCTAAACAATCTAATATTGCTGGAACTCTGTTAGTAAATCTACAAGTAATGCTTTGTGCAGGTAAGTGTGTGTGAAAGAATACAGGAAGAAGAATAAATTAGAGTTCACCTTTTTTTGAAGCTGAGAAATGGACTCATTCATGAGTTGATTCTGCTTGTTGTTTGAGTCATAAGCATAAAAAGATCAATCAAAAATCTCTTTTCACCATTAAAATACTTGTCCAAAAAGCTAATAAAACTTTTAAAGTTACCTTCTTCGTTCGGATTCGCTTCAGAGAACTGTCAAGTTGTTGCTCCAGACTCTGGAGCTCTCTCAAGCTGAGGGGATCCAAATCCTGTCCAGCATAGTTCCTACAAGGCCAATTTATAAAGTTTTGTTTTTTCTCAAAATTTCATTAAATTCTGTCAGCTATATGTTTAAGTCAAGACTCAAAGTAACCTAGAGAAAGTAATTTTTCTTGACAGAATCAGAAAAACCATTAGGTTTCAATTGTCATGAGTAGTAGAAGTTTGTACCTCATATTTCTTTGTAGAAGTTCAATACGAGCCACGAGTTTTGAGTAGTCTAGGCACCAATTTTCCTGCATCATAATATATATGATCATCAGGATAAAAGCAAAGAATAATTTAGGTTACAAGAGCATTGATTTAATGAGGTCGAAGTACTTGAAAATGACTAAAAAACTTTAAGGGTCATTCAATGGATTCACCAGATAAGCTACGGAAAAAAGTTTAAAGAAATTAAAGAAAATCCATAATTTATGTTTAAGCATAATTTAATTATTTGTTGTGCAGATTGTCATACAATTTTTATAAAATTATTGAAATAATTGTTAATTATGTGACATATACTCCAAAATTTCACCAATTTCTAGTAGTGGATGAAATAATAAGACCATAAATTAATCAAATAGAGAGAAAAATGAAGAGATTTTAAGAGAACAATTGCGAACTGATTCTTTTAATTTTTTCTTTTCTTTTTTTCTTTTTTCTTTTTTTTACACGTATAGAAACTCAAATTAACACTACTGAAAGTAGGACTTGCTATGAAAAAATTGTTGCAAAATTAATTTCATACATGTAGATATAAACTATAACTACAAACTTTCAAGAAAATATAATTTATTTAAATTATAAGCAACAAACATTATTAGTCATCAATCCGTAGTTTTACAAGTTTGATGCACAACAATTAGTTATATATGCATTATCCGTAGAAAAAATAATATATATACACATATATATAAAGAATAATCACCAGCTATCCATTAGTTGTAGAGAAAGTTAATGAATATATCTACTTCGAATTTGGTAAGGACAATTTCGCAAGTAAAACTACGAATTTTTAGCATTAACTATGAATTGACCTTATCTATATCCTAGTTTTTTATATTGTAACAAAAAATAATTAAGAAAAATACCTTCTATTTTAGTTTATACAACAAATGTTGTGTTGAGTCGTACAAACTCAACAAATATTTGCAACAACTCATACAATGTTTACATATTTATGATTTTTTTAGTTCATGATTCCGGACAATAATCCAAACATTCACTGGCTCTATTTTCAAAATATAAAAACTTTGTTATGGAAACAAATTGAGTTTAGAACATCAAGAAAAAAAAAAATTGTAATCGTAATACCTTAGGTTCAAAATCCATGCTGACTTTTTTCTCAGAGTAGGTGTATCGTTCATATCTCTCAACAATTCTTTCCATGCTGCAATGTCAAAGAGTAAATAAATTAAAATCAGAAAAAATAAATATATAAATAAAATCATATACGTAGGCACACATAGACACACAAATATGCATTCAAACTATAGAAGTACTAAAAAGTAGTACTTATAATCTTGCATACGACTTCAGATAGATGTGTTTGGGTGAGCTTATAAGCTCCTTAAAACATCTTATAAGATATTTAAGAGCTTATAACTTGATAAAAACTGTTTGATAATTTTTTTTAAAAAAAAGCTTATAAGATCCTAAAATAAGATATTAGGATATTATAAGTTCTTTTTAAAAAAGTAAGGAGACCCAAACTTATTTTTATGATCTTAACAAACCCCTTCATTTTTAATCATTTTAATTACAAAATTGTCATTATTAACATCTTATAAGTTTCAAAATCTTATTTCATCCAAACACTTTAACAACTTATTTTAAAAGTAAGATCTAACTTCTTATAAGCTCAAAAAACATCTTATAAAATGTAGGAGCTTATAAAATGTTTTAAATAATTTTAGCCAAACACCATCTTAGTGCTACTTTGGTCTTGCATATTAAGGTTTTGGGCATTAAACGTTGTACTTGGTCTAACAGTTTTAGTACCATCCCTTGAATCCAATTGCAACTATTTTTCTAGTTAGTTGGATTGTTGAATATACATGAAAAAATTTCAAAAGTGAAGGGTATCAAATTCAAACCAAGAGCGAAAAACTTAACAAAAGACATAATGTAAACGTTACAAAATGGTTAAAAATGGTACTTAGTTTGTTTTACTATAGTTGTAAAAATGAGAAAAAGTAATATACCTCCCATGCATTATTGGTCACACCTTGCAAAAGATGAGGTATACACAAAGCACAACTAGAAACAATATGTCTTGGTGGTATCACCAAAAAAAGAGTTAGTTGTGTAGTTAATGGTATCTATATGGATTAAAAAATACTGCAATTCATATGATTAATATTCGAGTTACATTGCTCTCGACTTGAACTGAGAAATCACTTTAAATTCCCACATAAATGTATTGTACATCAAATTCCATTAGAAAATTAATCATTTGTGTGAACTACATATTGATGAACAATGATAAATTTTTAACTTGTGAAAATCATGTTCTATGAATAAGACAAGAGGTTATTCCAATTTTTGCTTTCCAAATTGACAACTATGGCCTTGTCTAAGATAGTTCCAAAAGAATCAGCAGAAGTTTTTCTAAGAGATTAGACATTAATAGGGGGAGTTAAAGCACCTAGCTTAGAACTAATTGGTTTAAAATGCAATTAGTTTTGAAAATAGTTATATGATTCTCGGGAAAAAGAAATTGGAATGGGAAGACAACTTACTACATGCATTTGGCTTATATGTTCTAGTGCATGTACTTAGAAAGAAGGGAAGTTTAGAATAAAATTAGAACTGATCATGTGAGAGACTAGGTTCAGGTTAGAGTTTTTCTATGAATACCCGTTTACTTTGATAATTTAGTTGAAGTCATTTGTAATAAAAGTGCATATACATTTTTTTTTTTTAAATAAAAAGTCCATATACATTAAAAAAAAAAAAAAAAAAGATTTTTTTCCCCCCTTTTCTTTGGGTATGAGTTTGGGAATTTTTCCACCACACTTTCTAACAACTAGGCATTTTTGAAACAAAAAAAGCAACATTTCAAATTTATTCCTAGTAAGTCTGGACTTCTTGAGTATTTCCTTAACCCAAAATTTGGCACTAAGTTAAAGCATCTTGTCAAAACCATTTGACAATGAATGTAGTAGTCTAGAGTCTCCCAAGGTTATATGCTAGTCTGGGAATTGAAGTCATATGTTAATGCATGGCAAGCTCTAACCTCATGCCTATGCAGATAAACAACATCTGCTCTATGTTCAATATCAAACAGTTTTTGTAATTTTTAGCTTTATCTTAAGAGAAAATGCTAAGGGTTCTTCTCAATGGGCGAATGGGAATATTTTTCTTGGTAAAACTTAAAAGATAATGTCTGTAATTAAACTTTGAGGTATGATCTTCTTACTTGCATTTGCCTTTTGCATTTATACACATTTAGTTTTGTTTCTATATGTGTACTTATATGTGTTTTCTTGTTTGTATTTGTTTGATGGCTTCACTAATTTTAATAATTAAGGAATCATTTATAATAAAATATATGGAAATTAAATTGATTTAAAAGATTTTCAATGAGTCTCTATAGCTACCTAATTATAATAAATTATTCTACGAATGATGCACACAAGGCTAACTTCTTCAAAATAAAATTTATTCTTGTCAGCTAGTGCTGGAGTGCAACATAAGTCTTGATTAAGTTTAATGCATTAGATGCACCTGTTGGCAATTCGAATTCTCATTTAATTGGTACTTCATCTTTTATTTCATACTATAGATAAATGACAAATGTATAAAATATATTCTTTTAAATAAATACTTTGAATTTGAATCACTATGTAACCAGTTATCCATAAGGTAAAATGAAATAATAATTGAAGTAGAGGATCAACCCCAATTAGAACTCTACCCACAACAATGTGAGCCTTGTTGTGAAAAAACAGGATGAGTCTTGAATTGCAATATTCTTGCAAGGTATCACATCAAATACACACACAACTGTTTTTCCCTCCGTCTTAATACATATAATATATTGCTGAATAAACCAAAATACTAGAATCAAATAAAGCTGAGCTGGGACCTTGTGCAAAATGACTGATCAACAAATTGTTATACTGTATTTCTTATAAATGAAAAACAAAGATATCCATGAATATATTTGATAGTTTCATATGTTTAAAATGTCAATCCTAATTATTGTCAAAATAATGAAATGTAAGAACCATATCTCCACTATTTATCTCCGTGATATTTTCTTGCATTATATTTTGCCTTATGTCTCCAAAAACACCACTAGTTTATATGCAATGACCAAATAAGTACCAAATGCAAAATAATTACAATCAAAGCTAGTGCAGATTGTACTAAATTAATTCTTAATTAGGTACTGATCTTTTCTTCATAATGCAATGCTACTAATAGTAATAGCTATTCTCAGTTTTAATCAACTATGCAGATTGGTGAGATGTCTACATCCCTTTGATGTTATGTTATTGTGTTTTATTGGGATTCAATGAAAATTAACTCCCCCCAAAATATATGTGCAGATTGGTGAAAGGAATAATACAGGTTGGCTGAAATCTGAAATAATGATTGAAAAAAAGAAAGACTGGGTGAATATAATAACCATAAATGTACTTCTAGAGTTCAAGATTTACCCAAGAGTTTAGTGCAGTAATTTCTGTAGGCTCATATGCTTAAAGATTATCTCGGAATAGAGTTTTTGTAATGTTAAAACACTTTTTTGGTACAGCAAACATGCCTTTATTTACTGGTCAGCTCTCAAGTTTAACCACATATTTGAATATATGAAATCTGCTTATTGGATTAGTACAAAGTGTTGAACTTTGAAGAAAAGATGATTCATACAATAAAACATGCACCAATAACAAAGAAAGACCATCTTAAAAAACAATAGGATTTCATTAAGTACGGAAAATTTATAAGCAGCCTGAGAGTTACTTCTTGAACAGAGAAATCAAAGGAGAGTTTCAGCATAATTTATGCAAAAAGGCTGTGAGAAGAACAAAGAGGGAGTCTAGGTTGATCTTCATTCCGACAGGGTTCACTTTGGTCATCCAAGACACAAACCCAAAAAAAATGGTTTGGGAATCGTATAATTAACTAAAATAAGAGATATTTGACAGACTGGCCCCCCATAATTTGCCACTTTCTGCGGACTGACTCAAACTAGTATAGCTGAAGATAGTACTGTTTTATCTCAGAAGAACAAGAGTTTCTGTATACTTAATGTCCACTTCTGATAAGACCAATTAATGGGATTTCCTGCCTGTCAAAAACTGTTCCTACAAACAAAAACTATTTCACCAACTTGGTGGTAGTGGACAAGGACAAGATCAAAGTTCAAAAGAAGATAAATATATACACACACACACGCACGCACACACCTTAGAGGAATGAAAAAAACAGAAAAAGGAAAAAAGGGAAAAAAAAATAAATCGAAAAGAGTAGCAATAAAGATGCATAAGCAAAAACAGCATAAAATCAAACATCTCCAAAATCAGACTGATGATCCAACTACATTTGAACTAGAAAGAGAGATTAATGTTGGAAAAGATTTTAACTTTTATACGAGACGAGGTTGTTAAAAAGAGAATTTGAAGAGGAAGTACATGGAAATAAAGTCAGTGAGAGAAAAAAATCCTCGACCTTCACAAACCTCAAGAAAGACATGAAATTTGATCAATAATCTTAAAATTATGACAAGAAATAAAATTTCTTGAAATGGGATTTATGAAAATTGCCTGGAATCGGTGGAGTACTCAAAGAGCTTTCCTTTGGTGGAGAAAATAATCAAAGCAACCTCAGCATCACACAAGACTGAGATCTCATGAGCCTTTTTATGCAGACCTGACCTTCTCTTGGAGAAGGTCACTTGTCTGCTAATCTTGTTCTCGATCCGCTTCAACTGAACCCTACCTCGCCCCATATCTTCTTCTACTGATCCTTCCCTTTTTCTTAAATATAAGGATAAATAAGAAGTGCAGCTTGCAATATGTCTATATATAAACGACAACCCACAAAACCCTAAATTCTTTAGATATATAGGGTGGTTCTCACTTCTCATTTATGTTTCACACACACATAAAAAAAAAAAAGTTAATAAAATGGTAGCAAGAAAGAGGTGGACTTTTCTTTATACTGACATTCTATGGTTTTTTCTACTTTGGTCAATTTCAAAGGCAAGGAGATGTCCCTTAAAGCATGTATTCTTCCTTTCTTTCTGTTTGTATGGATATACATATTATATATCATGGTCTGGTTGGTGAGGGGTTGTGAAAACCAGAAGTGGGAAGAGAAAGAGGGGTTGGCTGGGTGGGGCTAGGGTGGGGGTTGGTGCGGTGTCGAGTGGGGATTGGGGAGAAGGAGGTGTAGGCGTTAATGTTTCGTTCTGGGCCACAGGTTTTGACCTGTTCGTACGACCTAACGCGAACAAAGTAGGCCCCTTATCCATTATATGCATATTACATAAATATTAAACCAATCTATCTATACTCTAAGCCTAGTTACTTTGTAGTATTAGGTGGAATGAGGCGGACGTGACATTTTATCCCACCTAATATCATATTTATTTAAATTAATAGAAGCTCAGTATAAAATTTAAGTCTAATATTAAATAACATATTGTGAGAGATGACACGTCACCCATTTTTTGTGTGATGAAATAATCACATCACAATGCTGCTGCTTCAAATAACTTGGGGCCATGGCGCCAATCACATTGTTTTCAATTTTTTAACAAACTTGTTGGGTTGTGGAAAGAATTTTTCATACCCTATTCCCAATTATGAAAAAAAATATTATATTTCTATTTCTCTTTCTTTTAATAAAGGGTCTTTTAATCTTTTTAAAATTTATCTTAATCTTATCATCAATCCAAGTAAACAATTAATAAAATTATCCACTTTTATCATTCATCATCCTGCAAAGTGAATATAATTTAAAAAATATAAAATTATCCTAATCATATTCTCCATCCTTGATTTCATCCCATTCCTCAATATCCCATATCACAAAATTAGGGGTGTTAAAAAAAAAAACATAAACCGACCGAAAATCGAAAAAACTAAACCGAATCGGTTCAGTTCGATTTTTGGTTTTCTCAATTTTTTTTATTCGGTTAACCGAATCGAAAAAATTGAAACCTTTTTATTTTTATTTTTATTTTTTTTATATACAAAATTTTATTATTCAATCACTACTAGTTTTAATTTTATTTCACAGTTTTTATTACATTTTTTAAATCTAAAATAAATAAATATAAATTTTTAAATAATGTAAATGTTAATGTATTTTTAAATTTTTGGGATAAATAATTTTTTTTTTTTTGATAAGGTGAAATAATTGAGAAAAAAGAAGTAAATAATATATCAAAATAGTTATTAAAAACCCTATATTTTATAAATAATATAGATATTAATATATGACATATAAAAACATGAATAGTTATGATACAAAGAGAAAAAAAATGATATTTTTTTCTAAACTCAATTGGTATAATTGCATATTTTTTTGTTATACGAACTAAAACACGTTACATATAAAAAAAAAAGATGATTATGATTTAAACAACAAAAAATGTTATATTAAAAGAAAATTAATTAATTAATTAAACTTATATATATTATAGGGTATGTTGATGAGTAAAAATGAAATTTCAACTTAAATTGCAAACTAAGGGATAAGGGATTGAATCCTATTTGGCTATTCATGTTATAGTACTAGTGGTATATTCATCTGCTGACCATTAAAGACTTTATCTATATTATTATAAAAATAAAGACCGTTTTGTATCTAAAATAGAAGTTATTTTTGTTCATTTACATAATTTGTCTTTTTAATTATTTCAACAACAAAAATTGACAATATAGTTTGAAGGATAAATTGGAGAATTCAACATAAAAAAAATAGTTTAGATACAAAATTTATCAATATTTCATAATTATCTTTTAGAAATGATGATTTAATAAGGTTATAATTGTATTTTTCACAAAATTTACAAATTCGCAATCTATATTATGATGTCATTGGATCAATTAGCTATTTAACTTTAGTAGATTGAGTTTAAGATTTAACTCGCTATTCGATCTTAGCAATTAAAGTTAGAATATACAAAAATTACGTGCATTTGTCTTCGCAATTATAAGCTAGCAATTTTAGCATACTCAATGTGTATACTAAAATTTTTATAACATAAAATAATTAAAATATTTATTTATCTTCTTAAATTTATAATATTTTAAATGTATTTGTTTAGAATAGATAAATTATAATTTTATCAAAACAAATATTTTCAATATAGAAAAAAAAAAAGTAATCTAAATCAATATTTTCACCTAAAAACAAATCTTTTTATCAACATACTTATCAATATACTTTTATCAAATAAATTTTTTGGTACTAAAAGAATGAGTTACCCAATTCAAAATTTCAATTAAACTAACTTACTTTTATTAAACAAACTTTTATAACACTTTTTTGGTAAAAAAACGCTTTTCTTTCTTTCTTTTCTTCTTCTTCTTCTTCTTCTCCCCCCCTCCCCAAGTTCGGTTTCAATTTTAACCAAAATAAAAAAAATCGAAAAAAAAACAAAAATATGATTTGGTTTTGGTTTTAACCGAAATCAAACCGATTTTTTTGATTAAAAATCGAAACCGAATTGAACCTATTCGATTCGATTTTCGATTATGATTTTAGAAAAATTGAAATTTTTGATTAACTAATCGAATTGAACGATTCGATCAATTTTAAACGAATGAACACCCTACACAAAATAAATTGGTCCTAGTACTCTATATGTCCTAATTAATAGTCTTTTTGTCTTCTTATGGTGACGGCGCTTCTTAATTCTTTCCGCTTCCCTGCTTTTGCGTCCAACTGCTCTTGTTTATCTGTAGGGTTAATTTGTCTTTCACCTTCTTTAGTTGTAGAGTAGGTCATGTTCTGCCAACAATTAATTTTTTTTGACTAACCGCCAAATGCTAGGAAAAAAGTAAGAAGCTTTGTCTTCAAATAGAAGCTATGAGTAGTTTACGGTGCAATTATGATTGTATATATTTCATATGAGATATATATATGTATTTGATTTGAACCGTTGAATTTAAAATGTGAAATCATAATCATTATTTTTTATGATTAATTGGCAACATAATAAAGTATATTTAACCTGTTACCTGTACAAACAATTGATGATATGTTTCGCTTATATATTGTGGGTGCATTATGGTAAAATAATTGCTTCCAATAATAAAATTTTATTTATTTGGAGCTCCATCCCACTAAATGGCTCCATATATATTTTGAGCCTATTAAATTGGATTTTTCTTTAAATGCTTTTTTATTATTAAACACATAAAACATAAGATTGACATATTTTATTTATTATACTTCTATATATTATCTTTTAATTTCAATATATATTGTATTTCAATATCTTTCGATGTATTTTTATTTTTAGATCAATGATAAATTGATTGAATTTTCAATAGAATTGTCAAATATATAAATATGATATACATTAATATACTTAAAAAAATTATGTTAGCAAGTTATTTTAGGAAAGGTGTCAGAATTTATTCTCAATCAAAATTCTTCAAATCAATTCAAAATTCTAGGTATTATTAATGTATTGGCTAATAGGAATCCATATTTGTATTTTAATATTATTTAGAGAATTTATTTTCATATTAGTTAAATTCTACGAATAAAAATTAATAAAAAATTAAATAATAAATAATATAATTGCTCATTATTAAAACTATATTCAAAAGATTTACATATATACATATATAAATATGCACATATATATATGTGTGTGTATGCATATTATATATTATATATATAAATACATACATTATATACCTCTAGGTACATATATATATATTTATAAATATAACCCGCCCCAACTCCCATAACCCACAAATCCTGCTGCCACGGCCTCCCGGGGGGGCTGATTGTGGAAGTGTGGTTGGCTGGGTGGGGTACTGGTGGGGTGGTTGCGGTTTTCAAGAAAGATTTTTTATTTTATTTTATTTTTTCAATATTTATTTATTTGCTTTTTAATTAAAAATAAATTTAATTAAGTTAAATATATTTATTTATTAATATCATTAAGTATGCAACTTAAAATTATATTATCTAAAATAATAAACTTAAAATTTTCTTGCTTTAAATTTTTTTATTTATTAACTAAATTTAGTTAAATTATTTTAAATATGTCTATTTAATATTATTGAGTATATAAATTAAAATTGATAAAATTATATTGTAGAATGCTATTTTTAGATTTTTCTATTTTTTAAAATTTTATATCTTAATTAATAATTAAATTAATTAAATTTATTCAAATTATTTTGGACAGATTTATTATTTAACAATATAGAGTATATAACTCAAAAATTTTAAAATTAGATTATTTAAGATAATAGATTTTTATTTGAACTTTTTTTGGGAATATATTTACCAAGAATTAAATGTATTAAGAATTTAAAATGCAAAACAATGACTTGTTGTGAAATTAACAATAACTTGTTGTAAAAGATATGTGTCATTTAATTAGAAGATATCTCATATGAGTGAAGTACAATCTTATCTCCGTGTAGACATCCCCGAAAAGCTAATAGGTTGAGTGGTTTATTGATTCAATGTGTGAAGTTCGAATCTATGTTTATATGTAAGAAGAATTAATATCAATATTCTTTTTAATTTTGAAAATTGAGATAATATTTTTGTTTGTATACGCATGCACATAAAGAGTTTATCATTATTCAAGCTTGAACTTTCAACTTTATATTTACAAGAGTAAGTGCAATGTCAGTGTGCCAATTGACCAAAACTATTAAAAAAAGAATCTGATGATAATACAATGCAAGTTCCAGGTTTAAGCTATAGTAGTTTGACCCATGTAGTGGGAGTAGGGGTGTTCAAATACAATTCAAATAAAAAAAAGAGGATGAATCGGTCCAAAAAATCGAAAACAGACTAAAACCGATTGGATTGGATCAATTTTCAATTTTAATCTCAAAAATCGATCTAGTGCAAACCGAATCGAAATTTATATACTAATAATAAAAAAAAATATTTTAATTGTAAAATACACAAATAAATTAAAATAAACTAAAACTAGGATTTTTTCACTTTAAAAAAAAAACATAGGAATAATTATTGTGGACTTATAACTTTATAGTTGGGTGTTCTTACATAGTTTAATTTAATTCCACAAGATTAGTGTGATATGATAGCTAAATGAAATTTATAAATTGATTGATTAAATTAGTTTAATTATCAATAGTCACTTGTCAAATATTTTAATTAAAATTTTAAATTAAAAAATCAAATGAACCGATCCAATCTAAACCGATTTAAAATGGATTGGGTTGAATTGGATTTACAATAAAAATCTAACAAATCCAAACCGATCTAATATATATATATATATACTAGCATAAACCCCGTGCTATGCACGGTATATTCATTTAACTAACAAATAAAAAAAATATAAATATGCAGCAAATTTTTTGTGATTTCAAATATACGATATTACAAATTTCATATTCTATAAAAAATATTGTCCATTTTAAAAGAAAATATTATTTAAAATAGTTAATTAGTAATATTTAATAGTATTCATTAAAATAAAAATGCTATAATACTTTAAATAAAATTATTCATGTGAAGAGAGCAAAATACATAACATATGAGGGAATATATATATATATATATTTATATATCAACACCTTATCCACTTCAAACTTTATCTTGTAGAGAATCAACGACTTTGATTTCAAGTCGTGATCTAATTCATTTGGGTCAAGTGGTTCCACATAAAAAATACAAATCTTAACTATTTCAAAATATCTTTAGTAATAAAATTATTTTGGTCCAAAATACTAAGATTCTTTATTAGTTTAAATATTTTATATTAAATCCAGAATCAGTTCAGAAATATATAAAATATTGTCTGAGAAATTCTTGTTGCATACAAAAAAAATTATAAATAGGGATAAAACTACAAAAATTATGTAACCCATCAAAATAGGATATTTATAAAGAAACTTGGGTTATTCAATTAATCAAATAAAAAGATTTGTAATGAATAAATAAAGCGAAATTAATTAATGAAAATGAAAAACAAATTAAAAATTAAACCAAGTAAACATGAAAAGTGAAAAACTGGTGCATATATATATATATATATGTAAATCTATATATATATATATTATACATACATTATTTACACAAAGGTAACTTGAAAAAATTGAATTAATTTGATAAAAAAAATATGAATAAAAACCACAACAAAATTAGAATTAAAAGATACCTTTCAAACATGATATTTATTGTCCAAAACAGAGAAAAGAAAAATACATATGAACTTAGAGAATATTGAATAAAAATATTAACCCAACAAAAAAGAATTATAATAAATTACAAACTAAACCAAATTATTATAATTGATAAAAGAAAGAAAGAAAAAAAGAAAAAGAGCAAAACTTGCAACTTAAAGAAATACCTTACACATCATGGTAAATGTTCAAAATCCCAAATGACAAAAGTGAAAGTGAAAATAAAGCGAAAAAATAAGTAATGTGATTTGCAAGTAATTGAAAAGAAAAATACTTTCTAATCTTCTAGGTTTATTATTGTTAAATATAGATCATCTACTTACAATTCTGTTATAATATATTTTATTATCAGCAAAATATTTATTTATCACACACACACACATACAAAAAAAAAAAAAAAAAAAAAAGAAAGAAAGAAAGAAAGAAAAACAAAGATTTAAATGATAATTGAGCAACAAATACATCTATACATGATGCTATGTTTCTAATGCGTATATTGAAAATGAATCAATATAAAATGAAAAATATATATGAATGCTGATAGAATGTAATAAAAGTTCACTTGAAAATTTAGAATGAAAAAGTTATCTTGAAGAAAAAGGAGGAGGAGAAGAAGAAGAAGGGGAAGAGTGGAAGTAGAGATAAATAAGTTATGATTTGTTTAATGGGATGAAATTTATAGAATAACTTTTTTGTATGAGTCCTTAATTGGTGCTCATAAAACACCTTTTGAATTTTAAATTTATTTGTTGAAAGAAAATCAGAGATAAGATACGATCATATCGGTTAGGATAATAATCAACAATTAATAAAAATTTTGAATTTAATTAAAAAACTCAAAATTCTAAAAATTTGCCACTTGGCCAAAATTGCATAATTGTAGGTCCCACATCGTTGTGCTATATATAATAGTAAGATATAGATATAGATATGCATAGAAGAGTTTTAACACATCTAAACATCTATAACATTATCTCATCAGTGATATGAAAGAGATAATATCAATTTTGATTTATCAACTGAAAACTCAAAAAGAAATTCTTTATCTAATGAAGATTTTTCTTATCAAATATAATACATCCATATAAGTTAGAGATAAAATATCTTTAAAAATGAAATAACTAATATCAAATTTAATAACCAACAATTAATGACAATTTTTGAATTTAATTAAAAAACTCAAAATTCTAAGAATTTGCCACTTGGCCAAAATTGAAATTACAATTGAATAATATTGGATCCCACACCATTGTGCTATATATAATAGTATATATATATATATATTAGTTTGGATCGATTAACTTTTTGTTCCAAAATCGATTCAAATCGAACTGCTAACACCTCTAAGTGGGAGCCAGAAACAGCACAAGTCCAACAAGACAGGATTGACTATATACGCGGCCGACCTAACGAAAGCAGTAGATGCCGAAGGTGACAAATCAGCTCGGATTGTTTGACAGGACTAACTAGATATGTGGTCCACCTGGCAAAAGCAGTAGATGCCAAAGGTGACCGATGGATCCAAGCTGATGCTTGGATCGCTCAGCAGGACGCATAGGATAGCAAGATCTGCCGGAACGTGATGAGATATCCGAGCTAACGCCTAGCCAACTCTGACATTGTTGACACCACTACTGGTGCTGGATAGGATCGTTGAAAACTGAGGAACAGGCAGTTGCAAATTATTGTACCGATACTTTGAATTTTCTGGTTGAATTTGTTGGTGCATGTATTAGATAATTGAAGAAAAGTGATCTCATACAAAATTTTCAAAACAACTCTGATGTCATATTTTTAATCCTGTAAAATTATTTTATCTCAATTTTCGTACTTTTATTTTACATCCAAATAACTTTTTCTTACAAAAAAATGCAAATTAACTGTATTCGTTACACTTTCAACAGTTATCTTCATCTATATAAATTTATTTTATTTTACTTTTTTTCTCTTAAAGTACATATCTTGAAGATGAAATGCCAGACAATTTCTCCCTAATCATGATATTGAAAGTCCAATTTAGTCCATCTAACGACAGCATTGCTGAGAGTAATTAACAAACTGCAATATAAGTCTAATCACATTTATTGTTTAATTGATTGGTATAATCTAATTTCAACGGTGCATGTGATTTGAAAATAAGAAACCTGGGAAATATCTATGAGTAACATATAATTTGGGATGGAGTTAGGCATCTTGATTATTATAATTTTAGGGGGATAAAAATTTAAATTTTAATAAAAATATGTGTATAATATAATTTTACACACTTGTCAGTTCCCTTCTTTGCCCTTTTCTTGATAACAGTTTTTTTTTTTTGGGGGGGGGGGGTTTATATTGATTCAAATAAAACTATAGATGAGAATTGAAAATGTGAAAACCTTGTATAATTTATATTATCTATTTTTCAAATTAAACATAATCATTACAAATATATTCGCTCATATAATTACAATTATACAAATATAAAAATACTAATATATAAAATCACATATTCCTCCTACTAGTTAGACAAAAATGTATTGATTTAACATCTAGAATATAAAATGTCTCATCTCAACATACAAATAAATACATTATTCTTTTCTAAAACAATCTTTAATCACACCCCCCCAAAAAATAAAAAATAAAAAAATATTCATAGCAATCCCCCACTTCACTCTCTAAAATTCATTCTCTCAAAATACTTTCTTCCAAAACATTCAAAACAAAGCCAAACAAATCTTAAAGGCTATGCTAAATTTATTCTCACAAAAATGTTTTTATTATTGAAAAATATTTTCAAAACATAAACGAATATTTTTTCTAAATTCAATATTTTCTCCCAATATAACATTAAAAAAATTCTAGTCATGTCATTTCAAACCATTACGTCAATCAAAAATATATATCTAGATCTTTTAATTGTTATTTTAATATAAATATAATTTTTTTAATTATTATATATAAAAATAACACATATAATATAAAAACTTGATTCGACACTATTAATCAGATAAAAATTTATCTTTTTTCTCAAAATACAATAATACATAATTTCATTATCTTCAATTTTACTGTTGAAACATATTCTTTCAAAATTTTCTCGCAACATTCTAAAGCAAAATTCAAATACTGCCTAAAATTTTGATTGAAAAAAATATTGAAATATTGCCTAAAATTTTGACTAATTTATTTAGGGGCTCCACGCCAAGCTTTTTGACTCAAAAGCCCTAATAGTTTGGCACGCAACGTTATATGTCAGCCTGCCAATTTCATTTTAACTGTGACGCCAATAATTACTCAGACTAATTTTGGCAGTCACACTCACATCCAATTCTGTGACTAATTTTGGCAATCGCATCCGATACGGTACATTTATATAAAATTTATTATTTTTTATTCGTTTATAAGGCATCTCAAAATTTAAAATATTTTCTTAATAAAAGTATACTCTTAATTAAATAGTTATACGACATCATAATTTCTTAGTTATTTTTATAGATATCAGTCTAAAAGCTATGTAAGTTTTATATATTTTCAAAAATTTATCTATAACTTCATTAAGATATTATCAAAATTTTTGGATTTATGATCAGATTATAATTAGGACGAATTTATTTTTATCTTCTCAACTCTTTATGTATATAAAATCTTGAGTTCTTTTACACCTCTGGATTATTAATCATTAAACAATTGTTTATGATAAATAGGAATCGAATGAGTGTTTTAAATAAAATTTAGTTTTAAATATATAGTAGCTTAAGTGTAACACTCTACACCAACAATTTATATTAACCTAATTTAAATTAGTTATTTTATATTGTTAAATTCAAACAACAATTCAAAGTTTCTTACTGTCCTAAATGCTTTCCAATGAGGATCAAAATTGCAAGAAATATATATTTCTTACTTGGAGGGTTGAAATGTATACTTTTGTAGTTTATAATGGCAAAATGTTACGTGCATATAATTTAGGGAGTTCTTAACAATCTTAACAAATTTGTTAAAGTAAATTAAGTGGTAGATACATTTTAAGAGCAGTTGAAACGACAAAGTCCAAACAAAAATAATTCAACTGCATAGTTTGGAGGAGAAATTTTAAATAATAATAACTTTGAGAATAGGGATGACCACAGTTTTAGGGTAAATCCAGACCGATCATATTTCTTGAATTTTTTTTTTTTTTTTGAATATGGATTGGATCTAATCTTAATCATTAAAGTATTGCGTATATATTTTATTTTATTGTATATTTATACATCATACATAAATATATATTCACATATAAAATAAAAGTCCATTCTAGAAAGCAAAACCTTATTTAGGAGTAATAAGTTTGAGATAGATGAGTACTAGGTTTAGTGGCATATTTTTAGAAAAATAACTAAAAATTCTTTGAAGTAAATTTTTATAATAAAAAAATTAATGAAATTATTTTTCATCCTAAATAATCCATTTTATCAACTTCTCATTCCAAAAAATCAAACCACTAATTTATGAAATTTGAAAAATTTTAGCATTTTTTGTTTGGTTCATTCAATTTGGAAACTGAAATTTTCTGAACAATAATGTATGTATTTAAAGATTCAAGAAAATATTATTATGTAAAAATATATTTCATTAAAATTAAAATCTCTATTCATATATATGAATCAGTTTTGAAAACCTGAAGAACTTTATTTTCTTAAAAAGATAGTTATTTAAGTTCCTAAACCTAATAATCTAAGGACAATTAATTTAGTCAAAAAATTAATTTTTTCAAAGTTAAAATTTGAAGGAATATTTGAGGTACCTTTTGGATATAAAATTTATTTGAAAATTTTTAAATATGTTTTCTTATATTATTTTGACAAAGCATTAATTATCACTATGTTAACTTCTGCCTAACTATTGGTTTTCGTTGAATTTAAACAATTATTTTGCTGCTTGATGTGGCCTTTTGAAATGAATTGCCCCTCCCTTTATTTAAGACCAAAAAAAAAAAAAAAAACAAAAAGGGACAAAAATTCAATAGTCAGAAATATGCCTAACATGCCCATCACGTTTTTTATATTTCATTTCAATGTGGGCCTTGCTCAATCAGATATCTTAACTTAGAGGGTGTTTGTGTGAACTTATAAGCTTCTTAAAATATTTTATAAGATGTTTAAGAGCTTATAAATTGATAAAAAGTGTTTGATATATTTTTTTAAAAGAGAGCTTATAAGATCCTAAAATAAGATGTTAGGAGCTTATAAGCTCCTTTTAAAAAAGTAAGGAGACCCTAACTTATTTTTATAATCTTAACAAGCTCCTTTATTTTTAACATTTTTAATTACAAAATTATCATTATTAATATCTGATAGGCTTCAAAATCTTATTTTATCCAAACACTTCAACAACTTATTTTAAAAATAAGATTTAATATCTTATAAGCTCAAAAAACATCTTATATGATGTAGGAGTTTATAAGATATTTTAAATAAGTTTAGCCAAACACCATCTTAATGTTAGATAATAAATATCCTATATTATCTAATATTAAGAATTTAATTTGCAAAATTCGCCACCCATTTGATTGGTTCGCTAACGAATAGCTATAAATACTTTGTTAAAAAACATTAATGAACATATTATTTTCTCATTCTATTTTTAAAAATTTATTTGAGAGTGACTTTAGATGATTGAATTTCCACCAACTTAATTATTAGAGAATTTTCATTACACCGTTTGGATGATCCTATAATTAATTCTGACTATGTTCTAAAATTAATTTTCTGAATAAAGTGTCCAATTACCCCAGAAACAACAACGGTAATAACAACAATAATAACCTGAGTAGTATTTACGAACATATGATGAAAATAGATAAGAGACTCGTAGGATTGATGTGAGAAAGGAGGAATATCTATGGGCTTGTTTGTTTATGAATTGGAATATTTTGTCAAAATATTTTGGCAAAATAGTTTTTGGGAAGTTGGGTTGGGGAATGTGATGGTTGTTTGTTTGTGTTTTAGGGTGGTAAGTGAAAAATGAATTAAGAGAAAATTGTTTGTTTATTTGTATTTTGGGAGGAGACAAGAAGTCACATCAATAACTTTTTTATTGTGTTGGAAATGTGAAATTGATATTTTAAAATTATTTATATATGTGTATATAGATTAGATAGTGGGGGCAAAAAATGAGAGGGTTAAATATTGGGGAATAAGTAGAAAATGAATTGAAAGCATATTTTGGGCCTTTTTGAGTGTATTTTGGATAGTAAGATTGGAGAATATGATGAACTATTTGTTTATATTTTGAGAGTTGGAAAATATTTTTACAATTTACAAACAAACAAGCTTTATATTTTTGGAGCAAATTTCCATTGAAGATGAAGCGTATGCTGACAATTTAACGCTAATAAAAAGTGAAACAATGATTATGTGATTATATTTGTATTGTCACTGAATTATTAATATATGTATTGTTAATTGTCAATAACAGCACTTTAGATATAATTTATGTCGTTATTAAATTTATAAGAATTCTAAATTTAATAAAATAAAAGTAATTATCATAATTTTATGAGAGACAATTGTGTACCGTCATTTAATACTTTTTCACTATATTCTTTTTCTTATTAATGAAAATGCCGCATCTCACGGAAGATTCTTGAGAGTACTGAAGACCAACGCTAAAGGTGTTTTGATCAAATTGTTTTCATAGCATTGGATTAGTGGTCCATTACTTTTGTACGACAAGAAAAAGGATAAGAATAAAAAGAAGAAAAGAACAAATAATTCTTTGTCTTAGGCAAATGCAATAGAATTATAGTATCTAAATTTCGTACAACTTGAGCTGTTCAACCTAACTAATTGTTTTTATCCCAAGTGGTCCTATGATACTATAAAGCTAGCGTTGTGGGGACATTTTCTGACTTGATCACAAAACTAAGACAATGAAATCATGGGGACCATGATATGCAACTAGCTAGAACTATGCTGTGGATTATTTTGTAGCTAGGTTGTACCAAAAAGAATGGCCTATAAATCCTTAACTATTTGGCCTTAAGTTGGGGACCATGGTTAAATTTATTGAAAAAATTAAATTAAGCGACAATATGCTCTATGGGAGGAGCCAAAAGACACAACTAACAATTTTGGTCGTTTTAACTTGTTGAGTTGAATTGAGTCGAGGTGTACGTAAAATAATTTAATATTTTTGAATAGAATATTTTTCGTGAATATAACTGAAAATATTGAAGTATTATAAAATTCCACCTAAAATAGATGTTGTGTGCAATGCTAGGGTACGGAAAGCTATGCTAACTAACGTACGCCTTTTTCTTCCATTATTGATGTCTTATTAGTAGACAAATTGCATGAGTGGAGAAAATGGATGCATTTAATATGCCTAGAAGTCATTTTAACCTGATTGAGCCTAATAGCACATTGAGTCTATTAAAAGTTTAAAATATTTTAAGGAGTGCACTAGTTTACATAAAATTATAATTCCTATGATCATATGAAATATGAGGGTAAATTGCATTTTTTGCCCCACAACTTAGGTCATTTTTGATTTTGGTCCCATTCTTTTACACTTTCTCACATTGCAACCCATAAGTCCATTTTTTTCTTAATTTAAGTCCTGAAAGGGGGTTCCATCCAATAATTAACGGAGAAGTCACGTGTCACTCACGTGGCCGTTAAAATTGTTGTTTTTTTGGTCCCATAAGTTAGGCTCATTTGCATTTTTGGTCCCAACGATAGCTCCAATAATTTTTTTTTGAAGTTTTAACAACTTTTTTTTCGTTACATTCAACATCCTATAACTCAAGTATCACTTGTCTTGTTCTTTCACACATTTGAGGGTCTTTCTAAACAAAGAAACCACATCTATTATTCATGGAAGCACAACCATGAAACCTCCTATTTGAATTTTCATTTGTCCATGAGGTTTTCAATGAAGACGGTGTGCCACAAAAATAAATGGCACCTTCAATTGCGGCTATTTTTCTTTCTTATTTTGCAAAAAAATTATTGAAGCTATCGTTGGGACCAAAAATGCAAACGCGCCTAACTTATGGGATCAAGAAAGCAACAATTTTAATGGCCACGTGAGTGGCATGTGACTTCTCCGTTAATTATTGGACGGAACCCCCTTTTAGGGCTTAAATTGAGAAAAAAATGGGCTTATGGGATGCAATGTGAGAAAGTGCAAAAGAATGAGACCAAAATCGAAAATGGCCTAAGTTGTGGGACCAAAAATACAATTTACCCGAAATATGAATATCCTCTTTTTTATTTTATGAGGTACTTGAAATTAATTGAAAAAGTGACTTTTGACTTTGTCTCTGCATTATCCAAGTCGCTTATGCAAGAATTAATAGAAAAAAGAAGTTTTGATAAAGATAAGAGTTGAACAACATTAGTAAATCATTGAATCTAAATACTTGAACAGAGTCGTCTTAGCAGCAAGCTATTAGAATGAATCAAAATCATCATGAGAGAATTTCAATGAGACAGGGTCGAGCAACTGACAGACTGGGGAAAAAGAGTAGGCCTTTTTAGAATGATCATTTAGAGACCTTGTTACCCGTCCACCATTCATTTTGAATTTCTTTTGCAGTCTCCAACTAGTGATATAGGGGGTTCAACATATTTCGGCCAACTTTAACTCAAATTTGTCCCATACCAACAAAATTGAAAGTGGTTTAAATCTACCGATAAATTCTTTATTTGAGCATTGCAATGAGGACGACTTTCAATTTTATCACTAGATCCTATTAATCCAACCAAATCGAGAAGAGTACATATTCAAGTTTGATTTTCCTCCATTAGTTGGACCCAGTTGAAATCCTGAATAGTGTTCATTTTCCCAATTGCATATCAGGAAATCTGCATCCTTGTTACTTGAATCTTGGAGCATATAAGGAAATTCACGTGGGAACAGGGTCAAGTCATAAATCCTAGTTGCACTTGCATAAAATAAGTAAAAGGTATCAACTACCTTACAATATTGCTATAAATCTTGTTGATTGGCTAAATCAGGCATCACTTGAGTAATTTGGAGACTGGACTAATTATAGAAACTATTTGACTTGCTTTAGAGCTGGCACTGTGGTTTTTGTGTTGTAGAGAAATAATTTAGAGGCCAATGATGAAGTCTTTCTAAAAATAAAATTATTGAATATTTTAATTACAAATGGTGTTTTTTTTCCTTTTTCTCAAATCATTGTGGTAGTGTGTACCCTTAAAATAAGTAGGAAGAGTTTGCAAGACAATGATAAATTCAATTCCGTCAAACCCTCTTGCATAGGAAAGGGTATTCCTTTGATAGACCTGTATTGGTCACTCCCACTTAATTTCTTAATCAATTTTTTATTTTCTCATATGTTCTCCAACGTGATTCCCCATACACTCTGGTGCGTGTCTCCTGAGTAGTCTTTCCTTATTAAGTATCAAGATGGTGAAATACTTCGACTCTATTTTTTTAGAAGTCTAAATTTTTAAGGTAAGGGCAATCGTTGAAATAAGTGCTTCAAAGCCCTTAAAAATAATGAAGAAAGAGAGATGGATATGGGATATTGTATACGAGGAATGACATACATCATTACCAGATATGTTATTCTATGTTCTTGTGAATAGGAATGTTTGCTTTAATTGTATATTAGTGGGGGCGTGTATTAGAACTAATAATATTTGAGATTATATGGAGTTAAAATATAGCTATATGAAGGTCTTTTTTCTTCTAAATATTCAACATCAACATATGATGTATAAGATGTTACTATTAAAAAAAAAAAAAAAAATCTAAAACCATCCAAGCCTGTATTAAGTAAAGACAAATAGGTTATAAATGAGCCGAGCTCGATCTCGAGCTCAAACTCAAGCTCATCAAGCTTTAAATTTTAGGCTCAAATTTGAGGTCGTTGATAAATATTAAGTTCAAACTCGAGCTCAATGAGCTCATAAGATATCGAATCACATTTGAACTTGAGCCGAGCTCGAGTTCATCCAGCATCTTCCAAACATATATAAATTATATTTTGAATTTTTTTAATTTTAATTTATGTTTTATTATATATTCAATTTTATGAATACATATTAAGTATTATATTTAATTTAAATCAAACTTTAGATATCACACATAAAAATATAAAGATAACACTTTCAAATTAATTGACCGCTTAACAAATACAGAAAAATATGAAATAAGAGTTCTATTAAATTCACTTCTTATTGCTATTCCTAGTCTAAATCATCTACATACATTTGATGTAATGCAAACATGTGACAGCATGATTATTTTGATCCATTTTTCACCATCACAATCGTCTAAGAATAACCTATGTAATAATCAAAGTCCAGTTGGGGCAAGTGGTGCTAAAATAATAGTTAAATTTGCAATTTGGGCTAATCATGCCAACTAGAAAAATCAGATATCAAAGATATCCAAATCAATTATGTTCTCCATACAATTGGTGTAAGAGTGGAAGACAGCATTTGTCCTGGTTGTGGAAGACAATTGTGTAAAATATTTTACCTTAAAACAGGACCACATTGGAAACTCAAACAAGAACAACCTATGTAAGTTTATCTCTTTTTCATGCTTCCATCTTCTGCCTGAACTAGTGTTCATATGCAGAGAGATCTTTGTCAGCTTTTCGTCATATCCGGTTGAAACAGATTATTAATGTAGATCTTCAATCAAGACAATAAATATACTTAAAAATTGCATTTTTATTTTCAATAAAGGGGCTTTTTTTTTTTTTTTTTTTCCGGAGAAAAAATAAAGGGTGGGTTATTTATAGAACATGGAGAAATAAATTAAAAAAGATGTGATTCTCTGGAGAATTAAGGGTCTATACTTTTAGAGTGGGTACGTAGGTGTTTCTTTTACATTGTTTGTTAATTATATGTATATGGACAATCTTAGTTATAATTATTAAATTTTTATGGAACTAAGGACATAGCATATCAGGGTTTGAAATGATAAATACTATTGTAGTACATACTTATATAAAGCAATTAGAAGTATTTCTACTTTAGATCTTAATATAAACTTTTAATAAAAATATTAAGTTTGAGGGTTGAGTTCCCAACATTTGAGCGCAATGTAATATATTTTTCAGTAGGCAAATATCTAAGAGGCCCTAAGGTTAAGACTTAAGAAAGCAATTTGTACATTTTTTGAGGATAAAAGGAGAAAAAAATTTAGAAATTATTTTTTTTGATTTATATGCACGTATATTAGGTTCAAACCTTCAACTTCTCGCTTATGTGAAACTAGCATTAGACCAAATAACAACTCGACAAGTTAAATTAGTAGAATAGGAATAGATTCTAGCGACATTATTCCACTTGTTGATTTTCTAGAAATCCCAAAAATTCATGGGTGCCAAGCCCACATGAGGAGTTTGCAGTCCATAAAGACTAAAAATCTGACGTGCCTAGATAGGTTAATTGGGCCCAAATAAAATCAGGCCTAGTAAATTCTTTATATGGATAAAATCTAGTTAAGATTCGAATTTAATGGACTCAAGTCAACCACAAGTAATTTACAGTTATCAATTAAACTAGATGATGGATAATAAAATGCTCATACGAATAAGAATAATACGTTGTACGGAAATGCTCATATGAACAAGAATAATATGTTGCACAATACAAACAAGTCTCAAATTAATAGAGGCAAAATAGTATCCCATTTTGTTTTTGCCGTAGCAAAATTCAGCAAGTTTCATACATACCATACATACATTCATACGTACATTTGAGTAAAGTACGGACATTTAGTAAATGAATCCATCATGTTTAAGGAATTGAAATGAAACAACACTGCTGCAGTCCATTATTGAGATTGTATTTGGAAGCAGAAATATTAATCTTCACACATAAAATACATTAATTCTTCAGAGCATCCAACCAGGGACCAATCCATTCACATGTTGGACATCAGTTGCTGCTGTCATCTGGCTAGAACTCACAGCATCATTATACCTGTTAATTTTCAGACCAAAAAGTAATTCCTTAAGGGCTTGTTTGCGTGGGCATATAGGATTAGGAGTGATTAATATGCTAGTGATACATAAGCTAGAAATGGTATTCAAAATCATGTAATTTATTGTTTGCTTGGATTTTATAAATTAGTGAAATCCCATACTTAATACTATCTAATGTTTGGTTGGCAAGATTGCTCAATGTGATTATATTTTGTAATGTCCAAAATGTTCTAATTTCTAAGAAAGTAAATTTTCAAAATTTGACAGAAGGTGTTGAGGATGTGGTTTTTTTTAGGGTAAGAATGTCATTTTCATTCTTTATCATATCAAATTTGAAAGGATGGAAAATGGATCAAACCAAGATGGCTTGATCCATAAACCAGCTTGGCCCATGATATCATGCCGGGCCGCAAATGTATCATGTGCCATAAAAATGTGAAGCAAACAAGAGATAAAGCTTGAAAATGAATCTATCAAACTTTATCCAATGAAGCAAACAAGCCCTAAATATACGTAGAAAATAGTTAATTGTAGGAATTTTCTTAATTCTGATAAGACAGCTGATGATATTACCCAATCTGGAGAGTGGAGTTGCAATCCAGAGGCTGAAAGAAGCCTTGAGATTGAGGATGCTGATGGCTGTATGTGTTGCTTTGCTCCCCTCCTACCCAGGATTGTTGAAGGTGATTTGCAGCATAAATTTCTTCAAGCTGACACAAATGGGGAAATTAAAAAACAACAACAACAACAACAACAACAACAATAATAATAATAATAATAATAATAATAATAATAATAATAATAATAATAATAATAAATAAATAAATAAATAAATAAATGTGATTATGAATATTGATGAGGGTTCAATTGAAAGGACTAAAGTGCCTCCAAAAACAATCAAAATCCCCAAACACTTCAATGGCTTTGCAGCTTTTTATGCGCTCGAAGTTTGACTCGACCCAACGACTCATTATTTGAAATCTCAACCACTGAATGAAGACATAAAGCTAAATTTAGAGTTGGTACCTATAATGAATAGCATTAGGGCACATCAACTAACAACTATAAATATCCAAGCCATTAGTCATTTGAGGCCAAATCAAGCAGAAACTCACTCAACCTAAGTGTGACTTACCAAGAAAGATCCATATCTACCTACCTACCTATCCATTTACCTAACCTTAGTTGGACCATACCCTCAACTTAATTAGAGTATACCCCCGCCCATAGTTATCAAAGGCGAGCCAGGCATTGTCTTTGCGCCTCAAATATGTGAGGTCAGGCACTTGCCGAAAGGCGCCCCAAGACGCCCACCTCGCCTTAATAAAAAAGGCTTGCTCGCCTTAAAATTGAGAAAATAAAGAAACAAAAACTTTAAAAAGGAAACAAAACAAAGGGAGGTTCAACCTCATCCATGGTTGCCTCCACTATGTACAGCTACCACAATTTTCGCTGATTGAACCGCCAACGGTGGCATCTCCAAACTCCACTAGTAGTTCGTTTTTTTCAATTTTGTGTTTCATTGATCTTATTTTCTCTCGGAGCTTTTTTGGTATTTATATGCATGATAGAAATGCTATAACTTCATTTTACTATAAGAATAATGAATGACTTAAATTGTTTCTTGTAACTCTATTGTTCCCAATGCCACATTAATTCCTTGACTACTATTTCTAAGATTTTATTAATTCTTATTAAATTTTCTATGTTAACTAACTACTACTTCCAACAACATTCAATTATTACTTCTATCATTTCCAACAACATTAACTACTACATACCTCATTTTATGTTGAAAGTTGCTTTTCTATTTTTGGTCTTTTTCCCCCCCCTAATTTTGCTATATTTTTTTTACTTTCCCTTCTAATTTTTACTTTTTTTTGTTATTTATATATAACATGTTTTTTTAAAATTTTTGTATTATATATATATTTTTATATCTTCACATTGTTTGCCTTTTGGTCGCATGACTCTCGCCTTAAAAATGGGGTTCTCACCCGCCTCGCGCCTTTAACAACTATGCCCTCGACAATCCTACTCTTAAAAGTTGATCATTAATTTTGACACTTAGCCTATTCAATGGAAGATTTGTCGATCAGTGGACCAACAAATTTACTTACGTCATATTTTTCAACATCAAATACAATGTATTTTGCTCACTTACCTTTCGTTCTAAAGCCTTATTAGCGTCAAGCATCATTTTCTCCTGTAGTCCGAAAAATAATCATGTTAGTGATAGAATTAAGATATATGTTATAAGAGAATATATATGTATTCGTCGAATTAATGCAGATACCTTTGCTTGAAGATCAGAAAGCTGATCAAGCATAACCTGCGTCTGCACATAAAGTTAGAACAACTATTACAATCAATCCGAAAGTTGTCAAAGAGAGGAAAATAAGAATCCTAGAGATTAGTCCAAGAATGTAGTTACACTGGTTAAATTTTTAGGATTCTTGCTGAACATAGGAACAGAAAAATATTCACACATTTTAAAGTACTTAAAAAAAAAAAAATGATGTTAGAGGTTTGAGATATATAGGACATTGCCAAAAAACATAAAGAACCTACAAAAATTACAAAAAGCCTCTAAGTATGTACCTTTGTCCCACATAAAAGGCCAAAACATGTAACAAGAATTGTGTTAAGGTTGCACTAATTGCTTGCATCCGTTATAACGATTATGTACTCTACTTGCTTGGACAAAAGTAAATTACAAAGAAAATCAACTTTTATACCTAATATCTTGCAAGTTGTTAACATTGCATATCAACATGATTAAATTCATCGTAGAAGGTATGACTATGAAAAGAGGAACAAAGAAAGCTACAAAAAAAAATCCCCATGGCTACCATAGTAGCTAGCATCATCTATAAGAGCCGGAATAGGAGTAGGTCTCTCAATGTAAAACAATGCAATATTAGTGATAAAAAATTAGTGACAATACAAAAATTATCATCATTTAATAACACACCTATAGTTAATTTAGTAACAATAATAATTATCACTATAATTTATAATAAGATTCTTATTGTCACTAGCTTGTCAGTATAGATGTGTTACTAATTGTCGATAGTGACAATATAATATTATTCTTATCATTGCTAAGTTTATAAAAATCATTAGGTTGATAATTCAAATTTTTTTTGTCACTTAATATATATAATTTGTAACAACTTTTGTATCGTGACTCACTATTTTGTCACTATATATATATATATATATATTTTCTTGTAGTGCCTCTATAACATCAAGTAACCATATATGAGAGGAAATTGTGCAGATTTTGCAACTCCAATTAAAGGCAGATAATAAAGCCACACACAAAACAACAAGTGGAGAGTTTATCAGGTTATTGAACATTTTGAATAAATCTAAAACAATGAATAATTCACAAATGTTATGAAAACCTAATGGTGTGTTTAGCTTACCCTTGTAGACCTAATGTGCTTCAATGATGTCTCCAATTGATGTTCAATGTGCTCAAGGTCATTGATGTTGAGAGGTCCCAGATCATCCCCAAGAAGTTGCCTGCAACAGTTGGTACGTATTAGAATTCACAAGTCCAATTCTAAGTTGTTGCATTATAATATACATTACTGGCAGCTCAAGCAAATGTGTAGGGAAGATGTAAAATAAATACCTTTGATATCGTTGTAGAGACTCATATTTGGATTTCAGTTTTAGATATTCCCTATAGCTGCTTTGCTACAAGAGAAATTGCAAAGTCTAAGTGATTAGAAAACATGTTAATATAGTTTCTCACTTGATTTTTGCAGCAAATCCATTGTAACTTGTGCAAAAGTAGGCATAGGAATTATAATACCTCAATATCCTTCCCAGGGTGATTGACTTCTAATGAGCCATAGCTGCACTTTTGATACCTTTCAAGTGTCTTGAGCATGCTGGCACAAAGGCAGATAAGAACAATCTATTAGGTAGTTCGAAGCTTGTTACTTTTACTTTTACCTTTTTTCTTAAAATTATTACTGAGGTATATTGGGTTATGATAGAAAAATTCTAGCCCCGAGTTTGATCTGACACAAGTAAATCACATGACAAATGAATTATACTTGTTTTGTAACCACAAGGTCAATATTATTGCAATTGTCATGTAATTAGTTGAGTTTGACCAAATTTAGTTCAGCAAGAATTTCTTCGAACGGTGTACAAATACAATTGACGAATGAAAACATTCCTACATATATATTAGCAATGCATTCCCAAAAAATTATTGTCCAAATGAATTAGCAAATGAAAAAGTAAACTTCGTAAAATAAGAAGATTGTGAAATAATTAGAACCCAAGATGAAAGGAAAATATACACGTGGGAGAATCTGCAATGTTTGGATCAAGAAAAACAATGAGGAAAAAGAGAAGGAAAATGCAAAGATGCAAATATTTGAAACACGAAAAATTTTTCTTTCGTATTTCCACCTTAAAATCCAAGGTCCAAATTAGGACAAGAGATCAAATGAAAACCTATCTAAGCAAAATCTGGTAATTAGCTTAGGAGCTTATCGCAAAATTCCCTTAACCAAAGAATATATATCATGTAAGAGTTATAATTAAGTAAACATTGAATCCAATATTTTTAATCCCTATTGAGATAAATCAGTGTTCGGACCTCCCCTGTGCTTGCTAATCATTCAATAATGTGAACTTAATCAGCAAATTAATAATTAATTACTGAACACAAAATCAGTAGAAAATAGAAACTAAAAATTTTGTAGCCAAGAACTGAAGAAATTTAAAAATTCTCTCATCTGTCAAATTCCTTGTTCTCCACCTGATTAAAGCAAATAATTCATGTCAATATATGAATCAATTAACGTGTGCTGCCAAACAATCCCTTTGCAAAAACCCTAGAAATAAAACTCATTTTTTCTGCCAAAAAAAATTATAAAAAAAAAAACTAAAAAACCAAAAGCAAAACGAGAGATCAAACCTATAAATACTGCTGAAAACTTTTCGTACAGGATTTTATAATTTTCTTTTTCTTTGGTAAGAGAGAGAGAAAAAAAAAAAAAAAAAAAAAGGAAGGAAGATGGATCAGGCTTAAAACCAGTTAGAAGCAAAAAAAATGTCAGACTGGAAAATAATCTGCTGATTTCACACAGTCGCAATAATATTTGCCACTTTCCTGTCAACAAAACAAGGTACACCAACTAGAAGAGAAGAAGAAACTGGAAATCAAACAAAAAACCAAGAAACAGAAAAGATATCATATTAGCAAAAGCAAGAAACCTAATACTTTTACCAAAAGATTCTAAGCTTGGAACAAAAACAAAGGAACCCAAATTAACCTTCCTTAAGCACAAGAAACATGTCAAAATTTACAAAAAATTCACAGATAAAGAACAAGATCAATTTTTTATACAGTAAAAAAAAGAAAACAAGAGAGAGAGAGAGAGAAAGAGAGAGAGTTAGAGTATATGTATACTTGGAGGAACTGCAGAACTCATAGAGCTTGCCACGGTTAGAGAAGATAATAAGAGCAACTTCAGCATCACAGAGCACAGAAAGCTCATAAGCTTTCTTGAGAAGCCCATTTCTCCTCTTTGCAAATGTCACCTGCCTATTTATCTTGTTCTCTATTCTTTTCAGCTCCACTCTCCCCCGGCCCATGATCCCTAGCTATATCTATATATGTATATATATTCTTGTTTTAATTTCTGGAGTTTTGATTTTCTCACTGGAAATTAAACCACTTTGGGGCTCGTTCTTTCCCCTTGAAATTGAACCCCAGAATCTTTTAACCAAAAGAGCAACAATCTTGAAACCCTAACAAAGAAAAACTTGAGAAAGGACAAATTCTATTTATAGAACAGTGTAGAACTATGAGACTAGTGTGTGTGTGTGGATTTGTTCTTGTTCTAGCTCTTGGATTCTTTCTCCCTGATGAGAAAGCTTTAGGATTTGGCATGTGCAGCAGCAGCAGATCAGAGAAGAAAATAAACTTAGGGTTGGTGTTTTTTTTATCACAATGTAATATTGGTGGAAGAAGCTTCATGTTATTAGCCACTGTGAGAAAAGCGTGTCTGTGGGGGTGCGTGTATTGCACGCGCGGGATTCTCAGTGGGGGTTTGGTGACGCGTCTACGTGCGCGTGGTTGTGGATTGTAAATGTCCATCGGGAAATATCAGACAGCCGTCATCAATCTTAAAATGTGCGACACGTGTTGGGAGGTCACTGGCTGATAAATCTTCCCTCTCTGCGAATCGTTCGGGATAATCCAACTTGAGTGGATTTTTCATAGATTTGTTTAAGTTGGAAAAAGAAAAGGAAAATACGTAAGAAAAGAAAGATGATTTGGAATTTTCATTGCTAATATTCTTATACAACGAAGAGAAGGGGAAAAAGTTTTTTAAAAAAAAAAAGAATCTTATGGTAAATGTGAATTTACATGTCATGTGTTTGGTTGAAAAATATTGACAACTTAAATGCAATATAAATTTATTCAATGAATGGATTACATGACTTATATTCTTATGTAATGCTAAATTGTTAATTTTTCATAGTCATTTAAAATATTTATTTTAAGTTTATCATGTTTATCAAAGTTTTCTTGTCCATTTTTGTTCAAATATGATGACATCAACAAAAAGTTATAATATTTTTGTTTTAATATTTCGACCATAGCTTAACCGTCTATAATCTATTGAATATTAAAATTAAGGTTTGAAATTTAGAGAATGTATAATCTAAAAAGTATATATATATATATATATATATATAAAAGAAATCATAGTGAAATGTTGTTTCAAAATAATAATTATTCGATAGAATTATATAAGTCATTTGAGTTCAAAAAAACAAAAAAAAAAAAAAGGAAAAGAATTAACCCTTGATGGCTGTAGAAGTACTTCCCCCCCCCCCCCCCCCCCTATATTAGAGGATTGAAATCTTAAAAATTAGGTGCCTTAAGAAGTCAATATAATTATTTTAAATATAAAAACAATCAAAATTCCTTTTCCATTTTTTTTTTTGTCACAATTCCTTATATTTTCAGTCATAACTTTTCTTTTCTTTTTTGTGGTGGAAATAGGGTAGATGAGAAAGGGGGTGGGGGGTTAGAAAAGTAGGGAGAAAGAGATGATGATACAGACAACAGATGGGAGAGATCGACAAAGAGAGAATGAGGGAGAGGAAAAGTGGGGCAATAAAAGGATAAATTGGATAATGAAGGGAAAAAAAAATAGCGGAATAGATAGCAGAGAGAGTTAAAAAGAAAGGCGTGAATATGCAGAGACTAAAAGGGTGTTCGGCTAAATTTATTCAAAAGGTCTTACAAGCTTCTATATTTTATAACATGTTTTTGGAGCTTATAAACTCTTAAAGTGTTTGGATAAAATAAGATTTTGGAGGTTATAAGATGTTAGTAATGACAATTTTATAATTAATATACTTAAAATTATGTAAATTTGTTAAGATCTTAAAAATAAGTTAGTAATTCCTAACTTTTTCAAAAAGAGCTTATAAACTCCTAACATCTTATTTTAGAAGTTTATAAGTTTTTTTCTAAAAAAATTTACCAAATACTTTTTGACATCTTATAAGCTCTCAAACATTTTATAAGATGTTTTGAGGGGCTCATAAGCTCACCCAAACACCATCTAACACTATGTTTAAATTTTGGATATAGTAAGGAAAATATTTAAAAGAAAAAAAATTGAATGTCATTTTATGCTTTAATTTTTATAGATTTGTATTTTTCGTTTTTCTCTTTTTTCTCATTGAATTTCTTGATTCAAATATAAATAAATATGACGGGAAAAAAAGGGAGGAATGGGGAAAATGAGAAGATGGACATCAATGGAGAGGAGAAAGAAAGAGCCATGATATATGGTGGTGGAGGGAATGTAATAAGAAAAGTCGATTTAGAGTATCACAAGATTGTATTTTTCTAAATTGAACCAAATTACCAAATTACAATTGATTTAATTTTAAAAACTCAATTTCTCATTCAAACTCTTCATATGTTAGGTGGTCAATCTTTCTTACACATAAAAGTGTGAATTCTGTGGTTCAAATTTAAATGAATTATTGATGAACGTGTGTATAAAAAAAAATAAAAATTCAAGCTCTTATATAATTAGCGGGCAAAATGATATTTGTATTTATATAGTTGAGAGACAAAGATGATGTTTGTGTTTAAGATAAATTAAAAATTTTAGTTGGATAAAGGTTAATTATGAGTATGTTGTCAAGATACATCTTAAACTGTAATATCATTAAAATACACTCTTCTAAAATATGCGGATATTATTGAGATACCTAGGGGATAGGCTTCTAATGAAATGATAATTCGAAAAAATTAAACCAAGAGGAACACGATCAAATATTTCATAACTTGTAGCATAAATAATTGTATAATTTATAAATTAAAATACCAAAAAATTATAAAAGAGATAACCAAATAAATAGATGAATACCCATATTAATAAAATTCAAGCAATTTTTTTTTTTATTAGGAGACTTTACCTTACTTAAATAAGGCCTTCTTAATGACATTTGACTGGGTATATATGTTATTTATTGGATGATTCTACCAATCAGTCATAGCCCGCAAATAAATTTGGTAAGTGTCGTCATATCAGGGGCACTATTCAGGAAATAGACCATGATAACTATTAAAGGGCATTTAAGTAAGTTTATAATTATTTCTCAAATAAATTATTTAAATGTTTGAAAATTTACAAAATATTATAATATATTGCCAAACTTTTTGAAAGAGATCTTCTAAACTCTCAAAAGAAGATCTTGGGCTTGTTCGTTTGTGAATTCCCAAAATATTTTTCAACTCCTAAAATACAAATAAACAACTCATCACATTCTTCAATTCTACTATCCAAAATACACTCAAAAAGACCCAAAACACCATCACAATTCATTTTCTATTAATTCCCCAATGTCGAACTCTCTCATTTTTTGTTCCTCTTGTCCAATCTATATATACACATACATAAATAATTTTGAAGTATTAATTTCACTCTATCAACCTAACAAAAAAGTTATTAATATGACATCTTATTCTCTTCTAAAATACAAACAAATAAACAATTTTTTTCCAATTTATTCTCTACCCATCACCCCAAACACAAACAAACAACTATCATATTCCCCAACTCCACTTCCCAAAAACCATTTTGCCAAAAATATTTTGACAAAATGCTCCAATTTACAAATAAACAAACCCCTTAAGATTTTTTACAAACTCTTTTTGAATTTTTTTTTTAAAAGTTACTAGCTAACTTATTTTTAAATTTTTAAAAAGTATCTATAATTTTATTTATAATAATAACAAAAGTGTCATACTAACATATCATAAATCTCAATATCTTATTTTGTCTAAATAATTTCATAAAGTATAATATCTTATAAATTCTAAAAATATTTAACAAAATATAGAAGTTTATAAGTTCTTTTAAATAAGTTTAATTAAACATTCTCTACACAGAAAAACAATACAATGGAACAACAAAATTATTATGTTGCATATTTATCGTTAACTTCATCATCATTATTATTATTATTAGTAGTAGTAAAATAATTGTAGATGTGACGTTTTATTGTTTTTTTCAATAGATTAAAGCGTACTATAAAGCAAAAAAGTCGTGAAAGAGATTTTAGAGTTATGGTTTTTTGCCTTTATAATGCGTAAGTACGTTGAATGACATTGACAAAGCAACATCCCAAGTGTGTTGTCGGCTTTCATTCACGTTACTACTTGTTATTCTTGTCCATTGATTCCAATATTGCATTCCACAACTTTTTGAACTTGGTTTTCATTCATGCATCGAAATTATTTAGTATAACAAATATACAAAAATCGATCGCGAAATAAAAAAATAAAAAAAAATATTTTATTTTAGATAATCAATGATCTTTCTTTTTATTTGATACTTATATATATAACGAAACTCAAAATCTCTACTGGCATTATATATAATTAATTAACGATGATGAAGGCAACTAGTTTGAACTCGTTTTGATAAATTATAGTGAGTAATTCAACTTTGAAAATAGAATTTAACCAAGGAAATTAAAAAAGAAATGGCAAATCAAATAACGAAAAATAAAATAAGAACTTAACTATTGAGTAACTTCAAAATGAAGGAAAATATTTTTGTTATTAATTTTTGTCCCTCAAGTGTGTGTACTAAGGAATTAATTCTTTTCCCTAGTAGCAAGGATTTCTTAAGATGACAAAGGGAATATTGATCCCCAAAGTAATAAAAAAAAAAGAGATGGCAAAGGGAATTGATACTAGAATGATAGGTTAATGAACGGCAATAGCGGTTCCCCTCTTTCTTGCTACTTTTTTATTTTGTTATTGTGTATTCAATTTTTTTTCACATTCAAAATAATACGAAAATAATTAAAAGTTTTTCCTTAGACTTAGGTGATTTAATTAGAATTGACTCGAATATTTTGTGAAAAGAAACGGATAAACAAATATTCAAAAAGAATTCTAGAGAATTTATAAATATCTATATTGGTGATTTTTATTGATTGCGATATCATATTAAATGTCTTATTGAAAAAACGATATCATACTAAATGACCACTTTATTTGAAAAAATTAAATTATTAATAAAAAGATAGTATTAAATATTTAATATCTCTAACACACATAAGTAAATATAGTAATAATGTTGTATAATGTAAATTGACTAGAATTGAATACCTTGACCATAAATTAAATATATATATATATATCGCAAAAGAACTTAGAGGATTTATGACCATATATAATTCTATGCTATTGATGTTGGCACGTATCATGCAAACATTGAACATGTGATATTCATGAAATGTAAAATAATTGTGATCATGCAAATGAGATAAATATATAGCTACAGATTGAAATCGTTGTAATTATTAGTAGTAACTTTATTTATGTCGTTGGATATGTAATCTTTATTAAGTAGAATTGGTTTATTATTCTATCTTAACATTTTTTTATTATTTTGAATAGTATTTTTTTTATACACACGCACACATATCAAAAGCTTGTTCGGACTTTAACACCTTACCTCCAACATTATGTAAGAAATTTATGTTACTGAACTATCCACTGGGCATTTTTAGTAGTACTTAACTTCACATTATTGAAAAAAAGAATTTCTATTTATGGACGTTAAAATACTCTAATATTTTAAAAGTAAAGTGAAGGAAAACCAAGCACCACAAAAATAAATCTTGTAATATTATTTTAAATTAATAATACTAACATAATTCATTAATTCTCTACAATTCTCAAATCGAAGACAAATATTATAAAACCCCCCCAAAAAAATAAAGAAAAAAATGAAGAGAGGCGTGGAGACAACCTTAAGTACCCACCGTACTTACAAAAACTTTTCGAAGTAATCCGTTAAAAACTTAAAGGCAGGAAAAGGAAGGACTAACGTCTTATCAGTTCTCGCGAATCTCCGTCAAATCCCGTGTGTATTTTCGCGTCCCCACAATAAGATCTACAGTGTAATTTCTACGTGTCGACTTTTGATTGAAGTCCAACAGTACTGTTCAATTGGTCGCCGCCTCGGAACAGTAAAACTTGAGGTTCCAGTGTACGGGTGTCGTGATATGACAGGTGAACGCGAGTGTGCCATCAACGCATGAATATTTGCCGGCGCATCAAGATAGAAGGGGACCCCGCTCTCCATTATGATCAGTCCCATTAGCGGTTGGATTGGTCAGGGCTCAGGGTCCAGCTTTAAGATTTTGTAGATAACCATTTTTTTTTTTTGTCTTGTTGATTATCTTCTTTTTTGTTTTTTCTAGCGAAGAATTAATTCTAATCGAACGGGTGACTTTTATTAGGAGACATATCCATAAAAGTTGATGTCAATTAATTCAACTTATAAATCATTATGATGTGTTGATTTTACCTTAAAATTTGAAATATAAATTGCGAGAAATAAAAGAAACAGTGTGAAATAGCAGGAGTAGAAATTGAACAGGTATTCAGCAGACTGAACCGCACCGCCGGGGCGCAAGAAAACTAGCGCCGTGGCGCCAAGCATTCAATGATCTAGCGCTCAGCCGAGGTGCGATGGCACATAAGCCCATGGCCTGTTTGCTATTTGTTTGGGTATTTAAATAGAATGAACCAAGGATGAATCCTAGACGATAGATTCTATATTGCTTTTGAGATAGTTTCTCAAGACGGGTATTGAGTGTTCTCATGAGATTTGTGGAACTCAAGTTATTGAATTTCTTTACTGTTATTTCATAGTTTTATGATTAGATCTTCCTAGGTTACAACAAACTGGTATCGGATCCAGGTTGGATTCGATGTCAGCCATGAAGTATGATGTAGAGAAATTCGATGGAAAGAATGATTTTGGGCTATGGAAGATGAAGGTTCATGCCCTCTTATATCAACAAAGTTTATAGAGAGCATTAAAGGGTAAAAATTTCATGGAAAAGGCTTACGGTATTGTGGTGTTATATTGGCAGATAATGTTCTGAGAGAAGTCGCCATAAAAAGTACACCAGTGTAATTGTGGACGAAGCTTTAGAGTCTCTATATGACGAAGTCCTTCACAAATCGGTTGTATTTAAAATAGTGACTATATACATTGAGGATGAAGGAAGGTACATCTATTATTCAGCACATTGATTATTTCAATAAGGTGATTCTGGATCTCGCTAGTATATATGTGAAAATTGAAGATGAAGATCAAGCGTTAATTCTCTTGTGTTCACTGCACAAATCCTTTAAGCACTTGGTTACTACTTTGCTGTACGGGAGAGATATGATTTCAATGGAGGATGTAAATGCATCATTGGTGGGAAAGGATTGGTGGCGAAAGGGAGACCGAGAGAGAGGGGAAGGAGTAGAGGCCAATCAAAGTCCCAAACCAAGCCTAAAATAGGCGATAAATGTTTAGGTGTTGTAGAAAGGGGTACTGGAAACGAAATTGTCCAGAATGAGGAAAGGCAAAGGATGCAGATGAAACTTCTGATTAGAAACAGGATGATATTGCAGGAATTATTGAGGATGATTCTGATGGTGGACTTGTTCTCAACGTTACCGAGAGTCTTCTAAGTATGGAGTGGATTTTGGATAGTACATGTTCCTACCACATGTGCCCACGAGAAGATTGATTTACCACTTATCAGAAATACGATGTGGTAAAGTACTTATGGGAAATGATGTTCTTGCAGGGTTGTAGGAATTGACTCAGTTGGTATTAGAATGCATAGTGAGGATCCTAACAGATGTGCGTCATGTTTCTGATCTGAGGAAAAATCTGATTTCACTGGGATCTTTGGACAAGAATGGATGTGAGTACTAGATTTGAGTACAGAGCTTGAGATGGCGTTTTGCAAGTTTCCAAAGGCTCACTGCTTATCATGAAGGGACACAAGAGGAATGACCTTTACATATTGTAGGGCAACACACTTTTTGGTACTGCAATGATTTCTTCATCAGTCAATAATACTACGATATTATGGCATATGCGACTTGGGTATATGAGTGAAAGAGGGATGCCTGAACTGAGCAAATGAGGTTTGCTTTATGGAGAGAAAACTGGATAGCTGAATTTCCATGAACAATGTGTGCTTGGCAAGCAACACAGACTGAAATTCGGTACAATAGTTCATAGGACTAAGGGCACCTTGGATTCCATTCACTCAGATCTTTGAGGGCTTTTTCAGGTTCTTTCAAAGGGAGGTGTTTGGTATATACTGACATTCATTGATGGCTTCTCACGGAGAGTATAGGTGTACAAACTAAAGCATAAGAATGATGTTTGTCAACTTCAAGCAACTGAAGACCTTAATCGAGAAGCAGATAGGAAAGGAGATCAATTGCTTGAGGACTGACAACGGATTGGAGTTCTGTAACCAGAAATTTTAGGAATTCTACAATAAGGAAAGAATTGTGGGACATCACACAGTTGTACATACACTACAACAGAATGGATAAACATGACTATTTTGGAAAGAGCTAATAAATGCATGCTCTTTAACGCTGGATTGTCCAAGGATTTTTGGGCAAAGCGATTAACACTGCTTGTTATTTGTGAATAGGTCACCATTGACTGCTTTGGGCTGTAAGATACTAATGAAAATTTGGTCTGGGTCTCCTGTTGATTACTCAAATATGAGAGTATTTGGGTGTCCAACCTATGCTCATGTCAGCAATGGGAAGCTTGAGCAAAAGGCTGGGAAATGCATATTCCTAGGCTATGCAGATGGAGTCAAGGGTTGTTGTTTGTGGTGTAATGATGACAAGGGCTCCAAGGTGATTATAAGCAGAGACATGACGTTTGTGAGTCTGCCATGATGAAGAATGTGGAGCAGGCCATAAGTAGTCAACAAGGCGTTAAGGAGAAGGTGGAGTTTGGACTTGACACTCCACAAGTTTCAAAGGGGAAACAGAAGGTGGTAAATGAAGCTGGTGAAAGCACATTATCACTTAATCAGCAGCAGAAAAATAATTTACTACAGAACTATCATTTGGTTCCTGATAGAGAGAGGAGACAGATCAAACCATCACAGTGATTTGTATGTTCAAATATGGTAGCTTATGCTTTGAGTTCCATTGAGGAATTTGTAGAAGACGATCTAGTCTCATACAAAGAGGTAATTTTTTGTCTTATAAGTGAAGAGATGGAGTCTCTACACAAGAACATTACATGGGAGTTGGTTGATGTACCTAAAGAGTAGAAGATTGTAGGTTGCAAATGGATCTACAGGAAAAAGGATGCGGTTCTTGGGGTTAAGGATGCGAGATACAAGGCATGAATGGTTGCTAAGGGTTTTACTTAGAGAGAGGGAGTTGGCTTCCATGAGGTGTTCTCCCCAATTGTAAAACATAGTTCCATTTGTGTGTTACTTGCATAGTGGCTTTGTTTGATATGGAGTTTGAATAGATGGATGTGAAAACAATATTTCTGCATGATGAGTTGGAGGAACAAATTTACATGAGTCAACTGGAGCGATTCATTATTTTTGAGAAAGAAAATCAAACATGTCTTTTGAAGAGGTCTTTATATGGCTTGAAGTAGTCTCCTTGGCAATGGTATAAGAGGTTTGATACTTTTATTAATAAGATAGAATATGCTAGAAGCATTTACGATTGTTGTGTATACCATAAAAAATATAGTGATAGCCTTCTTGTGTATTTGTTGCTATATGTTGATTGCCTCTAGAAACATATCTAAGATCAATGTTTTAAAGGCTCAGTTGAGTGATGAATTTGAGATGAAGGATTTGCGTAATGTGAAGAAAATTTTGGGCATGGAGATCATCTGGGACAGACAATTGGGATTGTTGTACTTGTCTGAACAACATTATCTTGAGAAAGTACTGGAGCATTTTGGGATGGATAATCTAAGCTAGTTAGTATGCCACTTGCAGCTCATTTTAGGCTCTCAACAGATCTATCATCGAGTACTGAGGAGGAAGTGGAGCACATGTCAAATGTGCCTAGTACAGTGGGTAGCTTGATGTACGCTATGGTGTGCATTAGGCCAAACAGTTCACATGTAGTTAGTGTTGTGAGCAGATACATGCACAAGCCGGGAAAGACTCATTGGTGGTCTGTGACATGGATTATGAGGTATTTGAGAGGCTCTGCAGATAGATGTTTGAGGTATAGTCAATTGAATTCTACTGCTGGAATTATTGGCTATGTTGATGTAGATTATGCCGAAGATTTAGACAACAGAAAGTCCATGACTGGATATGTGTTTTGTCTTTCGAGTTGTATGGTTAGCTGGAAGGCGACTTGCAGTCATCAGTTGCATTATTCACAATAGAAGTTGAGTACATGGCTTTGACTGAAGGCTTGAAGGAAGGAACTTGGCTAAAGGGGCTGATTGAGGATATGGGTATGGATTATGATATTACTACTATATTTTGTCTTAATCAGAATGGCATACATACACTTGTCAAAAAATCAAGCATTCCATGTGAGAACAAAGCACATTGATGTGAGGTATCACTTTGTTCGGGATATGGTGTCTCAACGTGTTATTTCGGTTGAAAAGGTTGGGACTAAGGATAATCCGATAGACATGTTGACTAAGATTATTCCAGGAATCAAATTCGAGCATTGCTTGGATTTAATTAACATTTGTAGACTTAGATGGAGGGCCCTTTTGGGGGCTAGAACAAAGAAGATGGATGGTGAATTTCAAGTCAAGGTGGAGAATTGTTGACTTTGCCTTGAAATTTAAGCTACAAATGGTGAGAAACGGTGCGAAACGGTATACACAAAAACTGGGTAGGTAGTCAGCAGTCGGCGTCGCGGTGCTAGAAAACCAATGCCGTGGCGCTAGGCATTTAATGATCCAACACTGCAGCGCTAGGCAAAAAGCCAGTGCTACGGTGCCCGCATAGGCCTATGGCCTGTTTGGGTATTTAAACCCCATTTTCTTCGAGGTTGAATCGAATGAACAAAGGATGAACCTTAGACGATAGATTCTATATTGCTTTTGAGATAGTTTCTCGAGATGGAGTTTAGAACGAGGGTATTGGGTGTTCTCGTGAGATTCGTGGGACTCAAGTTGTACTTGTTACTTTGATTTAAAATCAATAAGATCATTTTCTTTGTTGAGTGGATTAGGCACATCGCCGAACCATGTAAAATGCTGTTGTCATTTTTCATTGAATTTCTTTGCTGTTATTTTATAGTTTTATAATTAGATCTTCCTAGGGTACAACATCATGAGATCATATTATACTTATAAAGTGGTTGATACAAAATCTTGTTATGTCTATATTTAAGATTTTGTTTTATGAAAATATTTTAAATGTAGCTTGATTGAAAACATGATATGGGATGGCCCAAATGCTTGGGCCCAAACCAGCAAGGCCCAGAGAGAGACGGCGGCCTAACTGAGACTCAGGGCCCATACGTCTTATCAACTTCGCTCGACCGGACTCAGGGCCCATACGTCTCATCGATTTCACTCGACCGGATCTGCACAGGCCCAGTCAGGTTCCCTAGACCTGCGAAAGTTCTTCGACCTCAGCTGAGATCAAGTCCAGTACAGTACTCTGCCACCACATTTAATGCACTGGCAGGTGCCACGCCTCCGCATTAATGGCGTGTACCGTCCCTCTCACCGTCTGACACAGCAGGCGCCGCTACAGTATAATATCTTATCCTTGAGACCCGGAAGGGCAATTGGCTAGAAATATTCAAATAGGGGAAATGACCAAATACCCCAGGCCTAAGGTTAATGGCCCGGGGAGAGATCTAAGGGCTTTCAAGACATTTCCTAGGAAAAGAAGGATATATATACCCTCAACCTTGCTTTTCAGAGGTAAGCACTCATATACACCAAAAAAACCCTTACCCCTCTGATTGATTATCGAGGTCGAATCTTACTGACTTGATTGTCGGAGGGCCCAAGCAGAGGGCCACTCGGCTAGCCTAACGTTTATTGTGACTGCAGGATTCCTTCCCTACAAAAGAGGAACACGATCCATCTGGGTCAAATTCTATTATCGTTCTAGCTGGGATCCCAACCTAGCAAAATGAATCCTCATCATTTGGCACCGTCTGTGGGAAACCGCTTGAATCCTCTGTTAAAAAATGGTAAATACTAGGTGAGCCCCATCTAGAAGAGATGAAAATAGGAGGTCCAGCTCTCCCCTCCATCGTCAGGACCCAGAGCCGAATGCGTAAGGACCAAGCGCTCCGCCTAAGCCCATGGTCACACTCACGATGCCGCAGCTAATGCAGCTCATTAGTGAGCAAATTTCTGTGCAGATTTCAGCACAACTCTCCGCCGCCCTAAACAGGCATACAATGCAGCCGGAGCTGGCGGTCAGCGCCACGCCGCAGCCCGTGGTTCTAGAGAGAGCACGGCCTGAAGAGCCTTCTCAACAGCCGGAATCGTCGAGACCCCAGTTTAGGAAAGATTTGAGTCCTGGCCATTTCCTTAGAGAAGCAGCCCGCCCCCCACCGAGGGAGGAGGTGGCAAACTCCGTGGATCATGACGTTCGGCCCATTCGAGCCCCACAGCGCGATAGGGCCGAGCGTTCCAGACACAAACCAGGCAGAGGGGCCTCCCAAGCAGATCAGCAAGACTGGGAGGAGGTATTTCACCAGGTGCAACAGTTGAATAAGCGCCTGGAGGAGATCTCGAGAAGGAAAGCAGATAGAGTGGCCCAGCCAGACAGGCCGCTAAGGTTCAGAAGGGAGCGGGATTCGCCGTTCGTCCAAGAGATTATTGAAGAGCGCATCGCCGTCGATGCAAAGATCCCTACGGGGCTTCTAAGGTATGACGGCTCCACCGACCCGAATGGCATCTGCTGTAGTTTGAGCATATGATGCAGCTGCATGGGCATAATGACTATATACATGCAAAGATGCTGGTGACCACATTCCAGGGAGTAACCTTGGACTAGTTTGTAAAACTGGAGCCGGCGTCCATCTTCTCCTATGACCAGTTGTGTGATAAGTTTTTGCAACAATTTGCCAGCAGAAGAAAGGCAAAGTTCCCACACACACACCTACACACAGTAAAGCAGGCTGAGGGCGAATCCCTTCAGGATTTTTTCACCAGATTCAACACAGAGGTGTTGAAAATCGATAGCCCGAGGATTGAGTTTCTGATCGATGTATTGTTCTTGGGCTTGAGGCACAAGGAATGCGCCAATGCTATGGTGTGTGTGCAGCCCAGAACGATAGAGGAGCTCTTCGACCTCACAGAGAGGTACATGACCCAGGAGGAGATGAATATGATGAAATACGACAGCTTGGAAGCCGACAAAAGGAGAGGCAAGGAGAAAGATAATAGACAAAACAAGGAGGGACGCTGTTCCCCGATCAAGCGCTTCCATGAATACACTACGTTGAACCTGCCGAGGAGAGAAGTGTTGTTCGCCATTCAACACGACAACCTGCTCAAGAAACCCCAAAAAATTACAGAAACCGAAGCCATGAAGGAGTCAAAAAAGTACTGCTATTTCCATAGGCAGAAAGGGCACGACATCGAGGATTGCTTTAATCTAAAAGATGAAATAGAGAGGCTGATCAGACAAGGCCACCTAAAAAAATTTGTCGAGGAGCAGGCTCGAAGAGAGGAGGGCCTGACCGACCGGACTCCCCGAAGGGAAAGGTCGGTCAGCCCGAGGAGAAAGGACAAAGGAAAGAGACCAGCCCATGAACCCAACCCACCCATCAGGGGTGTCATTGACATAATTGCCGGGGGGCCCATGGGAGGAGATTCTCGAAATGCGAGAAAGCAAACACAGAGGCAGCTCGACTCAACCAGGCCATCCAGGGTAGAAGCAGTCTTTCAGCTGACGACCAGTACCGAACCAATTTCTTTCACCAATGCAGACCTGGACCGCTTGGAGAAAGCTGACCGTAAGATAGATTGCCCGATGGTGATCACCCTGGACATTGCTAATTTTGAGGTCCGGAAGGTGCTGGTCGACAACGGGAGTTCAGTGAACATCATATTCTTGTCGACTTTGAACATAATGAAATTAGGACGGTTGAAATTTGATCCGGTCAGAACGCCTTTAGTCGGGTTTGGTAGGTCCAAGATCATCCCAGTCGGATCCATTAGTCTCTCCACCACATTCGGGCAGGGACAGCGCAGCCGAACACTAATGATCAGCTACCTAGTGGTCGACGCTCCTTTCGCATATAGTGTTCTCATAGGCCGACCAGCCCTGAACGATTTCAGAGCCATTGTGTCCACTTATCATATGAAGATAAAGTTCCCGACCTCAGCTAGAGTGGGTGAGCTTTTATGTAACCTTAAGGAAGCTTGGCGATGCTACACAATCTTTGTCGACTCAACTTACCAGAAAAAGCGACCCGAGCTGAAGCCCTCGGGGGACGCCCCGGTAGCGAAACCCGAGGAGGAATCCTCGTCAAAAAAGAAAAAGTTGGAGGACACAAGGGTCGAGCCCATTGGGGAATTCAAAACGATCGAGCTCGAACCTGGGAATCCAGAGAAAACCACCAGAATCGAGACTGACATGGGAGATCGACTAGAATGCCTTATAGTCGACTTCCTCCGGCGAAACGTCTATGTTTTTGCATGGAAGGCGGCGGATCTTCAAGGCATTGATCCCAACATCATCGTCCACCGCCTAAACGTGGACCCAGCCCACAAGCCAGTGCGGCAGAAGAAAATAACCTTCAATGCTGAATGAACCCAGATTATCGATGAGGAGATCAGCAAGCTTTTGCAAGCAGGTTACATTGTAGAAATCCAATATCCCTCTTGACTTTGTAATGTTGTACTTGTTCCAAAGAATGAGGGAAAGTGGAGGATGTGTAATGATTTTACAGATTTGAATAAAGCTTGCCCTAAGGATCCTTACCCCTTACCTCGTATTGATTTACTTGTTGACTCTACTGCTGGCTGCGAATTGCTTAGCATGATGGATGCATTTCAAGGCTATTATCAAATATTTATGGCACCCGAGGACATGGACAAAATAGCATTTGTCGTCCCCAATGGAGTGTATTGCTTCCTGGTTATGCCATTCGGACTTAAGAATGTAGGGGCAACTTACCAGAGATTGGTCAATTATATATTCAAGAACGAAATTGGGAGATCGATGGACGTCTATGTTGATGATATGATTGTAAAGACAGAAAAGGCTCAAAGCCACCTGATCGACCTCAGCTACACCTTTTCCATCTTGAGAGCTTTCGGGATGAAGCTCAATCCTAACAAGTATACCTTTGGGGTTCGAGGAGGCAAATTCCTTGGCTACATGGTCAGCCAAAGAGGCATCGAGGCCAACCCGCAGAAGATTCAAGCAATTTTGGACATCTCCCCACCTCGCACGGTTCGGGATGTCCAGCGTCTGGTCGGCAGGATCATAGCCTTGGGCAGATTCATATCTCAACTAGCAGATAAAAGCCTACTTTTCTTCAAAATCCTACGAAACACGAAGAAATCAGGATTCAAGTGGGACCACAGTGTAATCAAGCCCTACTCGACCTCAAGCAATACCTCTCTTCGCCACCCATGCTCGCCAAGCCAAAGCTGGGAGAAGTACTACATATATACTTGGCAGTCTCTTCAGCCTCCATCAGTTCAGTGCTGACGACGACGAGAGCAGGAAACCCCCATCCAATATACTATTGCAGCAAGGCCCTCTAAGGACCCGAGCACAATTATTTAGAGATCGAGAAGTTCGCTCTGGCCCTTGTTACGTCATCCAGGAAACTGCAACCTTATTTCCAATCCCACACAATATTGGTGTTGACGAATTAGCCGCTAAAACAAGTGTTGTCGAAGCCGGACACTTCAGGTTGGCTCACCAAATGGGCCATTGAGCTCGGGGAATTCGACATTCAATTTCAACTGCGGACCGCCATTAAAGTGCAGGTGTTAGCCGACTTTATCGTTGAAAGGCTCGACCTCCCGGCGCAGGAGGCCAAAAGCACCATTTGGTGGACCTTGCATGTCGACGGGTCCGTAACCTCATCTAGCGGAGGAATAGAGATATCCCACCGATCCCCACTGGCCGAGGAATATGATTTCATGGTGAAACTCGACCTGTACGTCCAGCTCCATTTTTTTCAATTTTCCATCCATCTTGGTCCACTCCGTCACTGTGAGAAGGACCTATTCGTCCTTTTCCTAGATCTCCCGGTTATGCTGGCTAACCTGCTTCTCCAGCTCCTTGATTCGCAGTTGGGAAGACTCCAGCTGAGCCTTCAATGTTTCACCATCACCGCCAGCATCCAACTGCTCTCGATTAGCAAGGGCCAGCTCGGAGCGGCAGTAGAAACTGTAGCCCAGTTGCCCGACCTGAGACATAATGGTCACAACTGTCAAATCGACAAAAGTATAAATATGCAGAGACACAGAAAATGAAATCTTACCATGATCGTGTGATATGCGAACTCACAGAGGGCAGCAGCTTGGCTCATGCCCATTATCTTCTTTTGGTCAGGCAAGAATTGACCAGCCATCAGCACCTTCAAAGCATCCATCCCGGTGGGCCCCCACACGAGCATGCTAGAGGAGTCGCTTACGGCGAGGCTCGAGTCTGACCCGAACCGAGGAGATGGGAACTTTCGCAGGTTGAATAATGCATTGGCTCCTCGATCTCCAAAGAGATCATTCCCCGTCGGCATCCCCGACCCTGTGCTTTTTCCTTTACTTTTCCCGCTGCAATCCTCTTGGGCGGGGGACTACTCCATTCGCCCATCGATCTTTATCCTCGACCAGCAGGGACCCCGCTCGAGGCGGCTGCTCCTTGACATGGAGAGGGGGCCGACGAGGGGGTGGGAGCTGCCTCCAATCGACGAGGCTCATCGCTTGTTGAGAACTCTCGACGAGAAGCAGCTCTCTATTTGCGTTGCTTATTCTTTTCTGCTCGAACCAGCGCTTCGGCTCTTGATCTGTTCATGATCTCTTCTCGATCTGCGCACATCAAATTCAACAGAAGTCAAAGCTAAAGACCTACGCAGATCATCAAAGTTAAACAAATAGCAAAGCGCAAAGCAGACTCTATCTACCTATCTCATAATCAGTGGGAAAATCTATTGGGGCCGACGACAGCCCCGCCAACACTAACTACCTTTCCTCTATGAAGACAGAGGCCTCCACGGGGCTGAACTCGAACAGATCCTGCACGAATGTGTTCGGCCTGGTTAGGGTGCGATCCCTGGGCATGTCGACGTGCCCCCTCCACCAACTTCGGGGAATATTAAAACCCCACCTCACTCGAACATAGAGGTAACGTTTTTTCCATGCTTGACCATACGAAGAGGAAGGGGCTACCAGAAATCTCCAACGAGGTCGAGCCGTTAGGTAATAGAACCCCGACTCGTCAGCACTGCCAGACTTACGAGACATGGGAAGATGAAACAGGTTGGAAAAGTTTTCGAAACTGGCCGGTTGGTTGATCAGATGTATAAAAAGTATGAAACTACAAAGAGTAGAAAAACAGTTGGGCAGAAGTTGAGTTATGCATACTTGAAGACCCCTAAGCAGACCTATCATGTTGTCACTTAGGGGGAACCTAAGCCCACACCTAAATGCGTCCTCAAACACAGTTATGCAACCCGTAGGGCCGCGATGCATTCGACCAGGTGGCCCAAGGGCTAAAAGCTGGTATTCAGGGGGAATATGATAGAGCTCCCTGAGACGTCTCAAGTCCCCAGGGTTCATGATAGATACTATTTCGCTAAAATGACTGCGGGTAAATAATCAACCTTTCGACGGGGGTACTTGGCTAGGCCTAGCCTCCTCCACACCGCGTTTGCTGCTCGAGCTGCTGGAACTAGAATCATCAGGCGACGACTCGTTAGACGCCGCAAAGCGGTACCTACGCCTTTTGGACGGGGTAGCTTCACTATCCCCCCCCTGACTACCCTCAGAACTATTTAATCCCAGCATGACGTTTCAAAAGAAAAGCAGATGATAAAAAGTAAAAACAGTGGAACACTTACTGGAAATGGAAGTTAAATGCAGGAAACTGAGGGAGTGAACGCAAAGTTTAGATTCAGAAGCCCTGGGCACCCAAGAGTTTTTCCTACAAGCTCACGCGCAGATTCTAAAGTAGTAAAAGTAAAAATGGCCAGAATTACAGTGGATATTTATAGGGAAAGGGGCGCGGTAAATCAAAGGTCTCCATAATGACGTCTGCCATAATGACTGTAACTGCCACGCTGTCCCGTACTAGCCACGATTTAACCGCTCAATAAATGCACCAAACCCTGGTCGATTTTTCAAAAACCCTAGTCGACTGTCAACAGAACCGTTTTTCGCTACTTCCCAACGCTTCTCATCGGTACCCTGTTCAGCCTTGTAAAGTGGGGGGACTCATGATATGGGATGGCCCAAATACTTGGGCCCAAACCAGCAAGGCCCAGCGAGAGACGGCGGCCCAACTGAGACTCAGGGCCTACACGTCTCATCGACTTCACTCAACCGGATCTGCACAGGCCCAGTCAGGTTCCCTGGACCTACGAAAGTTTTTCGACCTCAGCTGAGGTCGAGTCCAATACAGTACTCTGCCACCACATTTAATGCACTGGCAGGTGCCACGCCTCTGCATTAATGGCGCGTACCATCCCCCTCACCATCTGACACAGCAGGCGCCGCTACAGTGTACTATACTATCCTTGAGACCCGGAAGGGCAATTGGCTGGAAATATTCAAATAGGGGAAATGACCAAATACCCCAGGCCCAAGGTTAATGGCCCGGGGAGAGATCTAAGGGCTTTCCAGATATTTCCTAGGAAAAGAAGGATATGTATACCTATGTATACCCTCAACCCTGCTTTTCAGAGGTACGCACTCATATACACCAAAAAAGCCCTTACCCGTCTGATCGATTATCGAGGTCGAATCTTACTAACTTGATCGTCGGAGGGCCTAAGCCGAGGGCCACTCGGCTAGCCTAACATTTATTGTGACTGCAGGATTCCTTCCCTACAAAAGAGGAACACGATCCATCTGGGTCAAGTTCTATCATCGTTCTAGCCGGGATCCCAACCCAGCAAAACGAACCCTCATCACAAAGTAATGACATTTTTAAATTATTGCCCAACAAATTATCTTGACCCAAACGAGCCCAACTGTATATTAAATTTTACTAATGATTGAGAGTATTTTAAGAAGTGTATTTATCAACTATATAACAGTCACCAATTCTCTTTTTGGTATGTTTTCTAATGATGCGTTTAAAATATTCTCTCTCTTTTTTTCTTTTTTTAATTCGCATAACTAAATCAATTGTAACTATTTCTTACAATACTTTCATATATGAACATATGGGTGGAGAGTTCAAGTCGCATAGGGATTAGTTGGAGAAGCAACAAAGATCCTCCATTTTTTTTTTTTTTTGTTGAAACATATTAACATTTACCACTTATTCACTCTAGACATTACTATTACCATTTTATCATAATTTTTATTTTACTATTTTTGTGAACATTTTAAATAAATATATTGAAATAAGTATATTATAAATACTACACAAAATTTTAGCACACTCAGAATGTCTGAAAATCGCTAGCTTTTGTAAATACTTTGTCCATCATTTATTTTTGACAAACTATTAAGATACTTTTTATACGCACACGTGAACTTGAAATTTATTCGAATTTGAATTCAAGACCTTACATATATAAGTGTGAGGGGGATATCACTTAGGCTTGGCAATGGGACGAGTCTTCCTTAAACTCGAACCCGGCTTGTACTTAGAAAAATATTTTGAAGCCTGCCCCACGGGTCTTAAATTTGAAAATCTTAACCTGCCCCACATTAAATATATAAAACCCACACCCACCGTGCTCCATCCTGCCTTGATCCACTCAATTCACAATAACTTAGTACAATTTCAAACAAAACAATAGCTTTGTATTTATAAAAAGAGAAACAAAAATTAAGACATAAAACCCAAATAATGTTTATTTGGGTGTTGAGAAATGAAAGAATGAGGTGGGTTTGTTTCCTCAGAGAGTGAAGGTGGGCGGCGGATGTTAAAGAATAAAAGTTCAAGAGAGTTGAATATGGTTAAATAACTTAAGTTTTATTTTATATTTTTAAGAATTAATAAAATATAATATAAATATATGTATATATATCTATATATATATACCCGGACCTGGCCTGCCTTGCACAAAATTTGCACTAAAACCCGCCCCGCCCCATGCAGATTGGGATTTTTACCCACTTTGTCGGGGTGTGTCAGGGTGGGTACCCACGGGATGGGTTCAAATTGCCAAGCCTAATATCAATCAATAAATTGATCGTTAATAAGTTATTTATTATAATTTAATATTAATCAATATGAATAAAGGTGGGGATGAGGAGAATACCCTTTAAGATAGCTCATATCACCAAATACTTTCTTGGATCTATGTCTTTTTATATGGATCGGAATTCAACTAGACTCAACACCTCACCTGACGTAAAACATCAATTCTTGGATGACACATTGTTCAAACCCAGTAGGATCTATTATTAAAATTATAAAATAATAGTAAAGTAATTCGATGGAATATGACAACAAAATTTAACGTGGTTCGACGATGTGCCTAATCTACCCAACAAAGAAATTTTTTTATTCATCTCAAATCAAAGTGCAAGCACAAACTTGAATCCCACAAATCTCATGAGAACACCTAACACCCTCGTTCTAAACTCCATCTTGAGAAACCTCGTGTTATGTCTGTGATGTGTTGTCCCGAAAAAAAACGCCAATTTATACTTGTGAAAACGTAAAATGGCCCATGGGCCTTGCGTCGTGCGCACGACGCCCCTGTTTTTGTGCCATGCTGCCAAGAAGAACAATGCTGCCTGCGCCCTGGCGCAGAACACTTACACCAGGGCGCAACATTCTAGTGATGCCCGTGCCCGGGCTCATCAACCTTGCACTCGGGCGCGAGTCGTGTCCAGTAGTACCGAGAAGTTTTCGTGTTGCGTGCTGCCTACGCCTGGGCACGACACTCAGTAGCTTGCGCGCCTAGGTGCGCACTACCTTAACAACAATTTCACCCCAAATTTCAAGGCAAAACCAACACACATGATAGAATCAAGAAGTGTCACTTATGATTAGTATTAAAATAACTCAACAACGAATTATAAATACTCCAATCATTTATCATGGGGGGCCAAGCTAAATCAACATCCTTGGACCTATATAATAGCAACCTTCATAAGAAGAAAACTATCTTGTTCTCTACGTTTAACTGACATAAACGACTTAAGTCCTACTTATTTATCTATCTATACTTTATTTTTCTGATCGACCTATCCCTTAACTTCTCTTAAGAGTTAACTAACGAATTTAAACCTTATTCAATTCGCTATTTAACCTTCCAACCAACAAAACTACGAATTTATTGAAATCTTTTATTGACATCAATTATATTTATTAGAGTAGGATATTTTCCAATGGGAATTGGTGGGATTTTAATATAGAGGAGGTGGTCGACCCCTTTTGTACTCATTTTGTTACCAAAAGACAAAAGAAGAATTATTGGTCATGATGATAACAAGCGAGAATAATTGCTAGTTGATTTGTTTTGTTTAGCTAAATTAGATGACATTTTGAATTCAAGCAAACCATTTTCTGTAGAGAAGTCCATTAGACCTTTTGAGTAACATTAACTAATATAGGAAGAATAATTCATTGGGAATAGACAAAGAGGAAAGGTACAATTACAACAGGTTATTTTGGTCATGTTGTTGTTTTTTTTGTTTTTTTTTTTTTTCCTCTAATAAATGTAGGCAGCATGGGACGAGGATAAGTGAAGGTTTACATGGTGAGAGGCAAAGTAAAGCTTATAGAGTTCAGAGAGAAAGAGAGATAAAATGTTAAAAAGTTTATAGGAGTGTAATAATGAACTTCTTAATTTTTTATTGAGATAAAAGAACAAAACAATTTAGGGAGTGCTTGCAAAAATTCATTCTTATTTTTGAAGGATGAAATTTTTTACAGAAAGTTGTAGAAATGAAAAGTAATGATATTTTGAAATGTTAGAAAATATTATTAAAAAATAGGCAAAAGTAAAAGTTCGAGTATGTGAAAAAAAAAAAGCTGAAGCTTTCAATTTTAACCAAAATGATTAACATACCATCTCCGATTGAGAAAAAAAAAAAAAAAGCTGACTACGTAATAGAAGTGCTTATTTTATGGTTATCCAATATTAGGAGTGCAAAAACATTAAAAAGAAAAAGCAAAGAAAGAAAGATTCACAAATACGGAATTTCCAAAAAAGCGCAAAAGTAAGATGGATATACCTAACTTGTAGCTTTTCTTTTTCGACTTAACTTTAAAATTTTCAAAGTAGAAGCAGTATTTCAAACACTCATAAAAAGCTACTTTTTAATTAAAAACTGAAAATCACTTAATTAAGAAGAAAAAGCACTACAGAATAACCCCCTCAATTTCAGATCTTGAAGGGTCGAGCACTCATTAAATTTCAAAAATGTATAGGAAATGGAACTTTATTATTTGGATTTTAAGAAGAAAATAATATTAATAAATACAGACAAGGAATGTGCCTATATTGAGATATGATATATATATATATATATAATTGGCCTTTAATTGAGCTGTGTGTACGTATGTAAATTTAATACCAAATATTATATGCATTTAAAATGTGATTATAAGTTATAATTAGTTATTAATTGATTTAAAAATATCATCCTCATATATATATATATATATGTGTGTGTGTGTGTGTGTTTCATGTTCAAAATTTAAGTACAAATTGATATGGGAATTAGGATGGTCCAAGAAGTCCAGCCCAAAAGTTGCAAACTCAAGAATATAGCATCAAGCCCATTTTATCCTTAGGGGCCAAACTGCGTCACCGACCCCAGTCGACCAAGTTGACCTCTCATAGAGGCGCGACCATTCGACCAGGCCACGGACCTTAGCCAGATGCTCGATTCATCCGACCACAACGCTCGGCCACCTCTTCCACTAATTGCCAACACACAGGGAGATCGAGTAAGTGCAGATGCCTCTCTCAGCATGCCGCCCTAGTACTGCCCAACTTACTGTGCCAGACAGGAGGCACGCCTACATTGTACTATTCTATCTATGAAACTTGGAGGGACAGTCACCTGGAATAGTACAGGAATGGAAGATGACTTAAAGCCTCTCATGCATGGACAAGAACCCTCTTTGCATGCTAAAGGCATCCCAGACAAATCCTTCGCTAGGAGAAGGCTATAAATACCCCTTTTACCAGCCTCACTAAGGTATGCTATTCTCTACAAAAGGCCCTCACTCTGTTGCTCATCATATTTAGTCGATCTCATACTAATTTGAGCGTTGGAGTGCCTTCGGCTAGCCTAACGTTTGCTCGTGATTGTAGGACTCAGCCCCACCACTTTTGGAGTTTGATCTCTCGACCAGACAGGTCGGTTCTTTCGAATTACCTCCAGATCCAGTTACACGAAGTTTTTACCCTCATCACAAATATACGTGTATAAATAAAAAAAATTATAATTTATTAAAAAGTTCACAACCTCACAATTATTGTTCCAAAACAATTTAGCCTAGAGGTGTCAAATAGGGCGGGCCGAGCTAGCCGGCCCACCTAACAGATGGTTCAAGGCGGTTTCGAGCGGAGTCGGGCCGGCTCACAAGTGGACCGTGACAGGCTGAAACTTGAAAAATCTAGCTCGACTCAAAATCAGCCCACTATATAAGTGGGCCGGTTTATATATGAGCCTGGCCAGGCGGGCCGGCTCGCGGGTTGGCCCGCATTTTTTTTAATTTTAAAATTAATTTAAAAAAATCAAAATTTTATATTTATGTGATTCCTAATATTTTTTTCAACACTTATACTTTTTTGAAATACTTAATAATTTATATTTATGCGATTTTTAATATTTACTTAGAAATTTATACTTATGTTAATTTTTGTATCAATTATATTTTTTCAAAACACCACCGAATAAGGTGGTGAGGGGTTTGGCATGGACCCCTCCACCCATCATTAATTTTAAAAAAAAATTACGTAAAGATGGATATGACCAAACATCTAAATGAAAGTACATATTAATAATAAAAAGAAATAAATAACTTTGTAATATCCGAACATCTAAATATGCCCAATGATTAACCAATCATTCACTCAAGTGATCTAAATCGCTCTCGGATTGAGATGTGGTGGTAGATGTGGTTTATGCATTCTTCATCATTTTCTTCAAATGGAGATAATATGGTCTTCACCTTTCACAAATTTTTGTTTCTATACTCTTGGTCTAACCAATCCTTCCAAATAAAATTATAAATTATAAATTATTGATTTATACATTCTTAATTTAAAAATTATAAATTCCTAATTTTTTAAAAATTATAATTTATAATTTAAATTAAAAAAATATCGAGGGTTAAGCAGGTCGGCGCATTTAGCCCGCGAGCTGGGCCAGTCTGCGGTCCTTCATGATCTGCGGGCCGAGCTAATCCCGAACTGCAAAATTTCAATTCTTGATGAGTTTTCAAGTGAACCGATCCAACCCAAACTATCTTATTTTAAAGAATTAAACGAGTCGAGTTGGCCATTTTTTATCGCGACCCGACTGTTTTGACACCTCTAATTTAGTCCATAAGACTACGTGCATTTATAGGACGGTACATAATTTTGAAAATATAGTTGTAGGTGTGATAATCAATTGCTAGTGCCATATGTTCAACAAGTACTCCTAAGTAATGCTGTACAAGCACATTAAATATTATATATATATATATATATCAGTAATTTTGACACATTATACGTATCTTAAAATTTTTTATAACATAAAATAAATATAAAAATTATTTATTATTCTTTATAATACTAATTCTTTTATTAGTTTGAATATATTTATTCAAATTTTTACATAACATAAAAAACAAAGTTATGATAAAATAGAAATATTAATGAGGTATATAATGAGTGGATTATAAATGATAGTTACTAAATAAGTTGTAGTTATGAGAATTAAGAAAAATAAAATAAGAACATTTTAAGCACATTAAATTAAATGAATATATATATAAAATGAGTTGATACTTTATCAATAGTATATATATATATTTGTTTTTTCATATATAATCTTTATATATATATATATATATAATCTAGAAGTCCTTTTAATATCATGTCATGTATCATATTAAAATATATATACATATTTAAAAATAATTGAGCTTCTCTCTTAGTCTAAAGTGAGAAATGAATTAAGAAACTGCGACGAGTTCAGAATTTTTATATTTCCATGGAAAGAAATCAAGAATTTAGAGCCGTTTTAGGTAGCATTATTGAAGATCATTTAGCTAGCTTAATTATGTATCATCATGCCACATGCTTCAAATATGTACGGATTTTATACTCGAGCGATTAATGTGCCTACTCATGACCCTTATTTATATTAGGTTCGATATTCAATTTTAATGAATTTTTAGTGTGTGTAAATTAGAAAAAAAAAAAAAAGGTATGAATTTTATAATAACTTAATACTTCATTTTTATTTTTATTTTGATGAATAACTTAATTCTTTGAATTAGATACTTGTATACAGTTATAACATTGGTAAAATACGATCCAATAAGTTGTTGTCAACTATAAAGCTAAAATATGATTCAATAAGTTGCTATCAACTACAAAGATAAAATATGATTCAATAAGTTGCTATCAACTATGTATAAAGTATTCAGTTAAATGTCATATCGATGATTGACGCACCAGGTAGAATTCATGGTTGTTCATAATGAGAACCCTCTTTTTTCCAAAGAAAAATAACTCATCTCTGGCCCTTCTGTGGAAGCCAATTATTACAGGCACTCGATGTGAAATTGTGCATTGCTTCCACATAACCTTTAATGAAATTAAAGAAGAAAGTAAAAGAAGGAAAAGGAGTATAACCAGCCAGCCTGTGGGAGCCAGGTTTGTGGTTGGGCATAAAGCATGGAAATTGATGAGGGAATTCTATTAATACCTTGGAGACTTGAATAATGCCCTAACATTATTAAAATTAGTGCGCTTTTTTAGTTGGATTTGCCTGAAACCAATTCGAAACAATTTGGAATTTAGACATCTTCATCTATTCAATATTTTATATTGACGTGAATCTGAGATCGATATTTCAGATGATGTAAATCTATTCAGTTATTTTGAGTTGGTTAGATTTTAGGAATTAAATATATCAAAATTTTTGGAAGTGAAATGCAATAAAGTATAGAGTTAAATATTAAAACAATGTGGGCATGCTAGAGAGAAAAGATGGGTTACATGGACTGCACACCTAAAAATATGGTGGACCTTTAATATATATATTAGGCGCAAATTGAAGTGACACAATCTTGAGTATCGACATCAATTTAGACCACCAGATTGGATAAGTTGGATTGGATGACCTAACTATGACCCAACTGAAAAGGGAAAGCATCCCAATTCTTTTATGGATAAAAATGATATTTTTGGGCACCCACCCATTTCAAAAGTTCTTAATTTAGTTCAATTCAAAGAACAGAAATGATGTAAATAGAAGTCCAGTATTTTGGAAGGTCAAGAAAGTTAGTAATCTAATGACAAGGGAGAAGTGATCAAAGTTCCAGAAAACGGCGGCTGTAACTATTAACGGTCCTATTGATTTTGCCTTGAAATTTGGGGCTAAATTGATGAGACACATAAGAAATGCAGCAAAATGGAGTTGAACAATCAAAATGGGCTCAAGAGCACGCCCAGTGCGTGTTGGCAGCACGTTTTATGCTGGGGCGTGAGGAGATACGGACTTGGGCGTGCAGGACTGGGCATTGCGGGTGAGAATAGGTGCGACATGCACTCGGGCACAAGGCTATGCGCACCCGTGCGCACATGCTACTGGAATGGAACAAGCAAAACACGTGTCGTGCGTGGGCGCGGGCGCTTCTATAATGTTGTGCCCTGGCGTAAGTTGTTCGCACCAGGGAGTGCGGCCAAGCTTATTTTCTCAACACAACAGGTAGCAACAGGAGTTGTGCGCGCCGCGACGCAAGGCCCATGGGCCTAGGACAAGTCTTCGAGGGTTTCTAGACTACTTTTGAGATAGTTTTTTGAGACGGAGTTTAGAACAAGGGTGCTAGGTGTTTTCATGAGATTTGTGGGACATAATTTTGTACTTGATATCTTGATTGAAATCAATAAATTTCTTTCTTTGTCGGGTAGATTGAGCACATCGCCAAACTACATTAAATATTGTTGTCAGTTTCCATTAAGTTACTTTACTATTATTTTATAGTTTTCACAATAGATCATCCTAGGTTTTAACAAATTGGTATCAAAGTAGGTTGGACTAGATATTAGCCATGAAGTACGAGGCAGAGAAATTCGATGGGAATAATGACTTTAGGTTGTGGAAGATAAAGGTTCACTTCCTCCTGTGTCAATAAGGTTTACAAAGAGCGTTAAATGGTAGAGATTACTTGCTAAAGATGCTGACAGATGAAGAGAATGACGAGTTTATGGGGAAGGCTTATGGTATGCTGGTGTTATCATTGGCAAATAACGTACTAAGAGAGGTCGCCACATAAAGTATGCCAGTGGATTTGTGGAAGAAGTTGGAGATTCTCTATATGACGAAGTCCCTGACAAATCGACTGTATTTGAAACAACGATTATACACACTAAAGATGAAAGAAGGTACATCTATTACTCAACATATTGATTATTTCAATAAAGTGATACTGGATCTCACTAGCATAGATGTTAAAAGTGAAGATGAAGAACAAGCATTAATTCTCTTGTGTTCTCTGCTAAAATCTTTTGAGTACTTGGTTACTACTTTATTGTTTGGGAGAGATAGGATTTCACTGGAGGATGTGAAGGTCTCATTGAATTCCAACAAATTAAGAAAACTTATCTTGGGCAGTAATGATGGTGAAAGTGGAGAAGGATTGGTGGCGAAAGGGAGACCAGGAGAAAGGGGAAGGAGTAGAGACCAATTGAAGTCCTTAACCAAGCTTAAAAATAGAGACAAGTGTTTTCGATGTGGTGGAAAGGGACACTGAAAATGGAATTGTCCGGAATAAGGTAAGGTGAAAGATATAGGTGAAACTTCTAATCAGAAATTGGATGATGTCGTAGGAATTGTTGAGAATGAGTCTGATGGTGGTTCTCAACATTCTTGAAACTTTACTAAGCTCTGAATGGATTTTAGATAGTGGATGTTCTTGCCACATGTGCCCATGAGAAGATTGGTTTACCACTTATCAGAAATACGATGGTGGTAAAGTGCTTATGAAAAATGATGCTTCTTGCAGGGTTGTAGGAATTAGCTCAGTTTATATCAGAATGCACGATGGCATAGTAAGGAACTTAACAGATGTGGTTGATGTTCCAAATCTGAAGAAAAATCTGATATCGCTGGGTACTCTAGATAAAAATGATTGTGAGTTCAGAGCTTGAGATGGAGTTTTGCGGGTTTCCAAATGTGCATTACTTATCATAAAGGGAGAAAGTGAAATAGCATTAATATATTGTAGGATAATAGTTTGCTTACTTAGATATGATTGTTTATGCTTTGAGTTCAGCCGAGGAGTTTGTAGGAGATGATCTAGTCTGATACAAAGAAGCAATTTTTTGGCCAGATTATGATAAATAGGTTGAAGCTATGAGTGAAGAGATGTGGTCTCTACACAAGAATAGCACACGTGAGTTAGTTGATGTACCCAAAGGGCAGAAGATTGTAGGTTGCAAATGGATCTACAAGAAAAAGAAAGAGATTCCCGGGGTTGAGGATGCTAGATATAAGGCGCGATTGGTTGCGAAGGGTTTTACTCAGAGAGAGGGAGTTGACTTTCGTGAAATGTTCTTCCTAGTTGTAAAACATACTTTCATTCGTGTTTTACTTGCCATGGTTGCTCTATTTGATATGGATCTTGAGCAAATGGATGTGAAAAATAGCATTTCTGCATGGTGAGTTGGAGGAATAAATCTCTACATCAGCCAACCATAGGGATTCATTGTTTTTGGGAAACAAAATCAATCATGTCTTTTGAAGAGGTCTTTATATGGCTTGAAGCAGTTTCCCAGGCAGTGGTATAAAATGTTTGATGCTTTTATTATCAAGATAAGATATACTAGAAGCATTTATGATTGCTGCGTATATCATAAAACTTATAGTGATGGCCTTCTCATATATTTGTTGTTGTATGTTGATTGCCTCTAGAAACATATCTGAGATCTACAATTTAAAAGCTTAGTTAAGTAAATAATTTGAGATGAAGGATTTGAGCGAGGCAAAGAAGATATTGGGCATAGAGATCATTCAGGACAGATACGCAGGATTGTTGTACTTGTTTCAAAAACATTACATTGAGAAACTATTTGAGCTATTTGGGATGAATAAGTCCAAGCCAATTAGTATGGCACTTACAGCTCATTTCAACCTCTCATTGGATCTATCATTGAGTACTAAGGAAGAAGTGGAGCACATGTCTAATATGTCGTATGCTAGTGCACTGGGTAACTTAATGTATGCCATAGTGTACATTAGGCTAGACATTTCACATGCTGTCAGTGTTGTGAGCAGGTATATGCACAAGCAAGGAAAGACTCATTAGCAGGCTGTGAAATAGATCATGAGGTATTTGATTGGCTCTGCAGATAGATGTTTGAGGTATAATCAATTAAATTCTATTCCTAGAATTATTGGCTATATGGATGCAGATTATGCAGGAGATTTGGACAGCAGAAGGTCTATGACTGGGTATGTGTTTTGTGTTTCGAGTTGTACGGTAAGTTGGAAGGCGACTTTGCAGTCATCAGTTGCATTGGCCACAACAAAAGCTGAGTACATGGCTTTGGCTGAAGGCATGAAAGAAGGTATTTGGCTAAAGGGGTTGATTGAGGATATGGGTATGGATTCTGATATTACTTTAATATTTTGTGATAGTCAGAGTGCCATACACTTATTAAAGAATCAAGCTTTACATGAGAGAACAAAGTACATTGATATGAGGTATCACTTTGTCTGGGATATGGTGTCTCAAGGTGTCAATCAAGTTGACAAGGTTGGGACTGAGGATAATCCGGCAGACATGTTGACTAAAGCTGTTCCAGGAATCAAATTCGAGCATTGCTTGGATTTGGTTAACATTTGCAGACTCAAATGATAGGCCCTTTTGGGGGCAGGGACAAAGAAGATGGATGGTGAATTTCATGTCAATGTGGAGAATTGTTGATTTTGTCTTGAAATTTGGGGCTAAATTGACGAGACAAGGAAGAAATAGAGCAAAATGGAGTCGAATAGTTGAAATGGGCTCGGGAGCATGCCTCGGAGCACATTGGCAGCATGCCGCACACTGGGGCACGAGGAGATGCGCGCCTAAGCGCATGGGACTGGGCATTGTGAGTGAAAACAGGTGTGACGTGCGCCCAGGCACACATGTTGCTAGAATCGGGCAAGCAAAACAAGCATCGCATGCCCAGGCGTAGGCGCTTCTATAATGTTGTGCCCTGGCGCAAGTTGTTGGCGCGTGGCCAAGCTTATTTTCTTTCCACAACCGGAAACAACAGAAGTTGTGCGTGCTAGGGTGCAAGTTATGTGTGCCCCGACACGCGACGCAAGGCCCATGGGCCTAGGAAATGTCTTTGGGTTATAAATTTGGTGTTTTCTTCCGGGACAATTGAGCACAGACATAATACGCGGGTTTCTAGACTATTTTTGAGATAGTTTCTCGAGACATGCTATCTTGATTGAAATCAATAAATTTCTTTTTTCGTCGGGTGGATTAGGCACATCACTGAACCACGTTAAATATTGTTGTCAATTTTCATTAAATTACTTTACTATTATTTCATAGTTTTCACAATAGATCCTCCTAAATTTCAACAAGTCCTAATATAATAAAATTTCTTGTCGAATAAGTTTCAATTCGCACGAAAAGTGTAATAATTTGGGCACTATCTTGGAGAAAGGCCAGGTGAAATAGACATATTTTTGAAGATGCAAATTACCTATGCTTGAACAGGAAAACCCTATGAAGAGTCAAATAAAAGTCAGCATAACAATAAATTATTTCAACTACCCTTAATAACTATGTTACTAGACATTTAAGGTAGATATTATCCTAAGAGTGTTTCACCCTTTTCTAGATATTTTCAATCATTTTTATGCTTTGGGGATCCTTACAATCGACCTAAATCTTAACAACTGTTGCAAGAAGAGGATATTGGTTCCGGTTTCAACACCAAACGCGGCATTCTCATCAACAGCAAGAATCAAAATGAAGAAACTTCCTTATTTGACTCATTTCTTGTTATATCCCCAAAGAGCTGCTCATTGAGGTTGTAATAAAACAACACGTTCTTATTCTTTACTACTTGAGCAATATTCTTCTTGTGATCAAACAATAAGAGGCTGTAATAGCCGTGGGTGTAAATAGGAACAAGATGGGCTCTGTAGCTATGTGTGTCTAATCCGTTATAGTACATTAATTTGTTAAGCCAGAAAAACAAGGTTACAAGTCAAAAAAGGGCAAGCAAAAAGAGCAGAGCCCACGAGGAGAGAAGAAATGCAGGGACAAATTTTGGGCCCAGAAATGGTGGATGATAGCATTTAGAGTCCCCACGGCTATTTCACTCGCTGTTATGAGTTCATACATTTTAATTTCTTTTTCGCTCTTTCCACAGAACAGCGTGCCATATCAATAAATAGAACTTATAACCAGCTGCATTCAACCAAGGCCTATTAGCTCAGTTGGTTAGAGCGTCGTGCTAATAACGCGAAGGTCGCAGGTTCGAGACCTGCATGGGCCATCTCTCGTGATTTTATTTCTGTTTTTTGTTCGACCTTGTGCCCATCCCGGCGTGTTCCATGTTCACCTAATTTTAGTGTCCTTTCTGATCTTTTCCTTGTACAACTTCTATATTTAGGTTACTCTTTTCTTTTTAACTTTTTCTCGTTGTCTTTGTGGTGCGATTGATTCCACGCAATAAGGAGATCACGACAAGAGGGAAACTCAGGTTTTAAACAAATGATTTTGGCTGTACTCATTAGCTAGTCATAATTCCTGACCTTGAAACAGGGCTCTCAGAGCTTCACACGAATTAATAAACTACACTTACTAAGATAAACCAATATTCATACAGGCAAAATCAAAGTAAACCAAGTCAATGCTCATAACTAAACAGACAACATGTTATACACGAATCATGATCTTATTCATTACCACTAAACCAACAATCAAACACTTATAAAAATGAAAAGAAAAAAGAAAAAGAAAAAGAAATACGGATATATTTATTATATCTAATTCCTTCCAGCTTTGCTCAGAATATATACCCTCCACTCTGCATGTAATTAACTGCATCTCCTCCGCGAGAATAGTTAGCAACTTGATCTTGAATCGCCGTCTTGCTGCAACCACTTTGATCATCCAGGTTCCATGATCCTCCACCGCCCCACAAGTAATTATAATCAAATGAGTCGAAATCAGACAAGGCTGCACTGTCTTGGTGATAAAATATCATAGGCAAGAACTGACCATGATTATCGGCGTTTGGACATGCCATCTCTGCTTCTTGATCAGAGGATGTCTTAATAGTCCTCTCGTCCTGTTCTTCTTGTTGTTTCTGCGTTTGGTATTTTCTCTTTTCTTGCTGATTCTCACAAGGCTTCCTCTTCTTGAAATGGGTTCTCCAGTAGTTCTTTATCTCATTGTCTGTTCTTCCCGGCAAGTATCGCGCTATAGTGGACCACCTGTAATAACATATACATAGTACAGAATGAATAATGGAATTAATGTATAAGATTTTGTATAAAAGGTCGAAAACAAGAGGCAAATTACGCAAATTTATTTACTTGTTTCCCCATAGAGCATGAAGTTCAATTATTATTCCTTCCTCCTGAGGTGTTATATGGCCCTTTTTCAGTCCAGGCCTCAAGTAATTCACCCACCTCAGCCTGCAACTCTTCCCACTCCTTTTCAAACCTGGAAATTTCAGAATGAAATTCGTAAAAACACACAAAAAAAATGCAATAAATAATTAATAATGGCCAAGACCTAAAGATTAATGGGACAAGTATATATATATGTGTGTGTGTGTGTGTGTGTGTGTGTGTGTGTGTATAGTATGTATGTATACCTGCACATTTGGACACACAACTCCATCTTCCCTCACCATGCTGCCTCACATATTCAACAAGCAACTTGTCTTCTTCAGGAGTCCAGGGCCCTTTTCTCCATCCCTGCTCAGAGATTCCCCAGCTCGCCATTTGGTTAACCATTATTACAACAAACTTGCCGTTTTAGAATTTTGCTGTTGTTTTTTTGCCTCCAATTCCTGTGACAGACAACCTAAACTCTATCTTCCCTTATATATATCCTCAGCCTGTCACCTTCGCTGTCCTTTTTAAGCCATTAACGAGCTGATTTCATTAACTCTTACCAAAACTTGACCAGATAAAGAAAGCAATAGACTTTGTTCTTTATTACGAAATCAGTTTATATTACTTCTTCCTCAAACTATCTGCCAAGTGTTGAACAGCACTTCCGCCCTCCGGTCTGGATTCTTGACCAATGTTCTTTGAGCAAGTGTTCATATATAATATATACTATATTCTTTGGGACACTGAACGATGATGCACGACGACAATTATTCCTGGGTTTCACGACTTTAGTTAAGTAGAAAATTACAGCAATTGATCGATTTGATGTAATGAAAATAAAATCTGTAAGAAATTTAGTGCCACTCATTTCAATTGAAAAGTCTATGTTCATTCTGTAAAGAGAATAAAATTTCACTAAATTCAATAGATAAGTGAGGTCTTCTCATTATAATTTTAACGTCGCTATATGTTCAACTCCCTTCACATGTTTTTCACTCAAACTTACAAGGTGCTTGAATAACTTATTTGAAAGATGTTATAAAGTCTTATATCTTATAGATTGCTTTTGGAGCTTATAAGATGCCTTATAAGATGGCAGTTCTTATTTTAAAATAAGTTATTGAAACGTTTGGATAAAATAAGATTTTAAAGCTTATAAGATATTAGCAATGGCAATTTCATAATTGAAATAGTTAAATTTAAAAGAGTTTGTTAAAATTTTAAAAATAAATTAGGATCCCCTTACTAGTTTTTGAAAGAGATTTTAAGATCTTATAAAATCCTTTTTAGAAAAATTTATCAAATAATTTCTAACATCTTATAAACTCTTAAACATTTTATAAGATATATATATTTAAGAGTTTATAAACTCATCCAAATACCTCCTTAATTACAATTACTCTTAAAAAGTGTTTATCTTGATTAGAGGATGATCACTGTGACAAGAAAGCCGTGGTTCCAAATTTCTGGCGCTGCAAGCCTGCAAACTTGATTTTGTGTCCACCTAGCATTGTGGATCCACAGTTTAATCTTCTGCTCCATTTTCTATTGCATTTCTTATTTCATTTTACAAATATATGATATGTATATTAAATATTTTTTTTATAAAAATAGTTAATTAAGAATGAGATATATTTGTCATAAATATAGTAAGTTGGAATAGTAGATGAAATAGAGAAAGGAAGAGAGGACCCAAGTGGTGGCTCCGAGCGTGGAGCCACATCCCCAAATTATCCACTTTGGATCCTGTATTCAATTTTCTGTTCCATCTTTTGTTTCAACTTGTTGTATTTATACTAAGTGTATTTGATTCTCAATCAATTATTTTTATAAGAAAATATTTAATACATATTTATATATTTATAAAATGGAATAGAATATGAAATAGAGGATTTAAATGGCAATTTTTCTACTTTGATGTAAAAGTCTAATACAATCTAAAAATACGAGACACTCAAATAATAAATTATTATCATAATGTTAAATTAAGTAGGACCATAATAGTGAGTTGTTGGTGCCTTTGTCATGGATTGGAAAATGGCTTATGACCCAATTAGCATGCTACAGATGTTGGTCTGCACAATCAGACGATCTTGGGCTTCTATCTTTTAGACATAGTTCAGTGAAAAGGATGTCGTATTTTTTATTGCTTGAGAAGGTTCTTGATGCCAAATTCAGTAATGGGGTGATTAATTTTTTTAAAAGTGGACGAGAACAATGAGTCACCAAGTGGACGCGTGTACTCAGTGTCGTATTTTTTAAATAGCGCAGTATTTATTAATTGATTAATTTATGGGCATTGTGCTATATATAGGTAATGATGTGTATGATAGCAGTAATTAAATAATTAGAAAGCTTTTATAAGAGAAGATACGTCAAAAGTGGAAAGATCCTCTTAGGGTTGCGAGAGATGCTTGATTTGGTAGGGCATTACATTCTTATCTAAATAATTTTTTAATTTAAATAAGAAGAGTATTAAGGTACGGAATCAAGAATTAATGCTTCCTCTTTTCTTGATTTTTTTCTCTAAGAGAAATGATAATATTTTTTATTTATACACACGCACATTAGGAGTTCATTTGAACTCGAACTCTTGACCTCCCACATTAAAAATGATAATTAAGTGAATGAACTAATTTGAACATCGAAAGGGGCCATAAATAGTCTTTAGAACAACCATTGTTTGGGGGAAAAAAAAGTTCGTCAAAGTACAAAATCAAATTTAGGGAAGCTCAGTCCTATATTTTGTATTTCCTTTAAATCAAAAATCTATTTTTATTCTTTGTATCTTACCATATTAACATGGGTTTGCTTAATGATAAAACTCTGAAATTTGAGGGCTTGTCCTGTTCAATCTTTATTTGTACACACATATATAAGGAGTTTGTTAGATTTGAATTTTTGAGTACCAATCTCATACTTAATGTATGAGACTAATATATATTACTGAATCAAATTATCATTTGACACATGTTGAATCTATTGATCTGGTAATTGAATTAAATTGATATAGTAAAATTATTTTTAAAATTTGTGTAATAATAGATTAGGAAGTTAAGAATGATTTGATTTTTCAATAACTAGTGGGGCTATGTCCTAAGGGGCAACATAAAAGGGTGGTGCGTTCAATACATGCGCAAAAGCTGCAAGTGCATGTAAACATCTTTTAACTCCCATCTTACCTGGTTCTTTCACTTTCCTTAAGATAGAATCGGATATGATCTGGGGGAAAAAGGCTTCTAGATGAAATCTTGGTGCATGAACAACAGGTACATATACCATGTATGAAATCTTTACGTGTTTTCCCAAAAACATAAAAAACTTTTTTATTAAAAAAAAAAAAGATATTTAAGAAAACCTCTCATAATATTTATAAAGTATGCTCACATGCCCTGTTCGACAACAAAACATACATTTTTCTTTTCCTTTTTTTTTAATAATTTCATTATCATATTTTAATATATTCACACTTGATATTATTTGGTTTTGTCTGTTTAGAAGTGTTTACAGTTCAATAAACTAATCAAATCAAATCGAGTCAAATCGAATTAAAATAAAAAACTCATACTTTATAGAAATTGAATTGAAAATTTTGATATGGTATTTGATTTTAATTTTAGCGAAAATTAGGTATTCAGTTAGGTCTTAATTTTGGGTTTTAATTAATTTATTAAATTGTATCAGATCCTAATTGTTATCTTATAAATTTTAACTTAAATTTTCTGTACATAATTTTATATCTTGTATTTGTTTTTATGCAAATGAAAATTAAAAATGTCATGTATTAAAACATATTGAAGAAAGAAGACGTGATGGACAATTTTGGATGTACCACAATAGATAACTAAAAGAGAGTAATATTAATATATATATTTCTCTTTGTTATAAATATTATTTCTTGGAATGAATTTAAATAAATAAAAAAAAAGATTAGTATATAACTATGTGAAAAGTAATATATTAATTTTACTGTTAGTTAAAGAAGGAATAGTATAGTAATTACTATCTATAGTCTACATATATATATATGAATATAGGACATGGGAAATCATGATAATGCATGCTTAGAAATTTGCTGGAGCCTCAATTCAAGAAGGGTGGCCAACCTTGCAGTTCTTGTTCGATAATATATTACAAGAAAATTAATGCTTCTTTTGATTTTATATTCAAACGATTTACTGTTTCTTCACTACTTCTAGCACACACACACACACACACACACACACACACACACACACACACTAGTGTAGAGTGCACCGCACTCCCATTGGAATAATTATATGTATGCTTTTACATTCTATATATTTTTTGAGATATATATTAAAGTAACATATATATTGAGATATATATTAAATTAAAAGATATTAACTTTGAATCCTCATAGTTAGCTCTTCCACTTCTTCCTCTTGGTTCTATGATGGAAAAACTATCTTTAACAGAAGAAAAATATGGAACTAGGCGACGATTCTACACTCAATCCTTGGATGATCATACACTTTCATCGGATATTCAAGAAAAACTTGTGAGGGAAAACCCACCTGAAGAAGTCTTCAAGATCAAAAGCAGTGACCATTGCCCTTTCTTCTCAAAGCCACAATCATTACACAAAATTTTGCTTGAAATAGCACAAATTCCATAGGAACCACTTCCTTCTATAAAGCTATCCCAAGAGATTATTTGCCATAGTTTAGGGTGTACAATATGTTAAGGCAATCTATTCAATACATATGGAAAATGATTCAGTTTCATTAAATCAAGTTCTTGGCCAACAATTCTTTCCATTTTCTTGCATATTGTGCTGATTATGACTTGTGAGATTCTCTTTTTGCATTTTCTAAAGCTTTTCTAGATGCTTTGGAGTGTTGCTTCATTGGATCAAATCAATAAATACACGCAATTAGTAGAATTCTCGTTGTATCTTTTCCTTTTCAATTCATGTGGACATATTTATTTTTCAGTACATAATCATGCATGCACATGGCATGAACATTAATCAAGTACATCTTAGCATTACAAATCCCAAAAGCTAATATAAAACCTCAATTCTTTATCCCAAAGCAAAAGCTTCTTCTTGTTCCTCCATTCCTTTGATCTCCTTCTTCACCCTCTCAAGAAAGCTTAATAGCCTGTTTGGTTTTATTTCCACAACCCCTTTTCATTTTCATTCGGAAATAAAAATTAAAAAATATCACTTTCTTCCTATTTTCAATTTCAAACTCTTTCTAAGCCTACCCTATCATCCTATTATCATATCAATCAAAAATAACTATCATTTTAAAATAATAAAATATACATATATTTTTAAAAAATAAATCTTCTTAAACATAAAAAATATAAATCAACCACATTTTCAATTCTATACATCTTTTAATCATTACTTTCCAACAAATCATCCAAACACATTTTCATTTCCATTTCAAACTATAACTAACTTTTCAACTTTTAAAAATGGCTAAAAACTGGAAATGACTTTGGAAATAAAACCAAACGGGCCCTTAGCATGCTTACCAAACCCTTCTCATCTGAACAATAAATAAGACAATAAGGTGCAATTTGACTCAACTATCTTAATTTGGACAATAGCTTGGAAGTGAAAAATTAAGATTAGATTATTACCAAATCTTGGTATCGTGAAGCCCTTAAAATGAGTTCGGTGCCATATTGCTTCAAGAAATCTTGATCCCCTATTTTACAAGGTCATTTGTATACGACAAAAATTTTAGAAACAACATCAATAAATTTTCTTGTAATAAAATCCCATCTTAGGTTTTCTAACACTTTCTCATGTAAGATAACTGCTAATTTACATTATCTTTATACACCATCACATACACTTAAAATAACTAAAGTACATTTACATCAATCAACACAACAAAATTCTTCTACTTGTTACTTCATCAACAGGAAATTTAAATTCTCAATCACAAAGGCACATTAGAAATAAGCTATTCTGTATAACTAACGTGACATATCTTATCTAATATTTAGATAAAATATATAGACAAACTTTCAGACACAAATCAGATTTTGCAACTATTCAAATTATGAAGAGCAATAAGGACTTTTAAGCTATGAAATTAATTGATCGTATGAAATTAAGTTGTAGGAAAAAGAATTCTCCTACCTAAAAAGGCAGCTTCAACAAAGCACAAAATCTATCAAACCCTACAATTTACTATGCTAATTAAGATGGGCAATGAAACTTCACATTTATAGTTAGATAGAACCTATGTTATACATGTCTAGAACTGTGGATTTTCAATATATAAACAATTCAATTAGATAAAACCTATGTTTCCACGTGTAGAATTGTTGCTTTTCAAAGACATAGGTACATTAATTAGTCTCCATTTCAAATTCATTAAAAATCTTGAGGCAAAGCTGGCCCTTTTTTATTCTTGGTTTGAATAAATCGAATTCTATTGGTCCTAATGTAGTAGGATTGAATGAGGTAATGGCTAATAGAACCTAAAGAAAATCCTGCTCTCAAATCAGCTTTATGTTTTGTTTAGCAAGGGTATATAACATAAACTAATAAAGGAACTACAGGTTTATTATCCAAAAAAATCCTAAAGATATTTGTATTGATGATTAGTTATATAATAAGTATGCTCAACTTATATTTTAACTAAAAATCAAAGTGAAGGAAAATAGTTGAAACGCTTGCAAACCAGTTTCCACGATTGTGGAATAAGAAGTGCAAGTCATTTCTTTTATGTGAATCCAACACACTTGAGAGAATTTTTCATTCAATTGTTCTTTTATTGGTGAGGCTTCAATCCTACATCTTCAATTGTCTCACAAATTGTTTCCTCCTGCACATTGTGATATAGCAATTAGATTCTAATTGATAACCAAAGAAATGACGTTGCAATGAATTTCTTTCCATTTGTAGGTTTCTTCTTTCTACACGAAGACACGATCGAAATTAGCAAAATGCCAATCCACTATAGGCTTTATTCTAAAAAAAGATCGTATCAAGTAACAATAGAAACCAATAAACCAGTAAGGAATCAAAATTAAATCCCCCTAAAGACAATATGAGGAAGAGTTTCAACTTGACAGCGTAAGTGGCAAAATATCATTAATTCAACCACGATCTCCCTAGTTAAAACTTAAGAATGACATTAAGCCTTATTGAGTTCAATTGAATTTGAGAAAAATATGTTAAATTCTAATAGATAGCAGAGAAATGCAGAGATAGTTACCAGTTGCTTCTTCATTTCTGCTTCAACAAGATGAGCTAGGAGCTTTTCCATCCCAATCTGCTGAGGTAAGAGACAAAAAATAGTTAATAATTATTTTACCTTATGCAAAGATAAAATAGGCATGTTCAACTTAAATACCTGATATAGCTGTACAGAGTCATCAGATTCTGGGTGAAGAAGAAGCTGTGATACAATATTAGCTTTGAGGGTAAGCAAGATAAGTAAAGTAGATTAAATAAAAAAATGAAATGCATCATAATATAACTGTTTCCTTTTACATGGAAGTAGGAATCCCATTTTCTGTCTAAGTCGGCCATCCAGTAGGTCAAATATTAAGAAACTCCTTTGACCATTCAAGAATCCAAAAATTAACATAGTAAGCTCATTCCTAGAATACATAGATGCTATGACTCAAGTTTCAGTAAATTTCAATACATTTAAATTACCTTGTAATATTCTATACATCAAGGTAGGGATCAGATAAGAGTCAAAATAAGCCCAAATTTCGATAACAGTTATCTACGAGACAACCAAAATGAACAATGACAAAACAATAGGGTTTTTACACAGAAAAGATCAGCACCACCAAAAGTCCCACGATGCTTCTAATTAGTATGCACAAGCTTGTCCAACAAAGGATCTACAGCAGTGTAAACCAAACGCTTATATATTAAAGCAATCACATTTTTGGAGACCTATTCGCCCTATTTCCCTTTTCTGTGCTTCTCGGCAACTTCAAAATCTGCGAGCACAAAACTTTTGAGCGAAGTTAGATTACTAGTACCTATATGCTAGTGGAAAACTAAAGGCAAAACCAAAGGATATCATCTATTTAAGTTACTCACATTTGTTAACTTGTTGATCTGCAAGACAATTGTGAAGCTATTGAAACCCATATTTCATTTTTGATATATGTACTGACCCATGTAACTAAAATTGCAAAACTACATATTTCAAAATCTTCATTTTCCTTTATTTCTTTCCATCTATCCCACATTAGATTTACCAAACCGTTTGTTCTAGAAAAGCACATATAAGCAAACCTTGAAAAGTATAAAGTTGATTGAAACTATTCAAGTTTTACAGAAAAACGAGCTAGAATTCTTACAATGGGAGTAGTGGATCTAGTCTTGTCTGAATGCTAATCAACATCCTAGTAAATACATAGTCGCATCATTAAGAGGGTCACCAACTTGCTCAACACACAAAATTTAGCACGTTAAATAAATATCTTTGCACTTATTCCTAACAAGCAGCAGCCACTTTCTCCACTTTGTCGAGTTGCTCTAGTTCTTCCTGTTCAACAAATAATAGACTGAGAAATTACATATTTGTTAACAAATTACTTAGAGTATGCAATAAAGACCATGACTTGTTCAATTATCCTTTACAATGTTTTGCAACTGACTTAAATCTTTCTTTAGGAGTAGAAGACGTTGGATAGGAAATCATTTGACTCGTGGAAATTAGTCAGGAACAAGAAAAGGAAAATTCAATGGACCAAAAAGCATAACGTTACATCATTTGAAGCAAAAAAAAAAATATCTTGGTATCCTCCTCATTAAAACCCAAGCTCCAAACAAAGAATAAATATCTAATTATCGCAGTATAAGGATAATATGATTTTTTATCATGTTTTAATATATATTTTGTAATATTATATGAATCATATTTCATGGCAACCAAGGCAAGAGCAATTTCCACAAAACAGAGATATAGAATAGATAATAGAGAATGGAGATTTACACACATTTTAAGTTTTTTTAAAGAAATTGTTTACTTAAATGGGAAGAGAGCCAGAAATAGACTGTTTCCTTGGTCGGCAACAAAGCTCACGGACTCCGGAAGGGACTAGTCAACCAGGAGACATCACTAGCAGGCTTCCACACTAATTATTCCCCAAAAACCAAAAGGAGTTGCCACAAGCACCCAATCTGACTCTAGCCCCACCGCCTACCTCTATTTCTTTATCTTTCTTTCTCACTCTCCCTTCTATTTCTTCTTTTATTATATTCTTTAATATAAATATTTATAGCCAAAATAAAACTAAAGAAAAGCCTAGTGCTATTAAAAGCTTCAAGTTTCAAATCTCATAAACAAATCTGAAATACATCAAACATGTACACTATAATTACCTTAGGAGTTCAAGTTTTGAAAGACCTGAAAGGGAAAACAGCATCTTGGCATAAGCTGAATCAACCACCACAATGGTAGACAAGAAGCAACTCTCCATATAGCTTTGCTAAAGCTGATCAAAAAGAGAAGATCACTTTGTACACAGGTTTCTATAATGAGTTATGAAGAGTACTATCCCATTAATGGAAAATCAGACATCAAAGACCAACAAGATCTGAGGAACAGAAAAAGAATCATCTTAAAAGAACTAAGAAATCTGGCCACTGATTTGCAAAAGACCATTAGCATGTGCTGTAAAAGTCATCCAAAATCCCTAAATAAACATAAAAAATGATAAAATGTGAAAAAATCATAAATGCATTCAAGAATTTCTAGTCAACAGACAGAACCCAAAAGTCACTCTCCATGTAAACCCCAACAAAACCCAAGACTTTTTTCTAATCATAGAAGCACAAGAAAACCCACCCCCAGTACATCACAAAAACTGAGAAAATGTGGAGCCAAAGGCCATTCAAGAACTCTTTTTTGGAAACAACCATACAGTGTTAACAAATAAAGGGGAAAATTGCTTATTCCACACCAAGGTACTTGAGAACAACAACCATGTATACCGGCGCACCAGTATCCATACGCTGAAAATAACGTCTCTTCTTCAAATATCGACAGATCCTACCAATCGGGAACATGAGATCGCCTTTCACGGACCGCGAAACTGATGTCTTCTTTGGACTGCGGCCCTTCCTTCCCGCAACTACCTTTCTGCTACTAAATTGATAAAGAACCAAAGGAAAGGAAAGGGAAATTAAAGATGCACACTTAATAAACTTAGAGGTACACAGAAAGAGCAGTAGGTGGCGATAGTCTCTTCAGTGGAATAGACAGCTTTACTGGTTGTTGTCTTGTCTTAGTCTCTTTTCTTAATCAAAAAAATAAAATATTAATACTTTTTTCTAACTATTCTTAAAAAGACAAAATAAAGAGCAAATTTTATAGCCAAAAGTACAATTTTATAAAGTATTAAAACGTGAAACGACGTCATTTTGTCAACAAAAAAAAAATCCAACAGAATGAAAATTCATATTTTCTTCTGACCATCTTTTAAAAAAAATTAAAAAAGCTCATTTTTCTTCTAACCGTGCCCATAATTAAGAACTAAAATACAAAAGAAGGAACAACTCTTTCAGCCAAATGTATAGTCCAAGAAAGCACAATACCCTGAAATGACGCCGTTTCATAAGTATAAAATAGGGAGAGGAAAAAAAAAAGCCAAAAAAAGCTTTCACGCACCGGAACACAGTGCACACGCGCATTAGCGCTTATGTTATAGTAGTAATATATATTTCTGAACCTGTAGAACACATTTTTATTTCATGTTAGTGTGAACAAGATTTATATTGTTTGCTTGAGCAAGTCGCGTTTTATCAACAAGCTTGTAAATACACTACCAAAAAATAAATAAATTAATTAAGTTTTAGTGACTAAATTTTAATGACCATTCACTGCAGTTACTAATTAATGTCTGCTCAATAATTGATTAGTGACCGATTCAAATATAATTTTTTAAAGATTAGTGATCGATCAATGATGGAATTAGTCACCAAACTCTTTTTTCAGTCACTAATATTAGTGATCACATAAAGTAGTCACTAATTCAATCACTAATTAGTGACCGAACTCTTTTTTCAGTCACTATGCATTCAGTCACTAATTAATAATTGAATTATTTTTCAGTCACTAATTTATGGTTAAATTTCCTTTCGGTCATTGATAGGTCACTAATTAGTCACCATATTTTTTGGTCAATAAACAATAAAAAATATAAAATTTTACTTTTTTACATATTTTTATAATATAAAAGCATAAAATTTATGTAACACCTGCATAAGCAATAAAATATTTTGTTTGTTTATAATATAAATATATAAGTTTATGATAATAATATCTGTATATTTAAAAATTATATAAATAAACATAGTTTAACATATAAATATATAACTATTAAATATTTTTATACTGTAGTCATATAATCAAACATTAATAAGTGTATAAATAGATACGCAAAGAAATAAACAAGAATAATATTCTTATTCAAAGAAAGAAAATGAGAATTCATTAATATATATATATACATATCAATAACATATATATATATTATACATATATTATGAGTAATTACATATTAATATATAATAATATTATATATTAATATGTATTTATTAGTATTTACATGTTTTCTATATATGTGTATATATTATTTATTACTATACATATTAGTACGTATATATTATTTTTATCGTGTTTATACTATATTATGATAAATATGTCTAATATGTATTTATTAGTATATACATGTATTCTATATATGTGTATATATTATTTATTACTATACATATTAGTACGTATATATTATTTTTATCGTGTTTATACTATATTATGATAAATATGTCTAAAATTTAGAGGTAATAATTGATATGGGATAGCCCAACAAACCCAACCCAATAACACTTGACCATACAAAAGATAGGACGTGGAACAACCCGATGGGCTAACAAGCCCAGCCCATTGGTGATCAACTATATTATCGATCGGACCCAACCTCAATAGGCCTCTCTGCTAGCACAAGTATCAATATCTCGCCCGGTCAACCAAATGGCGAAAGTTTGTTTAGCATTCAACAAGGGAGATATTTGAATCCAACAGAGTTTCGCAGTGTCGACCAGAGTCAGTGCAAATAACTCACAAGCAAGTATTCACCTCGAGCTGGGAGGTCGGATGGACGCGACCACCTCTCTACCGCCTTGAATGCTCTGTCAGGCAGCGTGCCTCCCCATTAATGATACATGCCACCACCAGTACCACCTTTCTGCAGCGCCAGAATAGTATGCGCCGCCTGTACCACCATGTCTTATGGAGCTAGAAGAGGTGCCACCTGGCATAGTACACAAAATGGATAAGACCTAAAAGTTCTCAGAAGAAGACAAACACCCTCTATGTAATATGCAAGGGTATCATTGACATATCAACCTCACCAAAAAGGCTATAAATACCCTATTGTCACCCTTCAGCAAAGTATGTTATTTTATCATTAGAGGCCGTCACCCTGCTGCTCTACTTTCTAGTCGATTATATACTAACTTGAGCGTCAGAGTGCCTTAGCCAATGACACTTCGGCTAGCCTGACGTGTGCTATTAGTTGTAGGACTCGACCCGTCAATATCAAGAACCCCTTTCTCGACCCCCTATCTGGTCGATTGGATTAGATCATAGCCCAGAATACTGCTAAAATAGATCGTATCATCATCGTTTGGCGCCATCTGTGGGAAACCTAAGTCTGTAACTGAGAAAATGGTTAACACAAAGAGAGATGAGAATAGAAGATCCCCAGCCTCTCCTTCTCGACCACAACTAGAACCATACGTAGTAGGACCAAGCTCCCAACTAGAGCAAGTAGTCACTCTGACTATGCCTCAGCTCATGCAGCTGATTAGCAAGCAAGTATTAGCCCAGATTTCAGCTCAGCTATCAGCTGCCCTCAACAGGCATATCTATCAGCCTGGCCCGGCTACTAATGCCACTCCCCAACCTTTATAACAGGAGGAGAGGCCCCAAGGGAAGAGAGGCCAAAACCAGAGGCTAGACATCCCCTAACCCTACAAAATGATAGCCCATGGCGATTCCCAAGGAAAGAAGCTCAACCTAACCCTCGAGAAGAAGTGGATGATTCAGTGGACCATCTCACTCGACCTGTTTGAGCCTTATAGCGGAATAGGGTTGAGCCACTGCGACCTCATACGAACAGAAATCTATCCCAGGTTGATCAAGAAGAATGGGAAGAAGTATACCACCAAGTACAATAGTTGAGTAGACGTCTGGAAGAGATTTCCAGAAGGAACACAGAGAGAAACCCTAACTATAATGGGGCTCCCCGACTTCGTTGGGAGTGGGAATCGCTGTTCGTGCAAGATATCATAGACGAGCGCATAGCCGTCAATGCCAAGGTTCCAATAGGCCTGCCCAGGTATAATAGTTCATCTAACCCGAACGAGCACCTACTGCAATTCGAGCACATGATGTAGCTCCACGAACACAATAAGTACATCCATGCCAAAATGCTAGTCACCACATTCTAAGGAATTACGCTCAACTGGTTTGTTAAATTAGAGCTGGCATTAATTTACTCATACCTGTAATAAGTTTCTCCACCTGTTTACTTGTCGAAGAAAATTGAAGCTCTCCCATACCCACTTGCACACTGTTAAGTAGAACGAGAGAGAGTCCCCTAGAGATTTTTTCACCAAATTTAACACAAAGGTTTTGAAGATTGACAGCCCCCGAATGGGGTTTTTGATCTATGTGTTTTTTCTAGGTCTTCGACACAAAGAATGCGCCAATACACTGGTCCGAGAGCAACCGAGGACAGTAGAGGAGTTGCTCAACCTCACGGAGAGGTACATAACCCAAGAGGACATGAACAAACTCAAATATGGTAATCCAGACAATGACAAAAAGAAAGGTAAAGAGAAAAATGACAGACAACACAAAGATGGTCATCGATCTCCCATCAAACACTTTCACAACTACACTCTATTGAACACTGTCAGAAAGGAAATGTCATTTGTCATTCAGCATGACAACCTCCTTAAGAAGCCCAAGAAGTTAGCCGAAACTGAAGCAATGAAAAAGATCTAAAAAATACTATCACTTTCATAAGCAAAAAGGCCATAACACAGAAGACTGTTTCAATCTTCACGACGAGATTAAGGACTGATTCGACAAAGGCATTTGAAAAAATTTGTTGATGAAAAGGCCAAACAAGAAATGGGTCAAACCAACCGAACTCTCCATAGAGAAAGGTTAGTTAGCCCGAGGTAAGAAGATAAAGGAAAAAGGTCTACCCATGATCCCAACCCACCCATCAGGGGAGTGATTGATACCATCGCTAGAGGCCCGACTAGAGAGGACTCCAAATCAGCAAGAAGGTAAAATCAAAGAAGGCTGGAATCGACCAAATCCTTCCCAGTTGAAATGGTCTTCCAACTCTCGACCAGCGTGGAACCAATCTCTTTCTTTGACACCGACTTCTCACACATCGAGAATCAAAGTGCTAATAACAAGTTGGATTGCCCATTTGTTGTATCTATTGAGATAGCCAACTTTGAGGTCAAGAAAGTGTTGGTCGACAACGGCAGCTCTACGAACATAATTTTCTTATCGACACTAAAAAGAGTAAACAAGAGGAAGTTGAAGTTTAAACCTGTGCATACCCCACTAGTCAGATTTGGGGGATCAGAGATCATCCCTGAAGGGTACATAAACTTGTCCATTTTATTTGGGGAAGCACCTCGGCGAAGAATGCTCATGGTCAAGAACCTGGTCGTTGATGCTCCCTTTGCTTATAATGCCATCATTGGACGACCAACACCGAATGACTTCAGAGCCATAGTCTCAACCTACCACATAAAGGTCAAGTTTCCAACCTCCGCTGGAACGGGCGAACTTCTTTGCAACATAAAGGAAGCTTGGCACCGTTACACAATCTCAGTTAAGGTAAATGAACAAAAGGCTCGACTAAAACTGAAACCCTCAGGGGACATGCCAATAACGAAACCCAGTGAGGGACAGCAAAATAAGAAAAGAAAGCTCGAAGAGACCATATTCGAGCCTATCAGGGGGTTCAAGACCATCGAGCTCGAGCTCAAGCCCGAGAACCCCGACAAGACCACCAGGATTGGGACTAATCTTGGGAGTAGCATGGAATGCCTGATGGTCGACTTCCTTAGAAAAAATGTTGATGTTTTGCTTGGAAAGTTATCAATCTACAGAGAATTGACCCCAGCATCATTGTCCACCATCTAAACATGGACCCCTCATAAAAGCCAGTCAAGCAAAAGACCAGGACCTTCAATGCTGAAAGATGCCAAATTATTAAAGATGAGGTCAACAAGATTTTAGAGGCCCTTGTCTCTAAAAATGAAGGAAAATGGAGAATATATAATGACTTTACAGATTTGAATAAAGTTTGCCCTAAAGAACCTTACCCACTGCCTCGCATTGATTTATTAGTTGATTCTACTAGATGTGATCTTTTAAGTATGATGGATGTATTCCAAGGTTATTATCAAATTTTTATGGTCCCCGAGGATAGGGACAAGACCTCTTTCATGGTCCCCAATGGCGTGTATTGCTTTTTGGTCATACCTTTTGGGCTAAAAAATGTAGGCGCAACTTATCAAAGATTAGTGAACTTTATGTTCAAAAATGAGATGGACAATACCATGGAAATCTATATAGACGACATGATTGTTAAAGTAGAAAAAGAACAAAATCACCTAACCAACCTCAGCCACACATTTTCCATATTGAGACCCTTTGGCATGAAACTTTATCCTAATAAGTACAGGTTCGGGGTGAGAGAAGGAAAGTTCTTAGCCTATATGGTTAGCCAGAAGGGCATCGAAGCAAACCCACAAAAGATCCAGACAATTTTGGACATCTCACCTCCTCAAATAGTCAGAGACATCTAGTGCCTGGTCAGGAGAATTGTAGCTTTAGGGCATTTCATTGCTCGACCAACTGACAAAAGCTTATAATTCTTCAAAGTCCTTAGGAATGCGAGGAAGTTTCAATGGACGGAGCAGTGCGGCCAGGCCCTAGTCGAATTGAAACAATACCTGTCAATGCCACCAATGCTTACTAAGCCTAAGGTCGGAGAAGCATTGCATATTTATTTGGCAGTTTCATTGGTAGCAATCGGTTCAGTATTAGTCTCAAAAAGACATGGCATCCACCGATTTGTGTCCTACAGCAGCAAAGCATTGTAGGGCCCAAAACATAATTAATTGGAGATCGAAAAATTTGCCCTGGCTCTGGTTACTGCAGCTAAGAAATTAAGGCCCTACTTCTAATCTCACTCTATTGCGGTCTTAACTAATCAACCACTAAAATATGTATTATCGAAGCCAAATACGTCAGGAAGATTGATGAAGTGGGCTATCGAGTTAGGGAAATTTGACATCATCTTCCAGCCCCGAGCTGCTATAAAGCCCAAGTATTAGTAGACTTCATTACAGAGAGGCTCGACCTTTCCGACAAACTCGAATAGGATTGCCTCGTGCGGACCTTGCATGTCGACGGCTCGGCAACTTCCTCAGGATGAAGAATAGGTATTTCCTTACGCTCTCCACAGGCCGAGAAATACAACTTTGCGATTAAGCTTGACTACCCCATTACCAATAATGAAACAAAGTATGAGGCCCTCCTTACCGGCATGAGGATGGCCATCGATAAGGAAGTTGAGTAGCTAGCAGCTATTACTAATTTCTAACTGGTCATAGAGCAGTTTGAAGAAAACTTCGAAGCTAAAGAGACTACGATGAGCAAGTATTTGGCTGAGGTTAAGAAGCTACAGCAACAGTTCAAAAAATTCACCCTCAGCCAGGTCCCTCAATTAGAACACGAGATAGCAGATGCCCTATCAAAATTTGCTAGCTCGACAAAGGGAACCAAGGACTAAACCATCACATTTTTGGTCGTCGAAAAATCCACCATAAGAGGTCTCGACTAGAACTTGGTCGAGCAAATTGAGAAAGTGACTCCTTCATGGCAGGACGACATAAAAGCTTACTTGAGGGAAGGAAAAGTACCCAAGGTTAAAGCACAAGCACGCAAACTCAGAGGTCGAGCAGCGAAGTTCGCCCTCCACGAGTATGATCAGCTTTATAGGAGATCAGTATCTAGACCACCATTGAGGCGTTTGACACCAGAATAAGCTAGGGAGATCTTACGAGAAGTTCATTCAGAAATATGTGGCATTCACTCCAGAGGACAATCTCTAGCCCACAAAATCATCAAACATGGGTACTTTTGGCCCACATTGCTGAAAGATGCAATCGACTTTGCCAGAATGTGCCCTTCTCGCTAAGTCCACTCCAACATACCTCATCAGCTTATGTCACCATTTGTCCCTATCAAATCACATGGCCATTTAACCAGTAGGGGATAGATATAGTCCTCTCCTTTTCAAAAACCACAAGTCAAAGAAAATTCATGATCGTTGCTGCCGAGTACTTCACGAAGTAGATCAAAGCAGAGGTGATCCCGAAGATAACCAACATGGCCATTAAAAGTTTTGTATGAAAAAATATCATTTGTTGTTTTGATTTGCCCAAAGTATTGATACAAGACAATGGGACATAGATCCAGAGCAAAAGCATGAGGAACTAGTGCGAAAGCTTGGGAATTAGACATTAATTCATTTTAGTCGGGAACCCTCAAGCCAATGGACAAACAAAAGTCATAAAGAGGACTATCCTAAACCACCTCAAGGCTCAACTTGAAGGATCCAAAGCAAGTTAGGCAGACGACCTCCCCGAGGTGCTTTGGGCGTATAGAATTATCCCCAAAACTACTACAGGTCACAATCCTTATAGTTTGGTGTATGGGTCAGAAGCAGTCATTCCAACAAAACTGATACAACACACAGCTTAAGTAATCCACTACAACCCAATCAAAAATGAATCTGAAAAAGAATTTGACCTCAAAATAATTGACGAGCTACGTCAACAGGCATACACAACAATGTAAATATATTGGTCGAAGATGGTCCAACATTAGAAGAATGAAGTTCTACCAAGAAGCTTCAAAGTGGGGGACCTCATCATCAAAAAAGTTGAAGTGTCGAAGAATGTGGGTAAACTCGATCTGAAATGGGAAGGCCCCTACTCGGTGGTCAAAGTAGCAAAGCAAAATTCCTATAGACTAGCAGATATGAATGGCAATGAGCTCCCTCGACCATGGAACGCAATGAACTTGAAGAAATTCTATGTGTAACTAGATACGGGTCTCCACTCGACTGTACCGAAACATGATTCTAGATCAATAAAAACTACTTATGTTTCAACAACTATGTACTCTCATCAGCAAACTAGGGTTTCTAACCCAAATTAATAAATGAGTTGCTCATTTAAGTCGATCACGAGTTGGTTTCAAACCGAAAGATACGACTTCAAGCCCAAACTACTAAACGAGTTGATCATTTAATGTCAGCCCTGTAGTCAACAACAAATCGATTCCAAACCAAAAGATATGGCTTCAAGACCAAACTAATGAATGAGTTGATCGTTTAAAGTCGACCCCATAGTCAACAATAAATCGGTTCCAAACCGCAAGTTATGGCTCCAAGCCCAAACTAGTAAACAAATTAACCATTTAAAGCCAACCTTGTGGTCGACCATGGTTCCTAGCCAAACTTGACAAAAGAGCAAATTATTTAAAATCAAATATGACGTCGTGCACAACCTAAAATCGACCTTGTAGTCGATAATCAAGTCGTTCCACCGATATATGCATCACAACAACAACGTCGAGTAGGAGCCTTATTAAAAGATATTTTGGGATGGCCAAATAGTCGACAACAAAGACTATTTCAAAACTTTTCTTAAATAAGTCAAGACGATTTGAAGATCATTGGATTCATTCAATTGTTCCTTTATAAGTCAATCTCGTAATCGACCCCTAACTTTGTTCTAAACTAATTAAGCGTTACTCATTTCCTTTATTAGGAGATTTTGTTGCACGAATTATTATCTCAAATTAAATTATTTATTTCGTCACTTGCTAGCAGTTAATCGACACAAATGAAAGTAGTAAAAGAAAAAAAAAGCGAGTCGATTATATGAAAATAAGCAAAAGTTTATTCCATAGATTGTCACGTTCAATTACACGATTATAAAGTCATTCACAAACTTAAGTCATAGTAAGCGCTTCGTAGGGTGAGCGGACTTGAAGTACATAAAAACAACAAAGATAGCTGCAGCCTCAGCTCAACCCAGCTCCTTCTTCTCCAGCTCGTGCAACTCGATCAACTACAACCTTATCAATAGCTCGATCGAGCTGATCACCTAAAGGCACAAGCACAACAGTGGGATGGTCCTTGACTTCTTGCTCGTGGGCTGCAACAAGCGCCGGTTGTACCACAATAGCGGGTTGAGAAGGACCCGCTACCTCAGGCAAAAAAGTGCGTTCAACTGGAGGGAAAAAAGCAGCAACGTCAACTTTGCCATCCCTAACTAGCCTTGGATGAGGAGCGTTAATAACTCTGACCACGAGCACAACAACAGATCCTACCGCGAGAGCGCTCTTTTCCTCAAGCTGCTCCATTTGAAGTACATAGGGCCACTTTCTGTCCTTGGGACGAATTTGGTAGCCCAAGAATTCCAGCTGCTTTATAGCCTTCTCAAAGGCCTCATTTACATCGTCGATAGAGAAGACCACACTGGCATCTTGGAACAACGAGCACAGCATGAACTATTGCACAACCTCTTTGCAAATGCCTAAGAGCACCCTAAAAAATTCATCCCAATCATACATGGCCATGCTATTGTACCCATGTGCTCGACTGACATTGTACAAGGCCTTTGCTTCCAACCTGGCCTTTTACAGTTGCTCGTCCATTTTGCCCTTCTCAGCCACCTAGCCATGAGTTGTGCATCTTTGTCCTCGAGCTACTTTGTTAGCTGCTCAATCCTTGACTGTATGGAATTGAGCTGAGTCTTAGCTACCTCCGCCTCACTTTGCTCCTTCTGGAGTTCCTCTCGATCACCAAAGGCCAACTCGGCCCTGCAGTAAAAGTGGTAACCTAGCTGGTTGACCTACAACAAGAACAAGTTTAGTCAAGATGTTACAACAGAAATTTGGGATAAGCGAGTAAAAATTGACCTGACACTTACCATATTAGTGTGGTACGCCGGCGCCTTCAAAGCTCCCAGCTGGCTTAGTTCCATCATCTTTTTCTGATCGAACATGAAGAGCCCATCCATCATCACATTTAAGGGCACAACTCTGGTTTTCCCTGCCAACATCATCGTCAATGAGTTCTGGACCCTGATCTCAGTCCCGAACCTAGGTGAGAGAAAGTTGAACAATACGAACAAGTCATCGTCAGAATGAAGCCCGAAGATATCGACCTGATCGAATAGATCGAAGCCCCAGCTTTTCCTTTCCTTTTTTCTGCAACAGTCTTCTTTTAGATGAGCCCTGGTTACTCAATTGCCGGCCTTTTTATCGAGCAGAAAGGCTACTGGTCGGGCTGGTTGAGGAACAGGAGCAAACAGCGATGCTTGCGGCTACCGAGCAACCTGAGGGGTAGCCTTTCGATGGGCATTCGCTTGGCGGTGCTCTTACGCCCTCTGTTGAAGAGCCATCGCTTGTTGTCGAGAGTAATTCATGATTTCAACTTTATTTGAAAAGATAACAAAATAAACACATCAGCATCGACCAAAAAGTTAAAACAAACAATTACTAAGAGAATCAATAAAGATATCTACCTAGTCTAATGTCAACTAGCAAGTTCAACTGATAAAACGATAAGGCTGCTGGCACCAAATTTCTCTCCTCGATATACCCAGTCATCTCAATTTGACCAAACTAAATTGAATCCTAAATAAAGGTATTGGGCTAAGTGGGGCTCTCATTCCCTGGCATCTCGACGTGCCCTCTCCACTATCCTCTGGGATTGTTAAACCTAACCCCCCCATGTCCGAACATAGAAATATCGTTTCTTCCACTCTTGGCCATAGGACGATGTAGGAGTAACCAAAAATTTTGGACGAGGGCGGGCTGTGAGGTAATAAAAGCCTAGCTCCTCAGTACTCTTTGACTTCCTGAACATTAGAAGATGAAAGAGATTGCTAGAGCTTGCAAAGGTCGAGGATTGGTTATGTATTTTCATAAGAACCACAAAACTATATAAGGTCAAGAAGCAATTTGGCAACTACTGGGTAATATATACTTAAAAGCCTGTTAGAAGGTCAATTATTGGTTGGGCTATCGGGAATTTAAGCCCACACCTAAGGGCATTCTCAAAAACTTTAACCCAACCAACCAGAAGCCTATGTATCCTATAGTCGGGGCTGAGGACAATCAGCTCGAACTCCCAAGGAATATGGTATAACTGCCTAATAAGCTCGAGATCCCAATTTGAAATTTTGGATATGATCTCGCTGTAGTAGTTGGGAGTAAATAACCGACCATGAGACACTACAGGCTGACTCAGCCCGATCCCACACCCACCGTCACCTCGAGTTTCACTCAAACTACTCGAGGAGGTTGAACTATTGCTAGAATAATTGCTTGACTTGCTAGTCGAGCCATCTCCCATCCTAGTCAGACATACATCTGACCAGGTAGCCTCAATATCACTCCCTGGCTCCGTGTGGTGATTACCCTGGGGTTCCCCTGTTAGGACCTTGGGATGCATTAACTATGCACCAGGAGACAGATCGGGTCAAAACAGTTCATTCCTATGACCCATGGGTTGAGTCAGTTGGAGTTCTCTTACGAAGAGGAGGGAGCCGTAGAACGAGTAAAAGAGGTGGCCAAGGCGTGGAAGCAGACACACCGGATAGCCCAGCCCCTGGGAACTACACTGGAGGGACTACTGAGGAATATCCTACCTGGCACGATCAACGTAGGAATTTATGAGACACCAAATACACTCAACATGCTTACTAACAGAATATGGCCGAGACAAAATAAAATGAAACTTGCCCAAAGATTGCAGAATACTTACACAAGTTAGCAAGTTTAGAAGTTGAACTCAATTAGCTGAAAGCGCAGTAAAACGGCAAGTTTGGCCTCACGAGATGCTGTAAAAGTGAAAATGAAAGTTTTCACCGTGCCTATTTACAGGCCTCATCCAGTGGGCAAGCCAACCGATTAATCTGACCAGCTATCGGGCCATTATTACGTATCCATCGATTAATATTCCGTGCTGCCCAACACAATCGTCGCATTAAATACATTGAAACCCTAGTTAATTTTTGAAACATGAATGTTACCAGTATATTGAACTTCTCGTCGAGTGTAACTGATTTTTGTAAATCAGTTACTCCTCATTCCTTCTCGTCAAATATCTCGATCAGCACTCGGGAATGGGGGGGACTTATGATATGGGATAGCCCAATAGGCCCAATCCAATAACACTCAGCCATACAAAAGATAGGATGTGGAACAGCCCGATAGGCTAACAACCCCAGCCCATTAGTGATCAACTAGATTATCGATCGGACCCAACCTCAGTGGGCCCTCCGCTAGCACAAGAATCAATATCTCGCCCAGTTGACCAAATCGCATAAGTTCGTTCAACATTCAACCAATGAGATATTTAAATCTAATAGAGTTCCGCCGTGTCAACCAGAGTCAGTGCAAATGACTCATAAGCAAGTATTCACCTCGAGATGGGAGGTTGAACAAATGTGACCACCTCTCTGTCGCATTGAATGCTTTGTTAGCGACGTGCTTTAGCATTAATAACATGTGTCACCACCAGTACCACCTTGTTGTAACGCCAGAATAGTACGCGCCCCCTGTGCACCACCATGTAGCTGGAGGAGGCGCCACCTGGCATAGTACACAAAATGGAGAAGACCTAAAGTTCCTCAGAAGAAGACAAACGCCCTCTATGTAATATGCAAGGGCATCATTAGCATATCAATCTCACCAGAAAGGCTATAAATACCACAGTGCAATCCTTCAGCAAAGTATGTTATTTTATCATTAGAAGCCCTCACTCTGCTACTCTACCTTCTAGTCGATTGTATACTAACTTGAGCGTTGGAGTTCCTTAGCCGAGGACACCCTGACTAGCCTAACGTATGCTATTGATTGAAGGACTCAACCCATCCCATCAATATCATCAAACCCCTTTCTCGATCCCCTAGCTGGTCGATTGAATTGGATCATAGCCCAGAATCAAATAAAAATATTTAATTATTAATATATCATAATTATTTAATAATAATTAATAAAATAATTTAAATTATAATTATTAATAAAATATATATTAGATTATAATATATATTATAATAATTACTATAATGATTTAAATTATAATATATCATAATTATTTAATCATATATAATAAATATTTAAAAGTAGAAAAAAAAAGTAAATTATTAATATATATTAATTAAATATTAATTATGTAATTAAAATATAAAAAATATTTAAAAATATGAAAAAGCTCATGAGCCGGCTCATGAGCTTTTTAACAATTAAAGTAAAGCTCGAGTTTGAGTCGAGCTATAATAGAACCAACTCATGAGGCGAGTGAGCTAGCTCAACTCATGTTATACCCCTATATTGAAATAAATGCGTAAAAATGTATTTGATATAGCGGTGAGCTCGAGCTCAAGTCGAGCTATAATCAAGCCAGCTCACAAGCTGGCTCAACACCTCGTGAGTCAGCTCGACTCATCTTACATCCCTATCTAATTGAAATAAATGCATAAAAATATATTGGATATAGTGGTGAGCTCAAGCTCGAGTCGAATTATAATCGAACCAGCCACGAGACTCGTGAGCTGACCTGACTCATCTTACACCCCTACACTGAAATAAATGCGTAAATATGTATTTGATATAGTTGTTAGTGTCCTGTCAAAAAAGAAAAAGATATAGTGGTGTCTAATTTGTTTGAGCAATAAATCTTGTGTTCAAATCCTGAAAGATGCAAAATTCAAAGTTTAATTCTTTTGGCCCACTTAAAATCATCGATCGTATATGTGGTCACTAATCAGTCACTAAGTTAATTTTATCAAAAAAAAAATTGTAGTTAGTTTGACTGATTAGTGACCGACCGATACAAATTAGTGATGAGGGTTCTTGTGATTGACTCAAGCGGTTATTAAATCGGTCATTAAATCTATCAGTAATTGATTTTTGCGTATTTAATGACCGCTCCTATTAATATTGCCCAATTTCTAAAATTATATTTTATACTCGTCCATTATACATATATTGTTACAAAGTATTCGTTCTGAATGACATTTTTTGGAATTATGGAGTCGATTGTTCTTTCAAATATTATATAATTATGATTTAAAATTGAATATTTTATGATAATGTAAATTTCTGTGGTCACATCAACTAAAGATTGCTAAATTAATCACATTCTCTTGACTTCTTTAATTGAAAAAAATATTCGTCCTCAAAACTGTCTCAAACTTGTGAAAATACAAACAAGTGAACAACACCTGATCAATTAGGTCATGCTTTATTTCTACCGTTTCTATCCATTTGTCCGTTATTTTGTTGATTCATTTTGCAAGGAATTGTGATTATATTTGATATGGTTATTTCGAAGAAACTTGATTTAGATGTTGTTTGGTTAAATTTATTTAAATTTTTTTATAAATTTTGATATTTTATAAAATATTTTTGAAGCTTATATATAAGATATTATATTTTAATTTAAATATGAGCTCCTAAAGTGTTTGGACAAAATATAATCATATGTAAAACTTTTACAATATAAGTAATATGGTTAAAATTAAAATAACTTATGAAATCTTAAAAATAAATTCATAAATTCCTTACTTTTGTTAAAAAAGTTTATGAGAAGCTAATATGTTATTTTGGAACTTTATAAGATCTTTTAAAAAAAAAAAAAATTACCAAATACTTTTTTTTTATTCTATACACAAGCACATCAAGAGTCTATCTGGGCTCGAACTCCTAACATATCACATTATATGAGAGACTTATATCGTTGGGTCATAGGCCACTCGGCTACCTAATACTTAATAACATCTTATAAACTTTAAAACATCTTATAAGATATTTTGAAGAGCTTATAAACTCATATACGCATTATGTCAATCACGTATTATGAAAACTTATTTTTAGTACAATCAAACTAAATGACTTAAGCTTTAGTATCTGAAGAAAACGAAGAGTCACTTCTTTTGATTGATTTGAAATAAATCAAAATGAACGAGAGGGAATTAGTATTTATAAGTACGAATCTTGAAAATTATAATTTTGCATAATAAAATGCAATTTTTCTAAAATATTTTTGGTACTTGATAGATTCAATATTGAAATTTCTCTTATATAATTGAGGAGATAGTTGGATGAGTGTCCCCTCCATTTCACCAAAAGCATACACTTTTTAGTTGTTATTGACTGCTTTTAATTTGTCCCATAGTTTTTCCTTTTTTCTGGTTTCAGTGAGCTGCTGAGATTCTTTCTTGGATTTAGCATCCATATATAAACGGAAATTCTGAATTGTGTACCTTAATTAAATCATAATTTTTATAATATAAAACAGGAAAAATAGTAAAACTTTTTAAAATATATTTTTATATCTGAAAATTCCATCACAATATTTTCAACATAAAATGCTTATTCCATCAAAATTTCACTTATCAAAAGAAGTCCAAAAGCTAAATTAAAAAACCTAGCCAATTAACTTTTTTTGATAGATTTTTTTAGATTGTTTAGATGACTTGTAGCAATGATGATTAATTTTAATTTACTAAATTAAAATCTTTTGAGAAATATATTTCTTGAATTTTTAAGTATATCAAAATCTTATTAGAGACCATTTTAATTTTTAAAATCAAATGAATTAAACAGAAAAATTGAAGTTTTCAAAATTCATAGATTCATTTTGGTAATACTTTTTGCTACAAATAAATGAATATATAGTTAAACAATAAAATTTAAAAAAGTAAATATTAACAAATGAAAAGTTTCTTAATGTAAGAAATTCAAGAGTAATATTGTTCACAGGAGTGGTTGGGCTTTTCAAAGTTATAAGGTTGTGGAATGGGTACCTTAATTAGAATCTAAAATAATTTTATGAACTTTTTAAATATAAAAATTTATTTTAATGGGCCTCTAGTAATTTTCCTATAAAATATTAAAATAGAGATTAGGACAATAAAATTCGAATTCAATCTCTCAAGGGGAAACATGGCATGCACTTCGACTATGGTGGCAAGTAAATCATAATTTAGTAATCAAATCTTTGCATTTTTGAATCTTTTATTTTCTGAACATTATTTTATCGTATATTTTACTTTTATGAATATATGTTAAGTATATTTATTCATAATTAATTATTTAATACACTTGACATTTATTTATAATATATATATTAATATAGAATAAAATATAAAAAAACATCTATCAAATAAAGGTCCGTTATTCTTCTTTAACATTAGCCCCTCATTTTTCCATAATATCACCAACATTATTAATTCTCATCAACTTTGCAAAATTAAATGAAATAATTCTCCTAAGTTGTCGATCTTATATTACTAGAAGTGCTAAAGTTTGCCCATTGCATGGAAACAACTCTAATTGCAAATGATTGTGACATATATTATTGTAAAACTTTGGGTATTTGACTGCCACATTTGAAAATATATATTGAGTGGATTTGGTTGGTACACAATGTAGTAATTTGTCAGATTTTGAGGTTAGTATTTATTTATAAATTATCGTCATAATTATCAAATATTAAATTTTCGTCGAAAAGTTGAATTAATTACAATTTCTATATTCTGAATAATTGCAGATTTTGTCTTCGGCCCTTAGCTTTTTTCCGTCCTCTTGTCCTAATTAAGTGATGGAAAAATATATGTTAATATTATCTTGAACCCAGTTGGTTTTGATAAACTTCTAATCATGTTTTTTTGGTGTGTCTTGTAGGAAAATTAAAACAAGCTAGAGACATAGGTGTGGCTTCTTGCAGCATGTCGTTGAACTGAAAGTGGACGAAGATTTGAAATTATATTCCCTCTTAATTATCACCAAGGCACTAGAGGGTATGAGTTAGGTTAGGGGTAAACCAAGAAGAAGAAGAGGGTGAGGTTAATTAGGAATAAACCAAAGATTGCGTGTAGGTGGGGCAAAATTAAGATAGAGAGGGAGCATTAGTCTTACTTGGCCTTATGATTTATGAATTAGTAATCGGAGATAATTAATTACATTTTATTATATCAGATGCGAGTTTGGGATTTTCTTTTTTCTTTTAAATATTGGTTGAATTGAGTCGGCTGATGCATTTTGGTCGATTCAAATTCAACAATTCTTGATATACCTAAAATATATTTTGTGGGCATATTAGTCAAATTATTGACAAACAATGTAGAATATTAAAATGAATTGTTGCGCACAATAGCGCAACATCCAAACCCTAGCACGAATTAATTAGGAAATCACTTTTACTAGTAAGGAAAATTCTATAAGTAGACGCATTCATGAAGTAAAATTTCAGAACATTTAATCCTAAATGGATCCAAATTCGAAGCCCAACAGACGGGAAAAAAAATATATTTGGGCTTGGAATTTGGCAAGTAAAAAATTCCGTCACAAACTCAAATTAGTATTTACTATTTAAAAATAAAAACATTAAATATGGTTATCTATCAACAAATATTTAAAAGTTGGTTTATTTCTATTTCACAGTTTGTTCTTTATACTTGATTCTTGTGGCTCGTCTTAAGAGACCAAAACAAGAATTCTACGTCACTGTACGAAATGCACGATAAAAATTTTACTATTAGTTGACAATGTGGCTTAGTTATTGTAATAATTCTGCTATATATTTATCGTAACAACTACAAAGAATCCAGAAAAGTCAATTTCATACAAATCATTAACTAACACAACAATTTGTAGCATGCTATTGGAGGTTTCTAATGCTTCCAAAATAATCACCCAATTTCTCCCACCTGCTCCTCTTCACGATTTCAACAACAAAAGATCCCTTCATAAATCATCAGTCTTTTTTCTCTCCTTAACATACTGAAAAATTCTTGCATTATGAGTTCTTCATCTGCATCACAAAAACCTGATGTTACCTTGTCCCTAAGCTTGCCACCATCTCCCACGTCAAATGATGGCCTAAAGCCCCAACAGAGGGGTGTCAAACTAATCCAGCTCTTGCTAACTTGCGCCAACCATGCTTCCTCCGGCAACCTCCACCACGCCGACACCTGTCTCAGCCAGATTTCGGAGCTGGCCTCTGTCTCCGGTGACTCCATGCAGCGGCTGGCGGCCAGGTTTGCGTCGGCCTTGGCGGGCCGGCTGGTTAAGCGTTGGCCGGGACTCTACAAGGCTCTAAATAATGGTGGGCAAGTTGTGTGTGATTTTGATCGGGCTAGGTCCATTTTTACGAGGGCATTTCCTTGTTTGGGCTTTCTTTATGCCGTTATAAATCGGTCCCTGATCCAAGCCATGTCGGGCGAACGTGTGATCCATGTTATTAGCTTGGGCTCCGGTGATCCAAAGTTGTGGGTTCCTTTCATTCGGGGAATAGCAAATGGGCCTGATGGGCCGCCCCGTTTGAAGATCACTTGTGTTGGTAGGAACAAGGAGGCTCAAGAGAGATTGGGGGCTAGGCTTGTTAAAGAGGCAGAGAGTTTGAATGTGCCATTTGAGTTCAATTGTGTAAATGCTAGGCTTAGGGAGGTGACATTGGACATGCTGAAGGTGGAATCAGGTGAAGCATTAGGGATAACCTCAATTTTGGCCCTTCATGCCCTACTAGCTGAGGACGACCGGGTCCACGCACATTTTGGGCTTAGCAAGAACAAAGAAGTAAAAGAATGC